>OW240912.1:169813380-169869229 GCA_933207985.1 Pelobates cultripes | reverse complement strand
TTAATACAGTGCCTGACAATTATCTCCCAGGCACAGGGGAGGGATTATCTTGTTTTGTATGGGAGTGTCCTGGATCTGAGAGCCAATGTAATCGTGTGTATGTTTTTACTGTAGTCTACTCTCCAGGGGGGAGTGCCCCTTTCATGGGGACCTGCAAATAAGGCCAGCTGTGGCTGCCAATCAACGTATTCCGGCTTGTACTACCAGAACTATGTGTCGTCTGGTTACTGGGAGGGGAAAGGGCTATTCTTTAATCATTGTTCCAGCATGGAGGATTCAGCAGGGAAAGTCCTTGTAAGGACTAGAGCTCCCAGGACTGAGTGTTGTCCAGTGCCTGGGGGTTGTTAGAGCGAGTTCCCCATTCGGCTCCAGGAGAGAGCGGTTCCAGGGCCCCAGTCAAGCCACGGCAACTGTGGGCAGAAGTGCTGCAGTTTGTCCCCTGTTCCAGCTAGGAGGCGGTGCTTGGCAGTGAGCCCAGAAAGAAAAAGTTTGTTAAAAGGGATCCTAAGTCCCAAAAGAAACCAATAAAGAGAAACCTTCTACCTCCAGCCTTTTCTTCTTAGATCTAGAATGAAAGAGCACTTATTTCCCTGTTCATGACACCATAAAGGACTTAATCAAAGATGAATGGTCCAATTCAGAGAAGAAATTTTCTATGAGGGGAAGATTTTCTCATCTTTACCCTATAAGCAGTAAGGACTTGGGAACTTGGGATTCAGCTCCCAAAGTAGTCGCTGCAGTAGTAAGACTGGCTAAGCATACTACTCTTCCTGTGGATAACATTCTTTCAAAGATTCTATGGACAGAAAGATGGACGCTAATCTCTCTAGGGCATATGTGGCAGCAGGTACTGGACTTCACCAAGCCGTAGCCCTTACCTCAGTTACAAGAGCTTTAAAACTATGGATGGATAATCTAGAGGAAGATAATAGAGACGGTAGAAGCAGATCTTTGTTGGACAGCCTTAAAGACATGAAATTGGCTCTTGACTTTTCTTCTGAAGCAGCAGTTGATATAGTTAGAACCCTTTCTAAAAACATTTTTTTTTCTAGAAGATCTTGATCTGCGGATTCTTACTCCAAGAATAGTTTATGTGCTCTTCCCTTCAATGGGGACATGTTATTTGGTAAGAATTGGATGATTTCATTAAGAGAGCAGCAGATGGCAGAAAAGCATTTTTGCATCAGGATCGAAGAACAAAGCCTCCTTTCCGCAACAAGAGATCCTCAGGGGGTTATTCCTTTCGAGACAACACATCACACAGACCTGGAAGAGAATACAGAACATCTCAAGCTTGGAGGAGTGGTCAGTCGGGTCACAGAGGAGGAAAATCGAAAGGTACTACCACTTCCAAAAGCTCAAGAAACTTATGACAGGGTCCTCTCCCAGTCAGGAGAAGTAGGGGCATGCTTGCTTCTATTCCAAGAGGCATGGGAGGAATCCACCAAGTACAGATGGGTATTGGTTATTATCCAAAGGGGATATCTTTTATAATTTGCCAAGAAACCCCCAAGACAATCCTTCCATATCACAAAATGGCCAGGGAACAAAGACAAGAGTTTATTTTCTCCCTACAAAAAGGAGTCATATCATAAGTACCAAGGTAAGAAGAATTCCAAGGGTTTTACTCTCATCTATGCCTAACAAAGAAATCTTCAGGAGGATGGTGACCCATACTAGATTTGCACAGACCGAATCTCCACTTAAAAATTCAAAAGTTCAAGATGGAATCACTTAAATCCATAATAAAAGCAGTATTTCAAGGCCAATGGTTGATGTCGAAAGACTTATTAGAAGCATGCTTTCATATTCCCATTGCACCACAACAAATATCATCTGATGTTTCTGTTTAAACAACAAATAAGGGCAGGGTGGGAAATAGCCTCATTAGAAAAGTACTTAAGTAAAGAACTCATCCCGAGAGGATTAAGAGTGCAGAATATCCCAGCCCCACATATTGAAGAATCTGAGTTTATCAAAGAATGGGAATGGGAAGAAGCAGCAGGAACATGCTCACGTAAATTCATGGATATTTTATGTAGATATGAGAATCAAAAACTTGAAAAGGTCAATAAAGAGGTTGATGAGGAGATTGAAAAAATTCAAATATATAAAAAGGAACCAAATTTCGAACAATTGGAAATTAAATTAAAAAAATCAGTTAGATCGATTTCAAACATCAATTAAAACACGCAAACATTTAAAATTTGTGAGAGATACGAAAGATTTCCAGACGGGTAATATATATCGTAAATTTAAAAGGAATAAGAAAGTAGACTTTGACCAATTCTCTACTTCAGAGTATGATACTAGTGGTTCCGAATTGGAATCAAACTCTGAAGGACCATCGACTTCCACTGATCCTAACACTAAAAGTATACTCAAGAAAGGGTTTAATTTTTTAGAAAGAGCAAATGTGGAAGAAAGAGTCCAGAGGAGCAAATCAACAACAAGAAAAGAATACTGACCCAGGAAAGCCAGATTATAAATCTGTCCTATTATCAATTGAAACCGCTGGAAAGTAAAGTGCTTAGAAGGGGTCTGTCCTTTGTCCCTACACCCAAGTTTGATAAGTTTGTGTGGACAAAGGACATTCATCTCTTCGCACGTAAATTGGCACTTCACAAACTTCATTGTTTACAGAAAACTAAGCGGGCCTCAAAGTTAGGGCTTGAGGCTCAAGATATGGATCTCCTTGATAACCTGATTGACCTTCTCAATAGCACTGATCCCTCTAATACAGTAGCACCATTCGCCACTTTGAAACCAAAAAGTAAGTTTACTCCATTTATCCAAGATTTTAAATATATAGATCTTTTTGTGGAACTCACTTGTAAGGAAATTAAAGGTATGGACGAAGACACAGTTCTATCTGATGTACATAACAACTTGAACCAACTAGAGAGAAAGGCTTTAGATACTCTGAGACGAAATGATTCGATCATTATTAAACCATCTGATAAAGGGGGTAATACGGTGGTTATGAATAAGAACGATTATATTGACATGGTACTGAGAATCTAAGATGATAAAAGTACATATGTACCCCTAGAATCAGACCCTACACCTAGATTCCTCATAGAACTAAAGGTAATCTTGGATGATGCACTTAGATTGAATCTTATAACTATTGATGAGTTTAGATTCCTATATAAGAAAAAACCTACTACTGCTACTTTCTATGCACTACCCAAGATTCACAAACAGCAAACAACTTTATCAGGAAGACCTATTGTCTCAGGTAATAATAATCTTACACAGAATTGTAGCATATATGTGGAATATATCCTTCGGGATATTGTTAAGACCCTTCCTTAATACCTAAGGGATACCAAGCAGACTTTAAACACATTACAAGATACGATCATACCAACCAATGCCAAGCTGTGTAGCCTAGACGTAGAGAGCTTATATAGTTGGTTTGAAATATGTACAAAGTTTTCTCTATACGAGGGATTCAACATTGAGAGAGCATAGTGACTTCGTCCTAAGATTGTTACACTTCATACTTACACACAATTATTTCCTGTTTAGAGGTAAATACTACCACCAAGTGAAGGGCACCGCTATGGGGACTACGTGTGCCCCTTCCTATGCGAACCTTCACTTAGGGTGGTGGGAAAGAAACATTGTATTTAGTCCACAGTTTGATAAATATGTAAAATGTATCAATCTTTGGAAACGCTACATTGACGACGTCCTGATTGTCTGGACAGGCCCTGATGACCTGTTTAGGAACTTCGTCGAAGATCTGAATATAAACACTATCAATCTTAGGTTCACATATGAGGTGGGTGGACATAAATTGAATTTTCTTGACCTTACATTGGAGACCACATTAAATAATATATCGACAACATTGTATAAGAAACCCACAGCAACTAACAACCTTTTAAACTGGGAGAGTCATCACCCCCCCGCATTGAAAAGAGGTATTCCAACAGGTCAATACCTTCGATTACGAAGGAATTGTTCCTCGCAGGATGAGGTAAGATCTGAATATAAACACTATCAATCTTATGTTCACATATGAGGTGGGTGGACATAAATTGAATTTTCTTGACCTTACATTGGAGACCACATTAAATAATATATCGACAACATTGTATAAGAAACACACAGCAACTAACAACCTTTTAAACTGGGAGAGTCATCACCCCCCCGCATTGAAAAGAGGTATTCCAACAGGTCAATACCTTCGATTACGAAGGAATTGTTCCTCGCAGGATGACTTTAAAATAAAAGCTCAAATTTTGAGATCTCATTTTAAATCTAAAGGTTATCCCAACAAATGCCTTAAAAAGGCTTATCAAAGGGCACTCTTGACAGAGAGAACGGAGTTGCTAATTGACAATCCCCCCCAGGTCAATAACCAGAAAATCATTAGATGTATTGGGACTTTTGACTCAGGTTGGAATAGAGTCAAGAAATCTATGGAAAGGTTTTGGCCATTACTCTACAAGGATACACATTTAAAAGAGGTCTTGACTCCCTATGTCTCCCTCACAGCGAGAAGGGGTCGAAATCTTAAAGATATCCTGGTACCAAGCCACCTTTCCACACATAAGGTCTCAAACACATGGTTAAAATCTTCTGTAGTGGGGACCTATCAATGTGGTCGCTGTAAAGCGTGTAAATATATCAAGAAACAATCCAAAACCTTTTCTAATTCTTTAAATTCAGAAACTTACACAACTAAGTCTTTTTTCAACTGCCAGACAGAAGGACTAGTCAATCTCATTACATGTACCTGTAATCTAAAATATGTGGGTAAGACTTGTGAACTCTGTAAATCCGACTAGACAAACAGATACGCCAATTTCGCGACACCTGAAAGTTCAACATGGTGGTTCAGCACAGGCGCTAAGGTTTAATGGAATCGAAAAAAATCAAAATGGGACCAAGAAAGGGAGACCTGGATAAGAAACTTTTACAACGTGAAAGTTATTGGATTTGTAAATTAAAGACATTATCTCCCTTCGGCCTAAATGAGGGGTTTTCATATACCCCATTTATTTCTGACTAGGATACCATTGTATCAAATTGCACGCTTTTCTATATCTTTATGTATATTTGTTATCTATTTAATTATATAGAGTAAGTAGGAATTTTCTTCAGTTGATTTATTTATTACTTAAGGTCCCATTTTGGCTCATGCCCTTCCTTCGAATGCCCGTTTGTGGGAGCTGTTATGGTTGGATTTTGCAACTCTCAATATTGTTATGACCTTTCTCTTTATTGGTGTATACTGATTTGGATTTCTAGGATCAAATAATTTTTTTAGATTTATATAAGTCTGAAACTAGATAGGAAGTCTGTTCCTGAGTTCTAGTGGATTTCGGGACTTAGCGTTAATTAGTACTTTTAAAAAAAGTTGGAATAATCTATCCAAAATTGGAAATTATTTATATCTGCTTAAACAATATATAAGCTGAATATACAGGAATTCCGGTTTAGTATATTATTGTGTACTGTCTCTTTAAATTGAGAAATGGGTTGCTGAGTAAATCCCTTTTTGAGATGAGGGGTTTTCTCCTCTTCCCCCTTTGCTTACATAATATATAAGCTGAATACACAGGAATTCCGGTCTAGTATATTATTATTATGTACTGTCTCTTTAAATTGAGAAATGGGTTGCTGAGTAAATCCCCTTTTGAGATGAGGGGTTTTCTCCTCTTCCCCCTTTGCTTACATAATATATAAGCTGAATACACAGGAATTCCGGTCTAGTATATTATTATTATGTACTGTCTCTTTAAATTGAGAAATGGGTTGCTGAGTAAATCCCCTTTTGAGATGAGGGGTTTTCTCCTCTTCCCCCTTTGCTTACATAATATATAAGCTGAATACACAGGAATTCCGGTCTAGTATATTATTATTATGTACTGTCTCTTTAAATTGAGAAATGGGTTGCTGAGTAAATCCCCTTTTGAGATGAGGGGTTTTCTCCTCTTCCCCCTTTGCTTACATAATATATAAGCTGAATACACAGGAATTCCGGTCTAGTATACTATTATTATGTACTGTCTCTTTAAATTGAGAAATGTGTTGCTGAGTAAATCCCCTTTTGAAATGAGGGGTTTTCTCCTCTTCCCCCTTTGCTTACATAATATATAAGCTGAATACACAGGAATTCCGGTCTAGTATACTATTATTATGTACTGTCTCTTTAAATTGAGAAATGGGTTGCTGAGTTAACCTCCTTTTGAGAACAGGGGTTCTCTCCTCTTTTCCCCTTTCTGACACTTCAGCCAGTTTCTATCATTTTTGGCTTTTGAGTATATGATGACTTCAAAATTTAAATTTTTTAATTTGTTTGAGACCTCTTAACCTTGGGATGATTATATGGGTGGCTTATTATTATCATTATTGTTACCACCTTTTGAAATTTAGTCTCAACACTTTCAAATATGTCTATTGAACTCATGTACTATCAGTATCCTTAAAGTGCATCATTGTACCATTGACCAGGAATATATAACTTTCCGATAACTTTTATATCTTATGGCTGATTTAAGTAATACCTTTTGAAAGATCGATACCGGTAACTTTGGTTGAAGTCTTCAATATCTATACAAGTGTTAATAATATATTCCCCCATGAGGGGTTAACCAGTAACTGTTTAGTTCCAATTACCTGTTAACCAGAAACTGATTAGTTCTAACTAAAGGATCTGCTATCTAATAAAGACCATAATAGTTCTCCCTATAAGTGGTTAATTTTGAGATGCCAATTAAGAATGAATATGTGGCTTAATAGGAGCAGAGATTGGATTGATGAACAATCTCATTAGCATAAATTAGTATTGGCCTTTTTTTTTTTTGCCAAACTACCTGCTTTCTGATTGGCTATACATCTATTGGTAGGAGGGGCATGCCCCTTATAAGAGGGACCCTTAGGTCAGTGTGGATTTAGCCCGTGATGAAGGTGCATCACAAGAACACCGAAACGCGCGTCGGGTTATTTTGGATGGGGGGTGGGGGTCTTCTTCCCCTCATCTTTTTCACTTATAGGGCACTCTGTCACCATGTGCAGGCAGCCAGCATTCTAAGCATGGCTCTGCACATTTAGCACACTGTTTTTTCACTATTCACTTTATCTCTCTCTTATGCTTTATACCTCCTAATATGTGGCATATTATATAACAGATCCATTTGTGGATATATTTTGTCTATTCAATAATTTTGGACTTAGTTTATATGTGGCAGTTATTATGATAGATACTACTCTTAATACATTTTATTTTTTGGATTATTTTATATCCAATATGTAGTATCTATTTATACTCTTCTGCTTATTCAGTTACTTATGTCCCAATATGCTAGCAATTGAGTACATGGCAGTTAACATTATAGATACTTTTTTGATACAATTTACTGATTGAATTATTTTCAATAGATCCCACATATAGTATCTATTTATACTTTTCTGCTTACTCAGCCTCGAATGTTCCAATATGCTAGCAATCTAGTATTATATCTTATATAATGCCACAGCTTGAGACTTACTAGGTAAAAGCAAGTCCTTAATGTCTCTTATATATTCTTTTGAATGTATTGATACCAGCCTGCAGTCACAGATATTGACCTATGAAGCATTATATATTAAAGTCTAAACCTGTGTACTGCAGTATCTACTTTTAGAGACATTAGGAAGGGAGTTTTTTGCCATTAGGCAGTTATTTTCTACTTTCACCTGACCCATTTTTCTATTATTGTATTTTCTCATTATATATATACAGGGAGTGCAGAATTATTAGGCAAATGAGTATTTTGACCACATCATCCTCTTTATGCATGTTGTCTTACTCCAAGCTGTATAGGCTCAAAGCCTACTACCAATTAAGCATATTAGGTGATGTGCATCTCTGTAATGAGAAGGGGTGTGGTCTAATGACATCAACACCCTATATCAGGTGTGCATAATTATTAGGCAACTTCCTTTCCTTTGGCAAAATGGGTCAAAGAAGGACTTGACAGGCTCAGAAAAGTCAAAAATAGTGAGATATCTTGCAGAGGGATGCAGCACTCTTAAAATTGCAAAGCTTCTGAAGCGTGATCATCGAACAATCAAGCGTTTCATTCAAAATAGTCAACAGGGTCGCAAGAAGCGTGTGGAAAGGCGCAAAATAACTGCCCATGAACTGAGAAAAGTCAAGCGTGCAGCTGCCACGATGCCACTTGCCACCAGTTTGGCCATATTTCAGAGCTGCAACATCACTGGAATGCCCAAAAGCACAAGGTGTGCAATACTCAGAGACATGGCCAAGGTAAGAAAGGCTGAAAGACGACCACCACTAAACAAGACACACAAGCTGAAACGTCAAGACTGGGCCAAGAAATATCTCAAGACTGATTTTTCTAAGGTTTTATGGACTGATGAAATGAGTGAGTCTTGATGGGCCAGATGGATGGGCCCGTGGCTGGATTGGTAAAGGGCAGAGAGCTCCAGTCCGACTCAGGCGCCAGCAAGGTGGAGGTGGAGTACTGGTTTGGGCTGGTATCATCAAAGATGAGCTTGTGGGGCCTTTTCGGGTTGAGGATGGAGTCAAACTCAACTCCCAGTCCTACTGCCAGTTCCTGGAAGACACCTTCTTCAAGCAGTGGTACAGGAAGAAGTCTGCATCTTTCAAGAAAAACATGATTTTCATGCAGGACAATGCTCCATCACACGCGTCCAAGTACTCCACAGCGTGGCTGGCAAGAAAGGGTATAAAGAAGAAAATCTAATGACATGGCCTCCTTGTTCACCTGATCTGAACCCCATTGAGAACCTGTGGTCCATCATCAAATGTGAGATTTACAAGGAGGGAAAACAGTACACCTCTCTGAACAGTGTCTGGGAGGCTGTGGTTGCTGCTGCACGCAATGTTGAAGGTGAACAGATCAAAACACTGACAGAATCCATGGATGGCAGGCTTTTTGAGTGTCCTTGCAAAGAAAGGTGGCTATATTGGTCACTGATTTGTTTTTGAATGTCAAATGTATATTTGTGAATGTTGAGATGTTATATTGGTTTCACTGGTAATAATAAATAATTGAAATGGGTATATATTTGTTTTTTGTTAAGTTGCCTAATAATTATGCACAGTAATAGTCACCTGCACACACAGATATCCCCCTAACATGGCTATAACTAAAAACAAACTAAAAACTACTTCCAAAAATATTCAGCTTTGATATTAATGAGTTTTTTGGGTTCATTGAGAACATGGTTTTTGTTCAATAATAAAATTAATCCTCAAAAATACAACTTGCCTAATAATTCTGCACTCCCTGTATATATATCTCTATCTCACTTTGTATAGAATCATTACTATTCATTATTCCAGTGGATACTCAGTGTAACGGAACGCTGGTACTCTGACTGAGTACCTCCGCCAATCGATGCTCCTAGTGCTCGCTGAGGACTCCAAGTACTCCAACTGACACCATCAGCACTGCAGACCCCACTTCCAGCAATGCAACTGCGCCAGGGTCTCTGCTGTCTCCACCCACCCTGGACCCAAGGCCAGGATCCAGCTTCCAGTGGGTGAACCTCTCTTTCCCCAGAGAGCAGGAACAAGCTCTTAGCAGAACTTGGTGATCATACCCTGGGGAGTATAGTGATTATAGCAATCCCCAGAGTGTATTTCTCCAATCCCCTAAACATGAGCCAAGGCTTAATGCTGGAACAAGACTGATTTACTGGCACACAGAACTCACAATTTATGCAACACAAAACTCCTCCTCTGGGCCAGGCTAGATAATTGAGTTTCTACAATACACAAAGCTCAAATATCTGCTGGCCAGAAATAATACAGTTTCATAAAACACACAGGGACCCCAAAACATGCAATAACCCCATAAAAAATAAGTATATCCTTGGAACCGGGGGATCTGGTTGAACCACATATCCAAAATTCACCCAGATCCGTTCGGTACTTTGGAAAATACAGTTTAATGCAGATTCTGCAGAACATATACAGGCTAAATGAAAAACTATCACTGTATAATGTGTCCCCTGCTGTATAGTCCAAAACCACTGCACGATGTCTCTGTGCACCAAATACTGGCGAGATAGCACCGTGTTGAAAAGTCCAAACAGTGTCTGTGAGTTAAAATGGCCGCCATCCATTGTTCTCACCATGTGCTTCTGATACAGGAAATGGTGGCCACCCAGTAACTCCACAGTATGTCCCCAGTTGGTTCTTAAAGGGCCAGCAGCAGCACAACACAAATCCATTATGCCCAAATCATGTCTTTAAAGGGCAATACATCCCAGCGGCCATAGTCACAGGGCAAGAGGCAGGCAAGCAGTCCTCTCCAGGCACAAGTGGCGAAGGGCACTTCGTCACACTCAGGTACTAGTTATTTTGAGTATCTTATAGTTCACCACAACAAATATACCTGAGATTTGCTGTAGAGAAAGGCCACTTCCAATTCTGGGCTCTCCCCTTTGGACTCAGCACAGCTCCAAGAACATTTGCGAAGGCTCTGGTTGTTCTGATTGCAGATCTGAGAAAGCAGGGTACCGCTATATACCATTACTTAGATGACATCTTTATCGTAGCAGACAACAAAGAGACCTTAGATGTTCATGGCCAGATCTGTCCAATTTCTACAAAAACTTAGGAGCCCTATTCAACACCGCCAAGGGGAAGGTCCAGCTCTCACAATAAATTATTTTGAAGCTAATAAAAAAGATCAAAGAGATGTTGGCATCCTGAGTGACTTCAGCAAAGAAGGCCATGAGTCTCCTAGGTTCCATGTCATCCACCATAGGTCTGTCAAGGTGGGCTCAGTGGAGAATTTTCAGGCCAATTTCCTTCACCAGTTCTCTTCAGGGAATCTCCAGCACCCAATCAAGATCCCATCAGCTGTACAGCAGTCTCTCATCTGATGGTTATACAAGTACTCCCCATCCAAAGGGTTTCCTCTGGGAAAGGTTGCATGGAAGATAATAACGACAGATGCCAGCCAGTGGGCCTGTGGAGCCCATTTTTAAGACAACTTTGCCCAGGGGAAATGGAGATTCACTACAACCAACTCTCCTTCCAACCTCCTGGAACTTTTAGCAGTACAAGAAGCATTGAAGCACTTCTCTCTCAAGACCTTACACCAGTGGGTAAAGATAAGGGCTGACAATGTGATAGTGGTTGCCTACATCAATCACCAGGGAGGAACCAGGAATCGCCAGATGATGAGAATTATGCAACAACTAATGTACTGGGCTCAGACACACCTTGCAGGTTTGAGAGCAGTCCACCTTCCAGAAGTACAAAACTCAGTTGCGGATTATCTCAGCAGAGTCCAGATAGATCCAGGAGAATGGAGTCTATCAACCAGGGCATTCCAGATCATTGTGAAGAAATGGGGTTATCCCCAAGTAGATCTTATGGTAACAGGAAGGTTCAGCTATTATCTCAAGCTCTAGCAAGAGATGCTCTATCTTGCAGGTGGCAATTCATCCTGGGATATGTGTTCCCTCCTTTTCCTCTCCTCTTCCCTATACTAAGGAGAATAAGGCAAGAAAGTCATCCTAGTGGATCCATTTTGGCCTCGAAGACCATGGTTCCCTCTTCTCAGGAGCCTTTGCAAGGAACCTCCTTTAGAGCTGCCGAAAGTCCCAGACCTTCTACATCAACGTCCCATTCTCCATCCAGGTCCAGCAGGATAAAGGTTTCTCACAGGCAGTGATTAATACACTTCTACAGGCATGAAAATGGACTATGTCTACAACTTGCTACAGAATTTGGGACATATTTTCCTCTTGGGATTTATCTAAAGGAATTGATATTCAAAGCCTAATATGAAAGACATCTTGGAATTCCTGCAATCTTGTCTTGACAAGGGACTGAGCTACAACACCTTAAAGGTCCATGTTTCAGCATTATCAGCCCTTACTAACCATAAATGGGCATTTGATATGGATGTGGCTAGATTCCTCATGGCGGTATTAAAGATTCATCCTCCATTAAAACCATTTTCTCCTCCATGGGATTTGCCATTGGTTCTTAAAGCATTAAACACCCAACCTTTTGAACCTTTGTAATCCATATCTCTTCACCTGCTGACCATAAAGACGGCAAAACTGGTGGCTCTGACATCAGGCAGAAGAGTATTAGAGTTTCATGATCTGTCAGCCAGAGAACCTTTCACAATCTTAGGATAGAGCCACGCACAGTTCCAGAGTTCCGGCCTAAGGTAACTTCCTATTTCCACATTAATGAAAAAATTGTTCTTCCAGCCTCACATTCAGAGACGCTATCCAATGAAGAAGACAGATCTCTCTTCATTGGATCTAGTTAGATGTCTTAAGATTTATGCTAACAGAACTTCCCCTTGTTCCTCTCAAATACTTTTTGTGCTACCTGACAGAGCTAGGAGTGGTATTATGGCATTTAAAGCCATTTATAACCTTCTTTCAATTCGTTTCTGTCTAATTAGGGATAGGAGGAGCTACCCCATTGTTGTGCTGCCATGGCTTATGACCAGGAAAAGAAAATTACCGTAAGTATGAATACATTTTCTCTTATATATTTATTTCAAAATACATTTAGAATGACATATATATATATACATGGGAAAACAAGGGGATGGCTGCACTCACTGGAACATGCTTAAATGGGGTGCTGCTGGGGGCCAATAAGTACAGTAAAAATGAAAATCCAGCGCACTCCCTTATCTACTAAACAGCTACTTTGGTGCTGACAGAGTTTGCTAGTTTTATTAAAAACACCTAATCTAGGCAAAAAATAATGGGGGTTTAGTTATATTATATGATCATACATTGCATAAGCCTGCCACAACGTTAATGTACCCCATCTTTGGCAGGTCCTTCTCAGGGCCGGCGTGTCCATAAGGTGGCCAAGGCGGCCGCCTTAGGGCGCCTGAGCAGGAGGGGGGAGCAAAAATCCAAATCCCCAGCCTAAACTGAAAAAACTAAAACAATACAGTCGAAAGAATTAATGAGTCCCAGCTATATGATCTTATGCAGGCATAGGCAACCTTCGGCACTCCAGATGTTTTGGACTACACCTCCCATGATGCTTTGCTAGCATATTGGGTGTAGGAGCATTACGGCGGATGTAGTCCACAACATATGGGGTGCCGAATGTTGCCTACCCCTGATCTAGTGGGTCATCATATGTACAATATTATGAACATGGTATCCTAAAGGAATATAGAATATTTAACACATTCATTCAGTCCCTTTGGTGAAGCTGCATCTAGATGGTGGATCCAGTATGCTTATCTTTGAATGAGAAGTCTGGATCTGTCACCTCCACGCAGAGGTGGGGGAACGTGATTAATAGCCATGAAACGTAAAGTGGGAAGTCTATGTGAAGCAGACAGGAAATGTTTTGCTACGAGTTTCTCTGTTTTTTGATCCTTGAAACCGGTGGTGATGCCAGACCTATGTCCTCTAATTCAATCCCGTAGTGTCAGGTCAGTTTTTCCCACGTATGCTAGTCCACAGGGACAGGTAATCAGGTACACAACATGATCTGTGGTGCATGTAATATAATGTGTGATTGGTATCCTTTTACCGCTATATGGATGTGCAAACGTGGTACCACTGATCATGTGGCTACATATCACACATCCACTGCATTTAAAGTAGCCTTTTTTTCCCGATATCTTGTAGGTTTCTTATAGCATTGGACTGGATCACTGTAGACTAGCATGTCTCGTAGATTTCTGCTTATTTTATAACTGTTCTTTAAATTTGAAAAGTTGCAAGTAAGTGCAAGCTGTAGAAGATATATATATATATATATATATATATATATTTAAATTCTATGTATATATTTAAAAAATATTTTTACATAATTACGTAATTTTATTTATTACAATTTGAGGGACCTGCCCGAGAATCCAGGCAGAACGTCCAGAGAATTTTGTTTGCAAGCCCTATATTTAACTCTGTAACTTTCCAAGACACCATAAAACCTGTACATCGGGATACTGTTATACGTGGGAGACTTCGCTGAACACAGATATCAAAACAGTAAAACGTATCACAACAAGGTATCAGGGTATCAGGATGGTGACGTGCTGACGTGCCGACGCAAGACGCCACGTACGTTGTGAGGAGGGGAACAAGTTGGCGGTCTCGGGAACGTGACGGAATTGAAATGCTTTCCATAACTCCATAACTTATTAAATCTACCGTCCTAGACTGCTGATTATAAAATGTCTGCTGGTGCTCTATACAAAACTCTAGCCGTGCTAAGGGGAGCAATTTTTCAGCTCCACAGCGTGTTGAGCAGGTGAATAGTGCTCCGTGTGGTGAAACTGTTAAGCTCCTGGAGTCCTGGGTTACACAGACGATTCTGATGATCTTCTGGAGGATTGGCCCCCTGGGAAGATCTGGGAAGATTTGATTTAGCGTGCCCAACAATAACTGCATTGAAAGCTCTGCAAAGTCAGGCAACCAGCGCTGATCGACACCAGCAGTCCTCAAAACAGATAAGACTAATTTTTATTTTTGCTCCCTTTTTATTTTCTTTGATGTGTGCACATATAAGTGGCAACCTTGCACTTAAGCACTAAGACAAATACAGGAACTAATTGTCTAAAATTGTTAAATACTTTTCTACTCAATAAATTTATATTAAACTCAGATTGGGAATTAATATGGCTATCAGAAAGACCGCTTTGGAACCGAAACCACAAACTAAAAAAGACAAAAGAGAAACTAAACAAGATAAAAAACTTTCAAAATATTTCTCTCCTCAATCCAAAGATTTAAAAGGCAATGTGCCCAGAGAATCATTATCTAACTCAGACCTATCCCTCATGGAAACGAGCAAAGATAATGAAAAAGTTACAATCTATATTAGAAGAAATTAAAAAGTAAATCTTATCAATTTTTATGGAAATGAGACAAGAAATTAAAAACGACATAGCAAAATTAACAAATAAATCTCAAGCTATGGAAGACCGGATGGGAAATGTTGATTTCCAGATTGAATCATTAAATGAAGATGTAACCAAAATGACAACAAAAATCTCCTATTTCGAAAATAAAATTGACAACCTCGAAGATAGAGCCCGTAGGAAAAAACCTAAGATTCCACAATTTTAAAGACACAGGCAAACAAGAAGATCTGCTAATATTGTTACAAGATAACTTTAAAACGCTGGGTCTTAACCTAGATGGAGATAATGAAAAAATCGTCAGGTGCCATAGATTAACTAAACCAACAAACATAGGCCCATAGGCACCTAGATACATAATCGTATCCTTTTATTCCTACTAATTTAAAGAAAAAGTATTAAAAGCCAGCAGAGAAAGAGTCATAAAGGAGGGGCTATATTCAAATATTATAGCACTTCCGGACCTATCTTACAACACTAGAAACAAAAGAAAAACGTTTGCACCAGAAATGATCATTCTTAAAAAGCAGAACATTAGATTCAGATGGAGCTTTCCAACGAAGATGGTTATTCAAACAGATGGTATATCTGAGACTTTTAATCACCCAGACAAGATAAAGAAATGGCTGAAGAACAAGTCATTAAATTAAGTTCCTTTATTAAAATACACATCAAGGACAATGTACTAATTGGGCTACACACAGAGGAACAGAAGAAGAGGAGGTGACGGGAAGGAAAGAATAAAGAAGAAAGTAAATAAGAAGGCTATAAGAACTGACAGTCTGGGAATATAAGGACGGAAAGCAACAAAATAAGTTTTGATTAAGAATTTACACTTCTAAATGAAGAGGGGGGGAGGGGAGGCAAGGGAGTCTGTACCGAAAGCAATCCCGCTTTTATGGGCTGCTTAATAACTTTACAATCACTTTAAAATTTGAATATAATGAGTATTATCTTAATAATGTACCTAACTGTAATTTCTAATATTTTAAGAAAGAAAGGAAAAAAGGGAAAGAAAAGGAAGGACTTTTTACAATTTTATTTTTTATTTTTTCCTCCTCTTTCCTTTTTCCTCCTAAGTACAATTTGCTGTATTGGTTCCCCGATGCCTGACTCAATCCCCTCCTTCTGTGGAAATTTCACAGATATCCCTAAATCTTCTAATTTTATGAGATCAGGGTACCCATGGCTATTAGACCCTGGGGAAAGTTACTGTTTAATGTTGATGAAAATTTTATGTTTCATTTTGTATGGTGTGTGTTTGTTGTTTGCACGTATGGGACAACACTTGAAATGGTTAGTTCCAAATCTATTATGTTAGACGGTCTAGTGGTGAGATATAAGATTAGTAGTAAAAAAAAATGTGGAGTTGCGATTATTTTTTACTCAAATTTAAAACATGAAGTAATACTTCTGGACAGTGACCCGTCTGGTAGATTTCTCAGAATGGTCTGCATCATTGAAGAAACGATATATAATCTGGTTAACTTTTACTTGCCTAATGTTAACCCGACTTCATTGCTTTCTAAGATCATAAATAGATTAGATAAAATTGTTAAAGGCACTTTATTAATTGCAGGTGATTTCAATTGTGTCTTTGATCCCAAAATGGATAAAAATCAAAAGCTCAGTTAAAATCTGAAAAACAGATATATAAACAATCCAAAAAATTAGCTAATATATGTGACATACATGGTTTATATGATGCTTGGCGAGTCACACATCCGGAAACCTATGACTTCACACACTTATCCAAAGTTCATAATTCGTATTCAAGAACAGATCTATGCCTAGTCACGGCTAATACATTAAATGAAATTAATAAAATTCAAATTACCGATAGCACTTGGTCTGATCATAGTTTTATAATAATAGATTTAGGAAAACCCCTACGGAAAGGTTTTGGCACCTGAAGAATAGATGATTCCCTTCTTAAACTTAAACAAAACCAGGAGACCTTAATCAATCTATCTAGGCTTTTTTGGCTGGAAAACTCAAATCCCAATACTCTGGATTCTACTTTATGGGCTACATATAAAGCAGTAATGAGAGGTTATCTAATCAAAATTGAAAAAACAAAACAAAAAAAAAACAAGAGATAAAGATTTAACCCTTTAAGGACAGAGCTTCAGAAGCTTGTCTTTCACTTAATGACAACAGCATTTTTTGCTGTTTGTGTTCAACTGCAATTTGCATTTTACTAATTTATTGCACCGACACATATTATATATCTTTTTTAAAGGACAGAAAGGGCTTTACTTTGATGTAACACACATATATATAAATGCTTATTTATTATAAAAAAATACAGAAATATGCAAAAAAAATTAAAATGTTTGTGTTTTTTTACAGTTTTTGCAATAATAATGTGTGCATAATTAGTGCAGGTTAAGGAAAGTAATTAAAAATAAATTCATTTAGTTGTTCTGATTTACAGAATATATAATGTGTCTGGGATTTAAAGTTTATTTTGGTAGTTACAGGTCACAAAGCACAAGGAGTAAAATAAACTTTTAATGTGGAGCGATTTTAGAATTTGGTATGTTTGTTTTGTAAGCTTAATAGCCATAAAAGAAAGCACAATTGCCACACAAAAGTATATATTTATATAAAGTAGACATCACGGGCTATTTACCTAAGGTTGTTTTGACACTTTCTACGTAGCCATTTCACTGCCAACCTCTGCTAAATATTGGAGTAAAATTGTGTTGTTTTTTTTTTTTTTTTTGGCACACAAACTTATAACAAAGAACTTCTTGTATGTATTTTGTAAAGTTGGTGTGTGCTATTCCTGCACAAAGTTTTATTTTGTGTTCAGTTACTTCTGCTGAGTACAAAGATACCCCCATTGTATGTGTTTGACACTTTTTCGTGAAGCTACAGTGCCATATAGGAGACCTGTCCGTTTCAACATTTACAGTAGAATTTTGAGAGGCGGATTTAATGGGTCTATGCTTCCATTTGGGGTATTATAACAGTTTGACTGTTCGAAAAAACCCCACAAAGGCCTACCATTTGTAAAAGTAGACACTCCAGGGTATCTGATAAGGTGCATATTGTGCCTTAACATGCCCCCATTTTTTCACCAATAGATGCCAAAGTATGTGGTAAAAAATAATTTTGTGCGTTTTTTACATATGGATTGCATTTTTACTGGGAATTTTGTATATTTCACATGTGCCACTAAGTTCAAACCCCCCACATTATGCTCAGCTAAGTCTTCTGAGTAAAAGAACACTCCCATTGTATGTCTTTGGCACTATTTCGTGAAGCTACAGTGCCATATAGGAGACCAAGCCATATCAGTTTTTACCGAACTTTGAATTTTGAAGCTGGGCCTATGTGCAATTTCCAAGCATCTTAGCAGGTTTTAAATTCAAACTACCCCACAAAGGCCTACCATTTCTTAAAGTAGACACCCCAGGGTATTTCAAAAGGTATATTCTAAACCTTAGTGTAGGATCATTTTTTTGTTAGTTTGTACCAAGTCTAGTTGCAATTAGCATTTTTTCTGCCTTTTTGACACACACTTGGAGATGTTACTGTATATTTTGCTATCGTTATGTGTGCTACGGAAGTATAAAACCTAATATGTTGCTCAGCTATGTCATCTTAGTGCAACAATAACCCCATGTGTACCTTTCTCAGGATTATGTGGATGTTGAAGGGGCACATTGGAGACACACCACTTCCATATTTTTCAAAAGTGGATGCTGGGCCCAAGTCTCATTTTAGCAGCTCAGGACTGCAAATTACCTCTCAAAGGCCACAGATATTTTT
The DNA here is from genome assembly GCA_933207985.1 of Pelobates cultripes. Classification (NCBI taxonomy): domain Eukaryota; kingdom Metazoa; phylum Chordata; class Amphibia; order Anura; family Pelobatidae; genus Pelobates; species Pelobates cultripes. The sequence goes on along the minus strand of OW240912.1, from coordinate 169,850,585 downwards.
AAGTATAAGCAGCTCATCAATTCAAATTATGAACAAGTGCATACTATTTGCTGTGAAAAGGGGGAATAGTTGGGGTAAACTTATCAGGGGGTAGTACCCAGTCATCTGCGTCCCGGGCAAAGCTGTCATAGATTCCGAAACCAAAACACAGACAGACCACAAAGAGAGAGAACACAGAGAGAGAAACTTGTAATACTGGTCCTTAGAATAGCCGGGCTATACAAGCAGAGAATTGTCAAGGTACAAATCGAGGTCAAAGGAGTAAAGAGAAACGGAACAACGATAGGACAAGCCGAGGTCAAGGATCAGAGGAGACAGGATAAGCGGAAGACAAAGCCAAGATTCGGTAACCAATCAGACAGATGACTAAAAATCACACCCCAAAACTGGTCTACTTATTCGGCCTGGGTGTGAACATTTTTAAAACAGTGGCCAATACATAGGCCGGGCTGAGAGGGGCAATCAGGGCAGTAATAGCTGGTCTCAGCTCTTACGCCCCTCTTGTAACACACCCTGCACCTTTTCTGGGGTTTTATTTTTTAGGGGTTGGTGGAATCTTAAAGCAGAAGTGACCTGCCTCCATTCTTATGCTAGGCTCCACTGATGGTCTCCTTGTGTGGCACTCAAGTAGCCCAGAAAAGAGCTCCAACTGGAAAGAAAGAAAAGTGCTTTTCAGCCCAGCATTTGCCTTTTTTAAAATGACAAAAGCATTGTGGATTGCCATCTGCATCAAATATATGCCCACTTTTTTATACCATGCCCTGGTCTTTCGCATGATCAAATACGGCTGCATCAGTTGATCGGACAGGTCAACGCCCCCCATATGCCGATTATTTTGCCGTATGCAGACTGGCACTCGTTTACATTCCTCTCTGCCACGAACTGCGACCCTCCGAGTGGTTTCACCTTGGTGGTTAAGATGAAAACTCCTTTTTATCCCTGTACTTGAGTGCCAGCAGTTCATTCTGGCAGAGAGCTGCTGTTTCCCCCTTTTCATTTTTTTGTTCACTAGAGCCTTTGGGAAACCTGTGCGACTCTTCCGAATAGTGTCACAGGCCACGGTCTCGAAGCAGTACAACACTTTACCGGTGGGATGCTATTATAAAAGTTATCGATGTATAAATGATAACCTTTATTAAGTAGTGACATTATTAAGTCCCAGACAATTTTCCCACTTGTCCCTACTATATCTGGGCAACATGGGGGATCAAGGTGGCTATCCCTTCCTTCGTATACATGGAAGGTGTATACGTAGCCACTGCCACTTTCACACAGTTTATAAAAATTTGATCCCATATCGGGATCTTTTGGATGGGATATATTGTCTAAACCCCAGTCTTCCCTTAAACTTCATAAAGGAACTCGTCAATGGAAATGTTTTTATTGGGGGTATATATAGTGGCAAATTTACTGTTAAAGTGGGCAATTAAAGGGCATATTTTATGAAGATCATACTGCGGATCACCTTTTGGGGGGCACTTGTTATTGTCACTAAAGTGCATAAATCGCAGTATGTCTTCATATCTTTCCCTCGTCATTGTCTCGGCAAAAATGGGGGTATTGCAAATAGGATGTTTAGACCAATACATCCTAACTGTGGGCTTTTTAATTAGCCCCATTAACATGGTCAGTGCCCAGAATTGTTTAAATTCTGGCACATTGGTTGGGTTCCATCTCTCTTTCCTGGAGATAAGAGAGTCTGGATTGCGTGCCAGATACTGCTCTGCATAGAGATTAGTCTGGGTGACTATCTCCCCAAAAATCTCGCACTATAGCCAGACAGGTCAGCCTGTATGTCAGGATTAGCTGTAAACACTGGGATGTCTGGGGAAAAATTATTAGGGGGTACCCAGTCATCTGCGCCATGTTCAGCATTAGGGGAATCGTCGATTTCCCCTGATGGTCCTGGAGTATCTGGCACATAGTCCCTGTCCCCTGCGTCCCCTGCATCACTCCCTGCATCACTCTCTGAGACAGTGTCTGTCGCCTCTGAGTTGGCCGCTAACAGGGCATAAGCCTGCTCTGCACTATACTTCCTGAACATTGTTAAATACAGTTAACACAGCTAACAAAACTTTAACTAAATAACTAAACTTTTTTTATTTATTTTTTTGTTTTATTTTTTATTCCCTAATTCCCACTAAATTCCACCCACCCAAGTAACTAAATCATAAACTAATAAAATCAAATAATAAAATGTAACCCCTTAGGGTTACAAAAAACATAAAATGTAACCCTTGAAAGTAAAAAAATATATAGATCACAGTAAAGTACTGTGACCTGTATATTGATTGAGAAGGCCTTTGACAGGGTCAGCTGGAGATTCCTTGACGCTGTATTGACCTCCTTTGGATTCGTGGGTTGGATCCATGGAGCTATTATGGCTCTTTACTCTGAACGGATGGCAAGAACAGTTGGGGTAAATATCCTATCTAGCTGGTTTAATTTACAAAATGGCACACGGCAGAGATGCCCCTTATCACCTCTTATCTATATCGTAATGCTTGAGCCATTAGCAATTAGCAATATTAGAACAAATCAAAAGATCAAGGGTTTTCCAACTAAAAAATCAGAAGCTAAAATCTCGCTATATGCCGACACCATTTTACTATCACTTAAATCCCCAGAATCATCTTTACCACAAGTATTACACGAAATAAATAAATACAGTGAAGTATCAAATTACAAACTTAATGTATCTAAATCAATCACCTTAAAGGACCACTATAGTGCCAGGAAAACACTAGTTTTCCTGGCACTATAGTGCCCTGAGGGTGCCCCCACTCTCAGGGTCCCACTCCAGCGCCGGGCTCCCTCGGCGCTGGGACTCTCCTCCCTCTTCTTCCGTCATCGGCTGAATGCGTATACGCGGCAAGAGCCACGCCCACATTCAGCCAGTCCATAGGAAAATCACAGTGAGAAGTGCGGAAGCGCCTCTAGCGGCTGTCAATGAGACCGCCACTAGAGGCTGGATTAACCCATATGTAAACATAGCTGTTTCTGTGAAACTGCTATGTTTACAGCAAAAAGGGTTAAATCTAGCTGGACCAGGCACCCAGACCATTTAATTAAGCTGAAGTGGTCTGGGTGCCTATAGTTGTCCTTTAACTAATAAGGTTAAAAATTACTGCTTTAAAGATCGTATAGATAAGTTTAACTTTAAGTGGTCAAAATATGTTTTTAATTATGTAGGGGTGACAATTTCAGCACAAATAGGAAATATTATGGAAATAAATGTCTTAAATATTTTAAAATACACCAATATAAAGTTATAAGAATCCTCCTATTAGAATCCTCTTGGTCAGGTAGGATTAATCTAATAAATGCCTACATTATCCCAAAATGGTCATATCTGTTTAGAATGATACCCCTTCAAATGCCTGATAGCTGGTTAACTATGATTCAATCCAGTTTTCAGACCTTTATATGGAAATGTAAAAAACCTAGAATAAGTTCTAAAGTTCTGACGAGAAAATATTGACAAGGGGGTTTAAATTAACCCGATATAAGAAATTGCTATTTTTCTAATATCATTGGGCATATATATAAATTACAAGCAGAAGATTTAAAAAAAAACAAAAAAAAAAACACGTGGCACACAATAGAATCTGAGGCAGTTGGAAGAGATAGACTTGAAGTATACTAATGGCTTAACAGCAGTAAAACAAGTAACAGACAAATTAAATAGTAAATCTTTTATCACAGACCATTCGGGCTTGGGATATATTGAAAAAAACGACTGAAGATTTCTCATAAACTAATTAATACATGCCATTTGGTTGCTTTGGAAGATAACATGCAAGATATCTCCCTACAAAACCGGTCTAAATTCCAGTGGAGTATTAAAGATATCTGGTAAAAAGATCAATTTTTATCTTTCGCTGAAATTAATGCTAAACTACACCAACCAAATAAAGAACTCTTTTTTTACCTGAGAATTAAAAACTTTTAAACAAAGCTTTAAGTAATACATCTATAGTTGTTACTCATATTTAAACAATTTTTAACTATACTAAATTAAAAAAAAATATTTCAAAAGCTACCAATTTAATACTTCTCTCTGATTAAAAACCTATATTATTGATAAATGGAAAAAAGATTTAGAAATTGATATAAGTGACAATGAATGGTGTTGTACCCTTAAGGATATATGAAAATATGTTCACTGCTTGAACTTAATAGAATGCCAATATAAGATTATGTACAAATGGTATCTGATGCCATATAAGATCTAAGGATGTATCCAGGTCAGAACCCACATTGCTGGCGATGTGGTTGTCTGGACGGATTCCTCTTATACATATGGTGGCATTGTAAATTGGTAAAATCTTTATGGTCGTGGGCCTATGAATTACTCAAATCCTTATTTAAAATGATCATAAAAAAGGACATGATACAGCCCTATTACATCTAAACTGGGATTTATCTTCCACTCCATCAAAATGACTTGCTATCCATTGTTTCTTAGCAACTAAGATTATAATAGCAAGACAATGGAAATCAAGTCTCCCTTTTCAGAGGAGGCACTTAATTTTTATTTCAACTCTGTATGGAAAGGGATCTGCACGGATATTCTCTATACTCCAGAAAAATAAACAAGAACATTATAACAAATGGCTGGATGTTCTAGAGAGTGTTTAATCTGAAAGGCAGGACTTGATTGTAAATTGTTTTTAGACTGTAAATCATCCTACTAGTAGACTAACCACGAAATAGACCTTTACTGAACTGACCATGCTTTAGATTTGTAAAATTGCACTGTTATGACAATATATAAAATGGTACTTTTTTATTGGGAAATAAAGCGTTTAAGGGATATTTATGAGTTGATCATCCTTTCCCAATTTATCGGGTAGTTGTTGTTAATGAAATCTGTTTATTTTTTAACATTTTTAATTTTTTTTTGTCTTTTCTGTTTTTGTCTATATGTTGTATTTGTTGTCTAAAATAAGAAAATGTAAAAAAATTTCTAATAAATAATATCTAAAAAAACCCCAAAATGTATCACAATAATATCATCAGTGAAAGTGCCAATCCCAAACACTGGCCAAAATTAATGTTTAAAATAGTTTTTATGCATTTTCCACACACAAACAAATATAAACGCTAACTTGCCAGTGTTTGTGACTAAGTGGCTACTACAAAAGACTGGACTGGACCCCATTTGTAATACCGTGGGTAGTCTACTTTTGCTAATGGTATGCTATCATGGGGGTAATTCTCATTCCTGGGCTACCATATGGTCTCAAATGCAACATAACCAGTCTGAAAAATCTAAACTGAAAAATGTAACATGCTATATTTGACTGTGTAACTTTCCAAAACACCATAAATCCTGCACACAAGGGGTACTGTTTTATTTGCGAGACATTGCTAAACACAAATATTGTTTTGCAGTAACAGCTAACATTATTATGACATTCACAGTTAAAATGCCATGCAGCCCTGTTTATCCTGAACAAAATGATATATAATAAGTGTGGGTGCACTTAATATGAAATAGGTGAATTATGGTTTTACAGACATATGGTTAAATTCCAAGTTTTGTTTACATTTTGCCTTGATCAGAATTTGGGGGTTCAGGTGAGCACATATACATAATTTATTAAAACTGGGAGTTACTCTCATGTGTGAGTGTTCCTTTAAATATTTTTTGCTTTTTTGGAAACTTGATGTAGAATCGTATTCTAACATTTAAAATAAAATGCTTCTGTTATAGCCCTTTAATTCCAACATTGTTGAGGTGTAATGCTTAGGATCCAGTCCAGTTTAATATGTTCACTTTGTTAGATCAAGTTATGATTTTCTCGATAGGAGAAATTAATCTTCTTTTTAGAAAATTATTAACATCTTTTGCAGAGAGTTCAAGTATTTAATTGCTTTGCAAATGCTCTTTCTGTGTATGTTGTTGAATGAAAGCTGAACTCATTCTGGCAATGATGACTCTAATTGAATCAGATTTTTACAGCTTGTGAGCTGCTTGTTGCTATAAGGGAAAATGTATCCATACCTACCGTAATTTTCTTTTCCTGGTCATATGCCATGGCAGCACTACGATGGGTAGCTCCTCCCTATCCCTAATTAGACAGGAACTAATTAAAATAAATGTATAAGTACCTCCTCCTATTCCCTCCTCAGTCTTGTTACTAGCAATTTCCCAGGGCGGGACCCTTGTGCTGCCATGGCATATGACCAGGAAAAGAAAATTACGGTAAGTATGGATAAAGTTTCCCTTTTCCTGGCCATATCCATGGCAGCACAACAATGGGTAATACCCAAGCAATAACCAAGGGAGGTAAGAATAAATAAAGAAACCACAGACTCCGAAATATCATATGCAAAGTGTATTGGTACCACAAACCAAGTGACAAACACCAAAACTTAAGGAATCAAAGGTTTCATACAGAAAGGACACTTTTAGCAAATTGATCCGAAAGACCGGCTCTGATATCTACTTGGTAATGTCTGATGAAAGTATTGGCAGAGGACCAAGTGGAAGCTCTACAAATCAGTTCAGGAGAGACCTTGGCAGAGGAGGCCCAAGAGGAGGAAAGGGATCTCGTGGAATGAGCTTTGAGTCCATGCGGGACTGGAGCTTTCAAAGCCTGATAAGCTTGGATGATGGCTGAAACAATCCATCTGCTAATGGTAGATTTAGGAGCCTGACTGCCCTTTCTACATCTGTTATAAAGGACAAAGAGGCCTGGAGATGAACGCCAAGGGGCGGTTCTGTCAATATAGATTCTGAGGCATCTCACCAAATCCATGGAGGAAAGATCTCTGTCATCACCATCTACTTGTGAAACCGGATGCAAAGCTGGGAGAACAATTTCCTCGTTAATATGAAAGGCGGAGGTGACCTTAGGCCGAAATTCTGGGATAGTACGAAGGACGACCCTGTCCTTATGGAAGACTGTGAAAGGATCCTTGACTGACAGAGCATGAAGTTCCGAGACCCTTCTGCCTGAGGCCAAAGCCACCAGTAAGGCAGTTTTAATGGAGAGGAAATGGAAAGGCACTGAATCGAAGGTTCAAAGGGGTCAGACTTTAGAGCTTGGAGAACCATAGGCAAGTCCCAAGGTGGAGCAAACGGCTTAATCGGAGGTATGATTTTTAGTACAGCTTTAAGAAACCTGGCCATGTCAGAATCAAAGGCCCATTTGTGGTTAGTTAAAGCTGACAAGGCAGATACGTGAACCTTCAAGGTGTTGTAGCTCAGACCCTTCTCGAGGCTGGACTGAAGAAAGTCTAAGATATTCCCTGTGGAAGAACACTGGATTGAGACATCCCTAGAGGAAGCCCAGGAAGAGAAAACGTCCCAGATTCTATAGTATGCGTTAGAAGTGGAACACTTCCTAGCCCTGAGCAGGGTGTCTACCACCGCATGAGAGAAGCACTTATTGTCAGGGTTTCTTTACTGTTTTAAACAGCAACCCTTCCTTTTTCAGTGTCTGAGTTTTCAGCTGAGATTAACGATCAGCTCCTTCACTATGTTGCCACGGTTACTCACCTGAGAATAGTAATCAACCCTGCTGCTAATCAGTGCAGCCTATTTAAGCAGCAAATCCCAGTACCTCCTTGCCCTTGCGTGGTTTCCTGTTCCTCAGAAGTCTCCTTGTTCCTGTGTTTCCTGTTTGTTCCTGGTTCCTGACTCTGGCCTTGTTCCTGACTTCGCTGATCTCCGTTCTCCTGATCCTGGCTCGTCTGACTAACCGCTCTGGTGACTGACCCTGCTTGCCTCCTGGACTTTGCTTTTGGTTATTTCTTTATTTGTTATTTATTAATAAAGGTGTTTTTGCATCTAGTTCTGTCTCTGTCTGGTTCCTGGTCCCTAACATTATGCAAGGGCCATGAATACAGATGGTACAGGCAATACACCTATAACTAACCGATTTACCTGGTGGGACCAGCAGAACCACCATTTGGACCAGTATGCTTATCTGGATCCAGCAACCGGCCAGCCTGCGATTGCGGCCGCCTCTGCCTCACTTCCTCTTCTAGCACCGGTTGTAGCCTCCAAACCTGTTGCGGCTAGAGGAATGACTGGGTCTATCCCGCTCCCTCAGTATTTTGGGGGCAATCCAGCTCAGTGCAAAGAATTTGTAAATTGGGTTAAAGGATACCTTGAAATGCTCCCCCAGACATTTCCTACCGACAGAGACAAAGTCCAGTTCATTACTTCTTTGCTGTCTGAAAAAGCCCTAGCTTGGGCAAAACCTCTCTGGGAGGCAGAGAGGCCCATTATTTACAATTACCCTGAATTTGTTGTGTCCTTTAAAAGGGTTTTTGATATTCCAGCTCGCTCCACCCCTACTGCCAAACAACTCATGTCTAATGCTCAGGGCACGAGAACTATTGTCGAGTATGCCAGTGAATTACGTACCATGGCAGCAGAAGGTGGCTGGAACAACGAGACTCTCGTGGCTGCCTTTGCACAGGTGCTCTCCGATGTTATTAAAAATGAGATTGCAGCCAGAGAATTACCTAAAGATCTCAAGGAACTAATATCCTTTGTCACCCTCATTGATATCAGACTCCGAGAGAGATCCTCATCCAGGGAGCGCCTGCGGAGGCTTCCTGTATATTTGGCAAAGAGCTTTTCTTGCCCACCCAAACCTTCCATACCTCCTGGTCCTGAGCCCTCTGTCGGTGTGGAGCCGAGGCGGTTAGGCTTCTCATGCCTCTCTGTCGAAGAGAGAGCCTTTAGGAGGAGGGAGGGCCTGTGCCTATACACCAGGGTCACATGTTAAAGTTTTGCCCGATTTGTCCGGGGCAGATCTTGGGTGGTCTTTCTGCAGACCCAGAGATATATGAGGACAAACCTTTGGTGCCTATTATCCTCTCCTGGCCTGATTCATCCATTAAAACCCGGGCATTGCTTGATTCTGGGGCCGCAGGCTCGTTTATAGACTGTGCATTTGCATCGGAACACTCTATACCCTTACAGCCTCGCAACTCTCCAATAGCTTTCGAAGCCATCGATGGCAGACCAATACAGCCAACCCACGTGACCCAGGAGACCGTGCCCATATCTCTGGCTGTAGGGGCTCAACATCATGAGACGATCCAATTCCAGGTAATTTCCTCTCCATATTACCAGGTTGTTTGGGGATATCCTTGGCTACAGAAGCATAACCCCACAATTGATTGGCGCAAATCTGAGATATTATCTTGGTCCCAGACATGCACATTTTCTTGTCTCTGGAAACCGGTCAAAGTTTTGGGCACATTTTTTGCCTCTTCCTTACCCGCTGAGTACCACGAATTCCAAGATGTATTTGACAAGGGTCAAGCCAGCGTTCTGCCGCCACACCGTCCGTATGACTGTGGTATAGAACTCCAACCTGGTGCCATTCCTCCCCGTGGCCGGATTTACTTGCTGTCGGTTGCACAGAATCGAGCCATGATGGAGTATGTTACCGATGCGTTGTGAAGGGGATTCATTCGGAAGTCATCTTATCCTGCCTGGGCCGGCTTTTTTTTTGTGAAAAAGAAGAGTGGTGAGTTGACACCCTGTATCGACTGTAGGGGTCTCAATCGCATTACTATTAAGAATGCCTACCCCATTCCTTGGATCACAGAGTTATTCGACCGCCTCAAGGGATCAACGGTCTTCACTAAACTCGATCTGAGAGGGGCATATAATCTCGTCCGGATAAAATAGGACCACGAATGGAAAACCGCATTTAACACCAGGAGCGGGCATTACGAATACCTAATAATGCCCTTTGGTCTTTGCAATGCTCCGGCGGTTTTCCAGGAATTTATAAATGATGTCCTACGAGATATGCTGCAGAATGTGTGGTGGTTTATCTTGACGATATTCTTATTCATTCCACATCTCTCGAGAACCATCACGCAGACATTTCTCGTGTTCTACAGAGACTCAGAGAAAATAATCTGTTCTGTAAACTGGAGAAATGTGATTTCAACTGCAAACAGGTCACATTCGTGGGCTATGTTATCTCAGATGCTGGATTCTCTATGGATCCAGAGAAACTTTCTGTTGTACTACAATGGCCTCGACCTACGGGTCTTCGCTCTATACAGCGTTTTCTTGGCTTCGCCAATTATAATCGGAAGTTCATATGCAACTTTTCTTCCTTGGTTAAAGTCTCTCAAAGTCGCCTTTGCTGCTGCTCCTATACTGGCACACCCTAACCCTGCCTTACCATTCATTCTTGAAGTCGATGTGTCTGAAACAGGAGTAGGCGCCCTCCTGTCTCAACGTCCTAACCCAAAGAGATCCAGGCATCCATGCGGGTATTTCTTGAAGAAATTGAACCCGGCGGAGTGCAATTACCAGATTGGTGATAGAGAACTTTTAGCTATAATTTTAGCTCTCAAAGAATGGAGGCACCTTCTTGAGGGTACTTCAGTGCCAATTCTCATCCTCACAGACCACAAGAATCTTACATATCTTTCCGAAGCTGAGCGGCTTTCCCCCCCGGCAAGCTAGATGGGCTCTCTTCCTACCAAGATTCAATTATGTGGTTTCTTACTTGCCCGGTACTAAAAACATTTGGGCGGATGCCTTGTCTCGACAGTTCTCCCCTCCATCTAGAGAGGATATAACCCCTACTCCTGTGATTTCTCTGGACCGTATACTGGCCACCATGCGTACTAACCTCACTTCACCCCTAGGCGAGGAGATTCTGGCTGCACAAGTTAATGCTCCTCCAGAGAAACCTAATGGCTGTTGTTTTGTACCCATTCATCTCCGTACTAAATTATTAAGTACATATCACAACCCCAAAGCAGCTGGACATCCAGGCAAAAAACAGTTAATCTGGTCTGTCTCTCAGCAATTTTGGTGGCCTAGTGTCCATTTGGATGTCACCGCTTTTGTAGCTGGCTGTCCTGTATGCGCTCAAAATAAAACCCCACGACACGAAAGTCCATGGACTTTATCATAGATCTTCCGTTCTCCAGTGGCAATACAGTCATTCTCATGGTTGTTGACCGATTTTCTAAGATGTCGCATTGCATTCCCTTGAAAAAACTACCAACTTCCTAAGAACAAGCAAAAATGTTTGCTCGGGAGGTCTTTCTTTGCATGGGTTACCCAAAGTAATAATCTCAGATAGGGGTAGCCAGTTTGTGTCCAGATTTTGGAGAGCTTTTTGCACAGAGATGGGAATTCAACTTTCCTTCTCCTCGGCCTACCACCCGCAATCCAATGGTGCTGCAGAACGAGCTAACCCAGCCTTGGAACAGTTTCTGCATTGCTACATTTCTGAACACCAGAACAACTGGTCTGATCTACTACCCTGGGCGGAGTTCGCCCACAATAGTGCCAGTAATGCCTCTTCCCGGCTATCACCGTTCTTGGCGAACTATGGGTTTCAACCGTCCATTGGAGGAACATCTCAGGGAACTCCGTTCCACTTGGATGCAGGTTCAGAACTCTTTGTAAGGCGCAATGCAGAACTACAGGCCGACCACAGACGCCTTCCTGCACCTACCTATCAGGTCGGAGAGAGGGTCTGGCTGTCTTCTCGCAACCTACAGCTCCTTGTTCCCTCACAAAAACTGGTACCCGATACATTGGGTCATTTCGTATACTTCGAAGGGTTAACCCTGTAGCTTACTCACTTGACCTTCCTGCTAGAATGCACATCTCGAATGTATTCCATGTTTCCCTCTTGAAACCGTTGGTATGTAATCATTACACCACCTCAGTGCCACGTCCAAGTCCTGTTCTGGTTGACAATCATGAGGAATATGAAATACGCAGCATCATTGACTCACGAGTCTTCAGAGGACAGATCCAATACTTGGTGCACTGGAAAGGGTACGGCCCAGAGGAACGCTCCTGGGTTCCAGCCTCTGATGTCCATGCACCGTCTCTCCTTCATTCCTATCACGCCCACTTCCCCATGAAGCCTGGGCCAACCAGCAGAGATGGGGGGAGTCGTTGAGGGGGAGGTACTGTCAGGGTTTCTTTGCTGTTTTAAACAGCAACCCTTCCTTTTTCAGTGTCTGAGTTTTTAGCTGAGATTAACGATCAGCTCCTTCACTATGTTGCCACGGTTACTCACCTGAGAATAGTAATCAACCCTGCTGCTAATCAGTGCAGCCTATTTAAGCAGCAAATCCCAGTACCTCCTTGCCCTTGCATGGTTTCCTGCTCCCTAGAAGTCTCCTTGTTCCTGTGTTTCCTGTTTGTTCCTGGTTCCTGACTCTGGCCTTGTTCCTGACTTCGCTGATCTCCGTTCTCCTGATCCTGGCTCGTCTGACTACCCACTCTGGTGACTGACCCCTGCTTGCCTCCTGGACTTTGCTTTTGGTTATTTCTTTATTTGTTATTTATTAATAAAGGTGTTTTTGCATCTAGTTCTGTCTCTATCTGGTTCCTGGTCCCTAACACTTATTCAACAGTCTTTCCCTTTCAACCTCAATGCCATCAGGTTGAGGAAGGACGGGTCTGGGTGAAGAACAGGACCTTGACACAGGAGGTCTGGGACTCTCGAAAGACTCCAAGGCTCTGCAGGAGAGGAAACCAGGGTCTGTGCGGCTAAAACGGGGCTATGAGTATGAGGGAGATGCGAACCATCCTCATTCTTCTTAGAATGGGAAAAATTAGGGGAAAAGGGGGAAATGCATACCGTTCTCGAAATCACCAGTTGCTGGAAAGGGTGTCCCTCCGTATGGCTAGAGGATCATTGTCCTTCGTGAAGAAACATTCCACCTTCGTGTTTTTTAGTGTCGCAAAAAGTCCACTTGAGGAAGGTCCCATCTGTCCACTATCATTTGGAACACGTCGTCCGACAAAGACCACTCTCCCGGATCGATTCTTGATCTGCTGAGGAAATCCGCAATCTGATTCTGTTTCCCCGGGAGATTAATTGCTGTGAGGCCTGCCAGGTGTCGTTGAGACCATGACATCAACTGATGCATAAACACCATCATCCTGCGGCTCCTGGTGCCACCCTGATGGTTGATGTAGGCTGCCACCGCAGCATTGTCTGACCGAATCTTCACCCAACGGTGACGAATCAGCAGAGAGAAATGTTTCAGGGCTTCGAGAACAGCAAAGCGTTCCAGGAGATTGGAAGGCAAGTTGTCCGCAGGGAACTTCCATTCCTCCTGCGCAAAGTCACGTTGACAATGGGCTCAGCAACCCCAATGGCTGGCATCCGTCGTTATTACTTCATTGAGCTAAAATGGTCTGGGTTTCTATAGTGGTCCTTTAACTATCTATAATAGTTTAATTTGCTCAATAGTGAGCAATTAATCATTCTTAATTAATATGGAATATTATTATCACACTGGGGAATAAGACATATGGGGGGCTGCGGGAATAAGACATATGGGGGAGTGGAATTAGACATATGGAGACTGATAGAATGAGACACATGGGGGACTGGGAGAATGGGACACATGGTGGGGCAGTGGGAATGAGACACACGGGGGACTGGAGAATGGGACACATGGTGGGGCAGTGGGAATGAGACACATGGGGGACTGAGGGAATGAGACACATGGGGGACTGGAGGAATGGGATACATGGGGGGCTGGGGGAAATGAGACACATGGGTACTGGGGGAATAAGACATTGTCACGGTAGTGTACCCCAACACGCAAGTCCAACGAGAGACAAGAAAAAAAGATACGCTTTACCGGGGCTTAGAATGGCCGGACTTGACGTAGACAGGGAAAAGACAGAGTCAAGAACGAGACGAGGTCAAGGGAACAGAGAGACAGCGAAAACAAGAACTAGCCAAGGACTCGTACACAGGAGTCAGGAAACCGGCGAACAAGACAAAGCAGGGATAAAGAGAAAAACGGAGTCAGGTACAAAGCCAAGGTCAAGCACGAAAAAACTACTACTACACGAAGCAAGCACTAAAGGGAACTGAATCAGAAACCACGATAGGGCAGGGAGCTAATGGACAGGTGAGTGTAAATACCTTATTATTTAAGTTGATTGGCCCCTGTCATATCCACGCCCCCAAAACGTGAGTGTATGGGGAATGTGGAATGACATGGGCCAATGGGAGACTGTTTTGTATTTCGGCTCCCACTGTCCCTTTAAAAGCGCGACCGATATGCGCGGCGCACTCCCAGTACCAGGCGAGTCACGTGGCCGTGTCTTGTGGTCAGTGCACGCCTTCGGGATCTATCCCTTCCAATGCACCAGGTACTGGAGGTGCCCCAGAGAAAACGAGAGTCAAGCACGGCAGCCACCTCAAATTCCTCATGACCTTCCTCAGAAACAGGAGGAGAAACATATCGGGTATAGCGGTTACACAGAAGCGGCTTCAACAAGGAGGTGTGAAAGACATTAGGAATACGCAGAACCTAGAAATAAACTGTCAACCCCTATCGGACACTATAGACTCTGTTATACTGTGTAACCTAAACACCTGCCTGGCAAGGATAGAGGTGAGTTCCTTGGATGGGGGCAATTTGACAAGAGAGACAAAATGAGCCATCTTAGAAAATCTGTCCACGACAATCAGGATGACTGTTTTACCATTCAAAGGGGGCAACTCAACAATAAAATCCATGGAAAGATTAGACCAAGGCCTCTCGGGCATGGGTAACGGGTGCAACAACCCAGAAGGAACTCAATGCGAAGACTTGCCCGTACGTAATCGGTGACATCCTTGTGCAAAGAGGCCCACCAGAAATATCTAGAAACTGCTGTTAAGGTTTTAGTGATACCAGGGTGTCCAGCAGTTCTGGTGTCATGATAGAGTGATATAATTTCCTGTCTTTCAGGAACATCGACGAACAATTTATCATCAGGTTTCTCTCTAGGTGCCTTGTTTTGTTTAGCCTGTATGACTTGCAAGATGGACGAAGAAATAGAGAGCACAGTAGTAGCGATTATTCTGTCTGGGGAAATGACAGGGGTATTATATCAAGCTCCTGTTTGTCGTTTTTTTCGAACTGTCTGGACAGAGCGTCAGCTTTAGTGTTACGATCATCCGGTCTCTAGGTGATGATATAATTGAAGCGAGATAAAAACAGAGACCACCTGGTCTGCCTAGAAGACAATCTCTTGGCTTCACTAAGGTAGGAAAGGTTTTTATGATCGGTAAGTATGAGGATAGGATCCTTAGTGCCCTCCAAAAGATGTCTCCATTCCTTAAGTGCTACAATAATGGCAAGGAGTTCCCGATTGCCTATGTCATAATTATTTTCGGCTTTGGGCATCTGCTTGGAAAAGAAACCACAAGGATGTAAAGGCTTCTCTGGAGATTCTCTTTGAGACAATATAGCACCCATCCCAATATCTGAAGCATCAACTTCAAGAATAAAAGGCAAGGAAGGGACAGGATGCTGTAAAATAGGAGCAGAAGCAAATGCAGTCTTAAGAAATTCAAAAGCCTCAAGCGCTTCCAGGGTCCAGACATGAGTATTACCATCCTTTTTAGTCATTCGGGTTATAGGCGCTACAATGGAAGAAAAACCTTTAATAAAGCGCCTATAATAGTTCAAAAAACCAAGAAAACACTGAATGGCTTTCAAACCCTGAGGTAGAGGCCATTCCATGATAGCAGAAAGTTTCTTGGGATCCATACGAAAACCCTTAGCAGAGATGATATAACCCAAGAATTGGACTTCGGATTGATCAAACGAACATTTTTTGAGTTTACAATATAGACCATTAACAAGAAGGGTTTTCAAAACTAATTTAACATGCATGTGATGAGTATGCAAATCGGGCGAATATATTAATATGTCATCCAAGTACATGATTAAAAATGTGTGTATGTACTCTCGTAAGACATCATTAATAAACGCTTGAAACACTGCTGAGGCGTTACAAAGACCAAAGGGCATCACTGTGTATTCGTAATGACCACTCCTAGTATTGAATGCAGTCTTCCATTCATGGTCCTTTTTGATACGTATGAGATTGTATGCACTCCTAAGGTCTAGTTTAGTAAACACAGTAGCTTGTTTAAGCCTGTCAAATAATTCCGTGATTAACGGTATAGGGTACGCATTTTTGATGGTGATTTTATTTATGCCCCTATAGTCGATACAAGGTCTTAAATCGCCTTCCTTCTTTGATACAAAGAAGAAACCAGCCCCTGCCGGAGAAGAGGATCTCCTTATAAATCCCTTTTGTAAAGATTCTTTGATATATTCCTCCATAACAAGATTTTCTTGAGGAGACAAAGGATACACTCTCCCTTTGGGAGGCATTGCAGATTAATAGCACAGTCGTAGGGTCTGTGAGGTGGCAACTTTTCAGCCTCCCTTTTATCGAAAACAGACTTAAGAGACATGTACTGAGGTGGTATAACAGTAGACACAGGAGGAATAGTAGGAACGTTAATAGAATTCAAAGGGGTGATTTTAACAATACAAGACTCTTGGCAAGCATCACTCCAAGATACTATTTGTCCTGACTCCCAGACAATAGTGGGATTATGAGAACGCAACCATAGGTACCCTAACAAGAGGTGAGAGGAAGGAGAAGTAATGATCTGAAACCGAATGGTTTCTGAGTGTAACAACCCTGTAGACATATGCTATGGTTCAGTTTCATGTGTGATAACTGGGGAGCATAATGGTCTACCATCTATGGCCTCAACGTCCAAGGGTGTCTTCTTCTCTCTAGTGGGTATGTTGTTTTCTCTAACAAAGCCGGAATCTATAAAGTTCTCGGCCGCACCGGTATCAACCAGGGCTAGTATATTCCCTGCTATGCTGTTTTTCTCAAGATGCAGGGAAACAGGGAGAAGCAATCTATTAAGAGGCAAATGTCGGGACTCTGATGTCACACCCAAGGCCTGTCCCCTATACGGTCTTAGGTGCGATAGTTTTCCGGTCACGGGACATTTTTGTCGCATTTGGCCCTTCCTACCACAATAAAGGCAAAGTCCCTCTTTTCTCCTATACAGTTTCTCAGCATCAGTGGGTTTAGCAACCCCTAACTGCATGGGTTCCTCCTCTGATCCTTTGGAACCCTCAGGAGTTTCAGCTCTAGGTGTATTAAATGTAACAAAGTGTCTATTCCTAGTCTTGGTATATAGCCTGTCACGAATCCTATTATCTTTATAGATGAGATGGTCGATAAGGTCTTCTAAGGGTACAGGAAGATACCTAGCCGCTACCTCAACCAATATAGTTTCAGATAGACCTTCCATGAACGCAGACCTTAGATCTACCAGTGGGAAATGAACGTGGATACATCTCAAATTTGAATTCCACTTGATTAAGGAATCCCCTGCATGTCTTAGAATCCCCTCCATACCTAGGTGGAGGGGTTTGATGTGCAGAAGCATTAGGCATAGTAGATGTGTCTGGTACAGGGGGTACAGGAGGAGCTGGTACAGGGACTGGCGCCGTTCTGGATAAAAGTGTCTGGATGGCCTGAGCCATCTGATCCATACTGTGATCCTTTTCTGCAAATCTAGCCTCATGAGTAGCCATCTGCTGTCCTAAACCTGCGGGGTCCATGGCCCTATCGTAATGTCGATGGTGTACCAGGCGAGTCACGTGGCCATGTCTCGCGGTCAGTGCACGCCTTCCGGATCTCCCTGTCGGACGAGCCACGCGCGGCTCGTGCAGTTGCAGGACCGCGCGCGGCGGGGAAAGAGGACCTCGCCCAGCCCCTGGAGAGGGTAAGTACCTCTACAGACATATGGGGGCTGGGGGAAAAAGACATATGAAGGGCTAGGGAAATGAGACATTTTAGAATGAGACACATGGGGGAATGGGACACATGGGGGGAAGTGGGAATGAGACACATGGGGGAACGAGAGGAATGAAACACATGAGGATGCTGGGAGAATGAGACACATGGGGAGCTGGGAGAATGAGACACATGGGGAACTGGGGGAATTAGACACATGGGAGACTGGAGGAATGAGACAGATGGGGGGCTGAGGGAATGAGACCCATGGGAGACTGATGGAATTAGATACATGGGTGTGGCGAAACCAACTTCGCCACTGTACACTGGAGAAGCCTGGTTGCTCGCCTGCTGCCTTTGGACTATGGCCCCATGTTAAAAGACATCTTTTTTGACTGTGTAAAGACTTTGGCTCCATGGCGATTAAACTGTATTCGTGTGGTCTTAGCGCCATTCGCTTAATAATGTGCGCTCAGACCTGAACTATCTGGGGATATGTAGAACGTATATGTTTTATGTACTGAATGTAACTGTAGGTAATTGTATGTCTTTTACTGTTTGTTTTCTGCCATGTGGTTAATGGAATTTTGCCTCTGTCTTTGGAGATAATTGAATTACTTCCCAATTATCTCCAGAGCAGCGAGGAGGGATTGTGATGCATTGTGGGATGGTTGAAATGTGTAAGTCTGTGATTGGTCCTTTTACCCTTTGTGTCCCAGTCTCCCATTTGGTCCCCTAGGGGAGTGTCCACCAGGTGGGAGACCTGCATAAAAGCCGGGCAGTTAGCCCCAGTAAATCAGTTCCTGCTTAACCCTCAAAGTGAAGTGTCGTCTCATTATTGGGGGAGGATTTACTGTATGCTGTTAGAGACTGATTGCCAGGAGTGTAAGCCGCTTGGGGGCTTTTCCTGTTCGTCTGCTAGCAGCTATTCGTGTGTCTGCAGTTCGGGAGTTGGTGAATTCGTGGGTTTGCAGTTCAGGAGATTGGTGCTTGCAGTAGCTGTCGGTGCAGCTGAAAAAGGGGAATATCGCCTAAACGGTTTTTAACCTCTTTTGGGCAAAACGGTCCGTTACAATGGGGAACTGGGAGGAATGAAACTCATGGGGAGGCTGGGCGAATGAGAGGCATGGGGGGCTGGGGGAATGAGACATGTGGGGTGCTGGGGAAATAAGACATATGGGGGGCTGGATGAATGAGACACATGAGAATGAGGGAATAAGACAAATGGGGTACTGAGGGAATGAGACACATGGGGGGGTTGGGGAAATGAGACACATGGGGAGGGTCAGGGCTGTTAGGAGAAATTTTAGGTGACTTAATCATAACAATTTATGCAACCTGGAAGGAGCTTGCCCTTAGTTGGGTACCCGCACAGATCTCAAGCTGGTTTTAGCTCATCTTGTGTCATTACAAAGAGAACCAAGGTAATTTGCATTTCAGACTGATCTGATACGTGGTCCATATCTGAAATGCAGGCTGGTTATCTTTGCACAAGAGATACAGCAACCCCAGACAAATATTTTGGCCTTGATTGTCCTCGTCAGTGAGGTATAGCCCATACCCCTCTAGGCATAGTTAACGAGGGGTCCATGTCGGTGTTACTTTTTCTAGTGCAACCTTTTTTTTTCTCCCCAAATTTTAAAGGGTAATCCAGATGGGGACACCTTGCTCACGGCGCACGGAGTATCAGCTATACATCACTGATGATATGTAATTGGGAGTGAGGGTCAAAACTTTGTCTGTGGTTGCTGTATTGCTCATGCAGGCCTGTATTTTGGATCTGGACCACCTTTTTGAGAGTGAGACACATAAGGGGGCTGGGGGAGTGAGACACATAGGGAGGCTGGGGGAATGTGATATGCAAATGATTTTAGGTCTCTTGAGATCTGAGCGTGGACCCACCCCACCGATGGGAAAGCTACTTCAGCAGTTGTCCGTTTGTAGTATTTTCTAGCACTCAGCTAAAATATACAATACAAATAAAAGAAAAACAAAACAAGAATCCCTCTAGTAGTTACATACAACTCAACTCTAAAAGGAGTACATACAATTATTAAAGAGTTACAACAATTCATTTCAGAGGACCCTACACTCAAATGTTTTTTTCCTGAGCCCCCCATACTAGCATTCAAATAAGCACCTAACCTGAGGCAGAGATTGGTCTGCAGCAAATTGACCACAGAACAGGAATTCACACAGAATGGCACTGTACGATGCAACAGATCACTCTGCGAACTGTGTCAACATATTCGTGACAATAACACAGCCAGACACAATAACAAATCATACAACATTAAAGGATCATATTCGTGCACATCTGCAAATGTGGTGTACATGATACAGTGTACAGTGTGTGACAAAGGTTGCTACATTGGAGAAACTGGCCTTAAGCTGCATCTCAGAATGAATCTACACAGAAACTCAATCAAGAAACACAAGGAAAACGGATATTGTACCTCGGTTGGTCATCACTTCACCCAAACTGATAACTCCATCCAAAGCCTCAGGATTAAAGTTCATCAAGCGAATTTCAAAGGCTGTCATGAACGAAAGACATTTGAGATAAAAATGATCACACATTTCAACACCAGAATTAAAGGATTTAATGTAGACTTTGGCTTTCTCACACACTACCAAATCTTTATATAAACACACATCTTAATGTCTTATATAGTTCTTTTTCAATATTCTCGCTTCACCTTAATTGGATCAATATGTATACATACATATAAGTATTGCTTCAGACCTGAGGAAGAGAGGAAAGCTCTCGAAAGCTTGTCTTTGAAATATTATGTTAGTCCAATGAAAAAGGTATCATTGCATAATACTGCAATATTCTGGTATTTTGGCATCTTGTCTACTAGACTAATACGGCTAATCCAAAATATATATATATATGTAACGGAGCTCCTTGTACTCCGACTGAGTACCCTCCGTTGACGGATGCTCCTAGCGCTTCCTGAGGACTCCAAGCGCTGCAGCAGACACCACAACCACTGCAGACTCCGCAACCGCCGTATCTTGACTGGAGTCTCACTGTCTTCCTTCCACCCTGGATCAGCTTCTGTCCTCCAGGACTGTGTGGGAAAGAACTCTTCCTTCCACCCTGTATGAACCTCCAGCATCCAGGACTGTGTGATGAAGACCCCTCCTCCAAGGAGGGCGTGTCAGGAACAAGCTCTTTAAAGAGCTAAGTGACTCAAGCTCAGGGGAGCATGCAGAGCATAGCAATCCCCAGTGTGATTATAACAGCTCCCTCCAATAACGAGACAAGGCTACATTTAGAGGGATCAAGAAGAACTGTCAAAACCTTTATTCCCTTGGGACCAGCCAATACAGTCACCACAATAACATTGTTGTGAAACCTCAATAAAATCACAAACAGTCAAACCATATCAAGAAACACACAGTGACTTATCACAACACAATGGCACATTTTTAAAGGGGTGGGGGGGAGACAATATTTAACAGTAAATATCTCACCTGCCTGCAGAATTAGCAATATGCAAATCTACCCGAATATGCAAATGAACCAGTCTTGCAATTCAGGTAGTGCATATTGCTGTTGCTACCAACAGAGGGCACTAGACCAGCTCCATAGCCAAACCCACCTAGTTGGTAGCAAACCTCAGCAGTACAGGAGAGAAGGCAATACATTTCACAGTACACACACACACTATAAACAATTACATTACACACACCCTGCACCTATAATGGGTACAGGGTGACTAAAACATAAGATAAATGAAGCAGCCTACATAAATAGTCTGTCTGAAGGTAGAATAGGGGCTTTAAAGGCAAATACATCAAAGAGTCATAGTCACAGGGGAGGAGGCTGGCAAGCAGGCCTCTCCAGTACCAAGTGGCGAAGGGCGCTTCGTCACAATATATATAGTGTAGATTGGATTAGCCGTATTAGTCCAGTATATATATATATAAGTATATATATATATATATATATAATAGATACAGATAGATATAGGCTAGCACTCACAGTCTTGTAGTTAAAAGTTTTCTTCTGGGGGGCGGAGCTAGCCAGCAAGCTGAGTGGTCGCAAGCTCTCTGAGCTCCGGCAGAGCGACGGGAAGCCGACTACTTTTACACCCTCTATGGAGACACAAAATACCCCACTAAGGTACCACTCAACGGGTGAGATGATTATGGGGAAGCACTTCTGTAAAACTCAGGGTCTAAACAGGGGTCAAACCCGAGATATCGGCCTCATGCTCTCACAAACGAGCAGGTCTAAGATGGCAGACCTGCTCACTAACTCACCATTCTGCTCCGTCTCAGCCTTGGAAGATGAAGATCAGGATCTGGCGGACCTCCTGTCACAACCCCGCAGCCGCAAGGCCACCTCCCAGAAGCAACCTGACCAACAGTGGGCTACAAAAACTGATATCAACACAATGGTAAAAGCATGCTTTACCTCTGAAATGGCGACATTAAAAGCTGACCTCGGTATGCTAGCAGGGAGAATCACAGCCATGGAGAATACCGTCCAAACCCTTGAACTTACACAACAGTCCACTGATACCCACCTCCAGGAGGTGTCAAACAACTGTGCAGCACTAAGTGCTAGAGTGGAACACCTGGAAATTCGGGGTATCCCTGACACTATTGATGCTGGAGAATTACCTCACTACATCAGAAGACTATTTGTAGCAGCCTTGACACCCAAGCAAGCCAAAGGGTTGCAGCACGATGGACTATACAGACTACCAGGAGGCCTCAGGAACAAGGCACAGACTCCCAGGGATGTGATTCTATGCTTCAAGTCACGATCCGATAAAGACACCTTCCTTTCACAAGTTAAAGGTCAAGTACCATTTATGTTTGAGCAACATGCTTTGAACTTCTCTCATGACCTTAGCAGATCAACACTGCAATGGCATGCTATATTTAAGGAGGTGACCTATCAGCTGAGAGTGGCAAATATCCCATACAAGTGGGGGTCCCTTATAGTCGAGCAACATGATCAATGCCACAAGTGATCTTCTCCGTCCAACGCAGACAGCTTCTTACTAGCACTGGGGACACCTGCCCGTGTCACATCTGGGACTAACAGACCCACAGTGGGATTTGGACAATGTCACCATCTTCACACCAGCTGGTTCCTCAGCTCCGGGATTTGGAGCAAACTGAAGAGGCCCTTCTCAGCCAATGCCCCATCACACGGGGGTTCTACAGTGGATGCTCCAACGCTATATTACCAGTTAAATCAGTATTTAAGTTTAAGTTGCAGTTCAGATTTGTTTTCTTTATATATGTTTTTCTGTATACACTTCACCACCGTAGTAGTGGCCTATACAGGTCAACTGCCCTCTAGGGAACTCTAGCAGAACCTTAACTATGTACTGTTCTAAGGAACAGTTTCCAACACACACCGTTCTCCCTCCTCCCCCGAGAGCTTTGGGGTTATGGAGCTCATCTTATTCCCAATTGGGCTAGAACACGATCCGACACATGCCAACAGACAGGTGGCCCAGATACACTTTTCGGAGTAAATCTCCAGATAGGATCTCCATACAAGTAGGCAAACCAGCAGACACATATCCTTCACACATGTATGCCCCAGGTACAATGTGTTCTACTCTGTATATATTTGTTATTAGTCTCGGGTGGCTGCCATGTTCTACACTTGCCTATAAGCTACTGTATATCAACCTTGCTATACAGAAGCTATCTTAAATATAATAATAAAAAAAAGGTGTTAAGTCGCTGACATGTTTGCTGTGCTACACTATGCATATATTATTTGATTTATTTGATGCACGTGTTATATACTTGCTCACCTGCAAAAATAAAGAATTAAAAAAAAAAAAGTTTTCTTCCTCTATTGAAAAACCAATATTAAAATGTGCAGATTGATGGGATTTTCCTCAGGATCATAGACAAATTACTAATGTTAAAAAATGCACATTTATAGCCAAATAATTAGAATAGAAATTCTTACCACCTGGATCTGAAACTCACCCTTTGCGGCGTTCCCCTGTGTACAGTGCGCATGCGTGAGCATCTGCTGCTTGCGTGCCGTGGTGATGTGACATGTGTTGCCATAGTAACTACTATCCCAAAACCGTGACCATGGAAACCCGTGCAAACAACATGCTGGGGATCAAATAAAGTGCATATTATAAATAAAGACAACTATTATTAAGTACAAGGGGTAATATAAAATTTAAATGTGAAAAAAATTTAGAAGTTGGTATGTTTGACTTGTAAGTTTGACAGCTGTCACAGAAAACAAAATTGCTACACAAAAGTATATATTTAAATAAAGAAGACATCACAGGCTATTTATTTAAGGGTATTTTGACACTTTTTACATAGCCTTTTTCCCACCAATCTCTGCTACATATTGTAGTAAAATTGTGTTTTTTCTGTTTTTTGAAATACACACATGTAACAAGGTTTTTTAAATGTGTATTTTGTAAAGCTGCTGTGTGCTATTCCTGGTCAAAATCCCATTTTGTGTTCAGCAACATCTGCTGAGTACAACAATACCCCCATTGTATGTCTTTGCCACTATTTTGGGAAGCTACAATGAAATATAAGAGGCCAGACTATTTCAGTTTCTACAGTTAGAAAATTCAAAGATGGATTTAATGGACCTATGTCTTATTTTGGGGCATTATAGTAGTTTGGTTGTTCAAATGACCACACAAAGGCCTTCCATTCGTGAAAGTAGACACTCCATGGTATCTTATATGGCATATATTTTGCCTTAACGGTTCACCATTTATTCACCATTATATGTCAAAATTTGTGTTAAAAAATATTTTCCGCATTTTTCCTTAAGCATTACATTTGTGCTGGGCATTTTGTATATTTGATATGTTCCACTATGGTCAAACACCCCTAATTATGCTCAGCTTAATCTTCTGAGTAAAACAATACCCCCAATGTATGTCTTTGACACTATTTGGTGACGCTACAGTGCCATAAAGGAGACCTGACCATTTCAGTTTTTAGAGTAGAATTTTCAGAGACGAATTTGCAGGGCTTATGTTTCAATTTGGGCCATTATAGCAGTTTGACTGTTTCAATAACCGCAAAAAGGCCTACCATTTGTAAAAGTAGACACTCCAGGGTATCTCATGTGGCATATATTGTGCCTTAACATGTCGCCATTTTTTCGCCATTATATGTCAAAGTTTGTGGTAAAAAAATATTTTTCGCATTTTTGTGTTAAGCATTACATTTGTGCTGGGCATTTTGTATATTTGATATGTTCCACTATGATCAAACACCCCTAATTATGCTCAGCTAAGTCTTCTGAGTAAAACAATACCCCCAATGTATGTCTTTGACACTATTTGGTGTCACTACAGTGCCATAAAGGAGACATGACCATTTCAGTTTTTAGAGTAGAATTTTGAGAGACGGATTTGCAGGGCTTATGTTTCAGTTTGGGCCATCATAGCAGTTTGACTGTTTCAAAAACCGCAAAAAGGCCTATCATTTGTGAAAGTAGACACTCCAGGGTATCTCATATGGCATATATTGTGCCTTAACATGTCGCCATTTTTTCGCCATTATATGTCAAAATTTGTGGTAAAAAAATATTTTTTGCAGTTTTTCCTTAAGCAGTACATTTGTGCTGGGCATGTTGTATATTTGATATGTTCCACTATGATCAAACACCCCTAATTATGCACAGCTAAGTCTTCTGAGTAAAACAATACCCCCAATGTATGTCTTTGACACTATTTGGTGACACTACAGTGCCATAAAGGAGACCTGACCATTTCAGTTTTTAGAGTAGAATTTTGAGAGACGGATTTGCAGGGCTTATGTTTCAGTTTGGGCCATTATAGCAGTTTGACTGTTTCAATAACCGCAAAAAGGCCTACCATTTGTGAAAGTAGACATTCCAGAGTATCTCACATGGCATATATTGTGCCTTAACATGTCGCCATTTTTTCACCATGATATGTCAAAGGTTGTGGTAAAAAAATATTTTTTGCATTTTTAACTTATGCGTTACATTTGTACTGGGCATTTTGTATATTTGATATGTTCCAATATGATCAAACACCCCTAATTATGCTGAGCTATCTCCTGTGAGATAAACGATACCCCCAATGTATGCCTTTAGTCGTATTTTCTGATGCTACACTTCCATATAGGAGACCTGACCATTTCAGTTTTTACAGAATTTTATAGGTTTATGACTCATTTTGGGTTCTAATAGCAGGTTGCTTATTCAAACTTTCCCCACAAAGGCCTACCATTTTTTAAAGTAGACACCGCAGGGTATTTCAAAAGGCCCATTTTGAACCTTAGGGTGGAATCATTTTTTCGCTAGTGAGTACCAAGTCTAGTAGTAGTAAGCATTTTCTCTGCCTTTTTGACACACACACTGAGATTTTACTGCATAGTTTACAATCCTTAGGTGTGCTACGGCAGTATAACGCTTCATATGTCACTCAGCTATGTCGTCTGAGTACAGCAATACCCCTGTGTGTACCTTTCCCAGGTATATGTGGATGTTGGAGGGGCAAATTTGAGACTCGGCAATTTCAGGTCTGTTTCAAACTTTGAATTTTTACGCCGGGTCCATGTCCCATTTTGGGGCATTTGACAGGTTGAGAATTCAAACTTCCCCCACAAAGGCCTACCATTTTTTAAAGAAGACACCCCAGGGTATTTCAAAAGGCCCATTTTGAACCTTAGGGTGGGATCATTTTTTCGCTAGTGAGTACCAAGTCTAGTAGTAGTAAGCATTTTCTCTGCCTTTTTGACACATACTTTGAGATTTTACTGCATAGTTTACAATCCTTAGGTGTGCTACGGCAGTATAACGCTTCATATGTCACTCAGCTATGTCGTCTGAGTACAGCAATACCCCTGTGTGTACCTTTCCCAGGTATATGTGGATGTTGGAGGGGCAAATTTGAGACTCGGCAATTTCAGGTCTGTTTCAAACTTTGAATTTTTACGCTGGGTCCATGTCCCATTTTGGGGCATTTGACAGGTTGAGAATTCAAACTTCCCCCACAAAGGCCTACCATTTTTTAAAGAAGACACCCCAGGGTATTTCAAAAGGCCCATTTTGAACCTTAGGGTGGGATCATTTTTTCGCTAGTGAGTACCAAGTCTAGTAGTAGTAAGCATTTTCTCTGCCTTTTTGACACATACTTTGAGATTTTACTGCATAGTTTACAATCCTTAGGTGTGCTACGGCAGTATAACGCTTCATATGTCACTCAGCTATGTCGTCTGAGTACAGCAATACCCCTGTGTGTACCTTTCTCAGGTATATGTGGATGTTGAAGGGGCAAATTTGAGACTCTGCCATTTCAGGTTTGTTTCAAACTTTGAATTTGCATGCTGGGTCCATGTCCCATTTTGGGTCAAACTCTGAGGCACTGTCTGTCACCTCTGAATCCGCTGTCAGAATTCTCTAACTGTACTTCCAAAGCATTTTAAACTTTTTACACAAGAACTTTAACAAAACAATGTTATTTTATTTTTTTGTTGTTTTTTTTTATTTGTATTTCTACCCCTAGCATACGCACTAAACTCCCCAATTTCCCAGGAACTATCATCCACCCAATTAACTAAATAAAAGGTAAAAAAAAAATTGTATTGAGAATTTATTGGCTCTGAGTATGAAATAATTTAAAACAGTTCCCAATACAAAGGCCAGGCTGAGAGGGACAATCAGGGCAGTAGAAACTGGTCTCCGTTCGAATGCCTCTCTGGTAACACAGCCTGCACCTTTTCTGGGGGTCTTTTTTTGGGGGGTTGGTGGTATCCGAAAGCAGAAGTGACCTGTCTGAATATCTCTGCTGCTAGGCCCTGCTGATGGCTCCCCACTGTGGCACTCAGTGAGCAGCACAGAAATGAGCTGAAACTGAAATGTAAGAAAAGTACATTTCAGCTGAGGATTTGCCTTTTTGAAAAGGATGAATGCATTGTGAGTAGCCATTTGCATTAAATAAATGCCCACTTTCTTATACCAGGCCCTGGTCTTTCTCATTATCAGATATGGCTGCAGCAGTTGATCAGACAGGTCAACTCCCCCCATGTGTTTATTGTATTGCTTAATGCAGACAGGCAGCCGTCTTGTTTCCTGTCTGCCACGAACTGCGACCCTGCGTGTGTGTTCACTGTGCATGGTAGTCAGTATGAACACCTCCTTTTTGTCTCTGTATTTCAGAGCCAGCAGTTCGTCCTGGCATAGAGCAGCCGTTTCCCCCTTTTTAATTTTTTTCTCTGCCAGAGCCTTGGGGAAGCCAGTGCGTGTCTTGCGGATAGTGCCGCAGACCACAGTCTCAAAACAATATAGCATTTTTTGGAGGGGTATGCTATTGTAGTAATTATCAAGGTAGAGGTGGTACCCCTTGTTCAGTAGCGGGTTCATTAGATCCCAAACTATTTTTCCGCTAGTCCCAACTACATCAGGGCAACCTGGCGGATCCCGGTGGCTATCTTTACCTTCATATATTCTGAAGGTATAAACATACCCACTGCTACTTTCACATAACTTGTATAGCTTGATGCCATACTGGGATCTTTTGGCTGGGATGTATTGCTTAAACCCCAGTCTACCCTTGTATTTCATTAGGGACTCATCAATACATATATTCTTTTGGGGAGTATAAATTATGCCAAATTCTTTATTAAAATGGTTAATTAGGGGGCGGATTTTATAGAGTTTGTCATACTGCGGATGATCTTTGGGGTGGCACTTCGAATTATCATTGAAGTGCAGAAAACGCAGTACTGTTTCGTATCTGGGCCTACTCATGGTCTGAGAGAAAATGGGAGTATTGCATACTGGGTTTTTGGACCAGTACATTCGGATGCTGGGCTTTTTTATAATTCCCATTAGCATGGTTAGTGCCCAGAACTGTTTTAACTCTGGCACACTGGTGGGGTACCAGCTCCCTTTTGTGGCAAGGTGACTTGTTGCATTTTGTGCCAGATACTGCGCTGCATAAATATTTGTTTGTGTAGCTATCTGCCCTAAAAAATCATCCCCAAGGAACAGCTCCATAAAATCCTGGGAGTTATAGCTGGTCACGTCTCCCTGAATACCAGGAGTCGCAGTGAACAGAGGGATGTCGGGGACAAAATTGTTAGGGGGCACCCAGATATCAGCGCCAGGAGCAGTGCCAGCGGTATCGTCACTTTCTTCATCTGTGTCTGGCACATAGTCACCCTCTGCACTCTCTGAGGCAGTGTCGGTTGCCTCTGAGTCGGCTGCTAATATATTATATGCCTCCTCGGCACTAAACTTTCTAAGCATGGTGAAAGCTTAAAATTAACTTTAACTAAATAACGTATTTTTTTGTTTTGTTTTTTTAACTTTTTTTATACTTTTTTTTGTTTTCTGAATTTTTTTAATACTTTTTTTAAATTTTTTTAAAACTCTTAAAAACTTTCTAAAACTTCTAAAAACTTTTTTAAAAATGAACCCCTGTGGGTAAAAACAGGAATCAGATCACCGTGCTTACACCTAGCGAAGCAGAAATGCTTTGACTTAAAATAAACTACTTTTTTTTTCTCTTTTTTCCTTTTTTCACTTTTTTTTATACTTTTATAAACTTTTAATAACTTTTATAAACTTTTAATAACTTTCTAAAACTTTTCAGCTTCCTAGCTACACTAATGCTAGATTCCCCAATTCCCCCTAGCTTCAATCCACCCCAGCTAACTAATTAACTGAAAATAAAAGTAAAAAAAAAAAAAATTAAATATATTTAACCCCTGAGGGTTAAAAAGAAAATAAAGTTAACCCCTGAGGGTTAAAAAAAAACTCTGATCTCAGTAAAGTACTGTGATCAGTATTGTGATCACTGCTGCCAGTGATCAAAGGGTTAAACTTTTAAAGTTAAAGGGGGTAAAAGGTTTTTTTTAAACTTTTAAACACTTTGTGTCTGTCAGGGACACAAAGTTTCAAACGATCCGTCTCTCTCCACTTCTAATCACACACAGAGGTGGAGGGAGGAGGATCAGAATTCCCAGCAGCACTGTGATCGCTGTGACTGGCTGTCACAGCGATCACATGTGCTTGGACAGCACTATTGGCTGTTGCTGGGCTTCCTCAAACGCCGAGGCACCCAGCAACAGCGTTAACCCCACGATCGCCGCAATTGCGGCGATCTGGCGTTAACTTTAGTAATTGACGGAAATTTTCCGTCAAGCGTCCTTAAGGGTAGGTCTGCCTTGACGGAAAATTTCCGTCCAGCGTCGTTAAGGGGTTAAGCACCAACTAATTCCGCAGTGCTTTACAATTTTATGAAAGGGGTATATCTACAATAAATGAGACAATTACACAGTGACACAGGAACAATTGGTAGATGAGGGCCCTGCTCAAACAAGTTTACAGTCTAGAGGATGTGGGGTACAAATACACAACAGGGCAGCAAGGGTGACAGCCACCAAACAAGGTAGAAAAGTAGCAGAGCTGGAGGTGAGAGTGGAGTATGGCTCTTTTAGGAGAGCGAGAGACAGATTTGAATAAGCATAGATAAGTTACTCTGGG
Source organism: Pelobates cultripes (assembly GCA_933207985.1). Classification (NCBI taxonomy): domain Eukaryota; kingdom Metazoa; phylum Chordata; class Amphibia; order Anura; family Pelobatidae; genus Pelobates; species Pelobates cultripes. The sequence goes on along the minus strand of OW240912.1, from coordinate 169,820,487 downwards.
AGTCCATATGCATTTCTGAACAGATGTGTTTTGAGGGACTTCTTAAATAATTGAAGACTAGGGGAGAGTCTGATGAGGCTAGGCAGGCTGTTCCAAAAGAAGGGAGCCGCCAGCAAGAAGTCCTGCAAGCGTGAGTTAGCAATAAAGGTGCGAGACAGCGGACAGGAGAAGGTCAGCGGACACCGATAAGTGGCATATCTATGAATAAGGGAAGAAATGTAAGAGGGGCTAGAGTTGGTTAGAGCTTTATAGGTAAGGGTTAGTATTTTGAATTGTTACCTAAAGGATACAGGAAGCCAGTGTAAAGATAAACATGGGGCGAGCTATGTGTCAGGTATAGCATGGCATGTATTTCGTCGCCGGAACCCACTTCCGGGTTCACGGCGCTCAGCCCCGCCCTTTTTTCTGACGCGGTCCCTCCACGATACTTAGGAAGACCGCGCCAGATTCAAAGGGCTGGATTATTCGCACAGGTGCTGCAGAAAGATCAGCTGCTCTACTTTTGATCCTACCTGCTCCACTTCTAGACCTCGGCTAGTAAAACGGATTTCTACCTTCTCCACTTCTCGACCTCGGCTTGTAAACGGATTTCTACCTTCTCCACTTCTCGACCTTGGCTTGTAAATGGATTTCTACCTTCTCCACTCCTAGACCTCGGCTTGTAACTCTGAATTCTACCTTCTCCACTCCCAGACCTCGGCTTGTTAAAACGGACTTCCCCACTCTCCACTCCTAGTTCTCAGCTTGTTGAAACGGACTTCTAATTTCGCCTTCATTGGGTGAATTAACCCTTCCAGTGCCAGAACTGCCTTTAAGTTAAGTAATACTTTTACCAAACAAGCCAATTCTTATTATTTATGTTACACAGTATCTAAAACTCACTAAAGTGTCACTTTGTCTAATTATTCCTCTTATTCATAAGGGATTGCTACAAGCCTAATTTTTCCTTCATGTGTATTTAAAGGTACAGTGACCATTGTTTCATATCAATATAAAAGGAGGTGAAACTTATTGTTGCTACAACCAGGAAATTCTGCAGTTGAGTTCCAATTAAAGAAGTATTACAAAATAAATATTACACTATGGGAGGAGCGACGGGTAAGAAAGATCAGCCTGGCAGCAACATTCATTACCGATAATAGTGGGGCAGTTTGGCTTGGCAGCATCAAGAAAGGGGCCAAGAGAAAGGGGCAGATGCGGGTGATATTTATAAGGTGGAGTCGACAGGTTTTAGCAACATACTGGATATGTGGTGCAAAGGTGAGGCTAGGATCAAAGATAACGCCAAGATAATGAACTTGCAAGGATGGACTGCAGGGAAAGCAAAGGAGGAGGATCAGCATTATGAGGGGGAAAAATAAGAAGCTCAGTTTTAGAGAGATTGAGTTTCAGAAAGTGGGAGGACATCCAATCAGAGATTGAAGTAAGGCAAGCAGTGACACGTTGCAGGAATGCGGGAGAAAGATCGGGGAGGAGAGATATATCTTGGTGTCGTCGTCATACAGATGGTAGCGGAATCCAAAGGAGTTAATGAGTTTGCCAAGAGAGGCAGTATAAAGAGAGAACAGAAGGGGTCCAAGAACAGATTCTTGGGGGACTCCAACCGAGACAGGGTGAAAGAGGTGTCTTTGCAAATTTAGGAAGTCAATCATACGAGTAAAGACAAGTCTTTCTAGAAGTTTTGAAGAAAAAGGAAACAGGGATGCGGGACGATAGTTGGAAGGGGAAGACGGATCTAGAGATGGCTTTTTTAGGATGGGTACGACAGTAGCATGCTTAAGGGGAGCAAGGACAACACCAGATGAAAGAGAGCAGTTTAAAATGTGTGTTAAGGATGGTTCAAGAAAAGGGGAGAGAGATCTAATAAGGTGGGAAGACACTGGATCAAGCGGAAAGGTGGTGGGATGAGAGGAGAGAAGAAGCGAAGCCACCTCCTGTTCTGTAGCTGGGGAGAAGGTCTGTAGGGTAGGGAAGGTACGGTCCACGTGTAGTTGCGAGAGGGAGGATCAAAAGGGGAGAGAATTCTTTCCATAACTGTTCAATCTTGCCGGTAGAGTAGCATGCAAGGCTATCTGTTGAAAGGTCAGTTTGAAGGGTGGCTTGAGGTGGGCAAAGGTATTGGTTGAAGGTTGAAGGTATTAAAGAGACTAAACTCCTTGTACAACTGTGCATTCCTAAAACTTTAAAAACAAACGCAGCAAGGGTTTAGAGGAATTAATTATATGATAAATTCCTTTAGGTGCCAACGTGTCCAACTTGAATATCCAGAATGTCTCTCTGTTCAACAAAAAATTTCTACGGCACCTCCACGTTTAGGTGGTGGCATATAGTCTATGGCAAATTTTTTTAAAAGGGTTAAAAAGTTTTGTAAAATGTTGTAAAAAATGCATTCTTATACTCTACAGATGGCCCCGAATTCTTTCACAAAATGGGGTTTCAGTTTTCACAATGTAGATTTACCCACATGGGCATGAAATTTTGTAAACCACATAGGAAGTTTGCCATGTAATTGTGTGTCTAATAGTATACTTTTTGTTGGTGTGAGGATGGTTGAATGTTCATGCCAGCACCATATGTCCACAAGTTACACACCCTAAGCATCTTACACCCCCTATGGTGTGTCCTGTTGTGTTACTCATATCTCCCTGCTGGGTCCAGATATTGTACCTTGTCAATGCTAATTTGGGCCGTCATCCAAATAGGTATTGGGAGTTGGTTGAGGTACTACACCATGGCTTGTGCTTCCAATAGACTCCCTTTGCAGAATATCAAGAGGTCATCTATAAACCTATAGTAACCTAGTATGTTTTTTGTTTGAGTTTGGTTAAAATGTATTCCTCTTCACATGCATACATATACGCATTTACGTACATGGGGGCCATCGCAGCCCCCATAGATGTACCGTCAATCTGTAAAAACCACTGTTGTTCGAATCGAAAGTAGTTGTTGTTTAGAGTTAGTGCCAATATTTGCAATACAACTTCTACAGGTGGGCCATTGTGGGGGTGTCCTTAACGCACGTGTAAACCTTCCACCGTTATTTTAAATAGATGGTCCAGCCATTTTGCCAGGGGTTCGACTATACATCTAATCGCCGATACAATTGGTCGACCTGGGGGTTGCGTGGAATTTTTGTGAATTTTTGGTATACTGTATATCACAGAGGTACAGGGGTGATTCTTTGATAAATACTGATACAACTGTGTGTCAATATATCCCGCCCGTACTCCCATCGATAATACATCCTCTATTTTACGTTCAATTTCCCTGGTAGGGTCACCCAGTAGTGGCTGGTATGTGTTCACGTCTAGTAGTTGAGTTCTCAATTCCTCTGCATAATTAGAACAGTCCATAATGACAATTCCTCCACCTTTGTCCGCTGGCTGTATCACAATGGACGTTTCTTTAGCCAGATTTTAAATTGCGAGTTTGCGTTGTTGCTTAGAAATATTCTGTGATTTAATTTGGTGTTGTGACATGTACTTCGTGGTTTACTGTAGATAGGTAAGTCACTACTCCATGCTAATTCTTCTTGCGCTCTCTGCTGCCTTTGACACTGTTGATCATGTCCTCCTTCTCCAAACTTTTCAATCCCTTGATCTCTGTGACACTGTCCTCTCGTGGTTCTCTTCCTATCTCTCCCAATGTTCATTCAGTGTCTCCTTTTGCAAAGACACCTCCTCCTCTCACCCTGTCTCGGTTAGAGTCTCCCAAGGATCTGTTCTTAGTCCCCATCAGTCCTCTCTTTATACTGCCTCTCTTGGCAAACTCATTAACTCCTGTGGATTCCGCTACCATCTGTATGCCGACGACACCAAGATATATCTCCCGCAACGTGTTACTGCTTGACTTTCTTCAATCTCTGATTGGATGTCCTCCTGCTTTCTGAAACTTAATCTCTCTAAAACTGAGCTTCTTATTTTTCCCCCTCATAATGCTGATCCTCCTCCTTTGCATTCCCTGCAAGACTTCAGTCCATTCTTGCAAGCTTGTCATCTTGGTGTTATCTTTGATCCTGGCCTCACCTTTGCACCACATTTCCAGTATGTTACTAAAACCTGTCGATTCCACCTTAAAAATATCACCCGCATCCGCCCCTTTCTCACGCAAGATGCTGCCAAGGAGCTTTTTCATGCTCTGGTAATCTCTCGCATGGACTACTGTAACTCTCTCCTAGTTAGTCTCCCCAAAAGCCAAACTGCGCCGCTACAATCGCTAATGAATGCTGCCGTCAGGCTGATCTTTCTCACCCGTCACTACTCCCATACCTCGCCCCTCTGTCGATCCTTACACTGGCTTCCTGTATCCTATAGGTGTCAATTCAAAATTCTAACCCTTACCTATAAACCCCTCTTACATTTCTTTCCTTATTCATAATCAGTGGTGTATCCTGGTTTTGTGCTGCCCTAGGCATCCCATCTAAGCATGTTCCGGTGAGTGCAACCAACACCTTGCTTTTATATATATATATATATATATATATATATATGAGTCTAGCCAGCTCCTTGGTACTGCACCCCTCCCTGTCACAGGTGCCTCATCCCAGGACCCTATTTAGCCTTGTACTGCAGAGAACTCGAGATGGAAGGATTTCCCCAAGTGAGTAGCTCATTTAGTAGACAGTTGGCAGTTAGAGTAGGACCTGCCATAGATGGGGTACATTGACGTTGTGGCAGTCTTATGCAATGTATGATCATATAATGTAACTAAACCCCCATTATTCTTTGCCTAGATTAGGTGTTTTTAATAAAACGTACAAAATCAGCACCAAAGCAACTGTTTAGTAGATAGGGAGTGTGCTGGATTTTCACAATTTTTTACTGTATGTATTGGCCCCCAGCAGGACCCCATTTAAGGATGTTCCGGTGAGTGCAACCAACCCCTTATTTTTTCACTTTATAATAGTATCTTTATATATAACATGCACTTTATTTGATTCCCAGCACGTTGTTTGCACGAGTTTCCATGGTCATGGTTTTGTAAAAGCGGTTACTATGGGAACATGTATGTGTATATATTTATTCATCTTGTTCTATCAAGATTATTCTTTGCTTTGAACACATACTTCATTACTGTGACCTGATTAATTATTATTAGTATTTTTCTTTATAAATCAGAGTTTTATTGATTTTCACAAATAGTATATAGGATCAATGAGACTCACAGGCCTCTATAACCTTTTATGAAAGTGGATCTTGCATGATCCTCAAATAGGTCAAACATAAATAACAACCAATAAACCTTAATTAAGACAACCATGTAAAGCTATATAAATGGCAATAATAATAACTCTCTGATCACTCAATAAGTATTACATTTTCAGATCTGCCATTGCAAAGATGTCAGTCAGAGCCCCGCAGGCAATATACACACATAACTGGCTGCCCTATTGGATCTTACATGATGTGTGGGTAGGATATGCTGACTGGTCTAGGATCATCAGGGTGAGGAGTCAGTAATAATTATATAGTGTGTGAGCAATTATAAGATAAGTCTCCTCTAGAGTATCATTCCTTCTCCAGTTTTGTTATCAGACTAGTAATAGGTCTCCCCCTGGGTAAAATAGTGCTTCTCTCATGATGAGATAGGTTCTTGGTCCAACTTTCAGCATCTGTAAAACAGGTGAGCCTTTGCTCATGGTAGCCATGGTTTCCGTTCCCCTGTGCCAGATAAGTGCAGGTAAGGTCTTCATTTCTGCTTCTGCAACACTCTTGTCTGCGACACCCATAGTTTGGGGCCAGCGTTTCATGCCAGTCCCTGATTCTCTGTGGGGTGTGCTACACAAGGCTGACACCTTCCAGGCAGCCACAGACAACAAGGAACACCATCGCCAGTCCGTCCAACTTAATGTAAAGCCAGTGCAAGGGCTTCGAGACACTGAGGCCACATTAACCCTCGTAAAGAGACATTTGGTTCCCGATTGTGACCGAACAGGAGGTTCGGTAGCTGTAAGGGTGACAGGGGGAGCCGTATATTGCCTACCAACAGCAAGAATACATCTAAATTGGGGCACCAGATCAGGATTGATCGATGTGGGACTTATGCAAGAACTCCCCGCAGACATATTACTGGGGAAGGACCTCGATCCGTTAACTTCTGCATTTCTACCCCAACCGATGACCGGAGAAGCCTATCCATAACTACCCAACAACAGGCTCGCATCGCTGAAAACCCGCTCACACTCTGAGGCTCAGGGTGTCCCCCGCAGAATTTGGGAGAGAGACCCTTAGTGATCCCCTGGGATAGGGGGATAGGTTCACTAATTGTCAAACTGGGTTAGGAGAGAGGTACTCCTAGCACCAGGGGTCATTGTATCGAGACTCAGAGAGAATTGTAGCCAGATCCGTATCGGTCCCCACCAGACAGTTAGTCGTCTCCCAGAAATACAGGCATGTATTATTACGGACTGCCCTTTACAGCCCCTTGTCTGAACACTTGGGGTTCAGCTGAACCAAGTACCGGCTCACCCACATGAGCCAGGTATATCCAAGGACATTCGCTAATACTGCCAAACTTTCAATGTATGTCAAAGAGTATGAAAGAGGGGAGACCGCCACAAGGCAAAACTTCACCCTCTCCCCATCATAGAGGAACTGTCGGCCGGGTGACCGTAGACTTAGTAGGCCAAGCTTACTTCCTCTGGTAAAAAGTATATACTCATGGTAGTTGACTATGCGACCAGGTACCCAGAGGCTGTGGCACTGACAAACATACACACAAAGACAGTGACTGAGGCTCTGATGCAGATCTTCTCCCAAACGGGACATAGTTTCAGATCAGGGCACCCAGTTCAGGACCGTTTGTCCTGATCAGGGAAAACTGGGGGTGGGGGGGCAGTTAGTCAGGACGGTACTCGCATCTTACCCTATGTCCTGGAGTTCTGCGACTGCTTGGAAGTTAATTCGCACAGACTGGGTCAATTCCTTCAAGCAGTTGCAGAACTCCAGCACATAGGGTAAGATGGGAGTACCATCCTGACTAACTGCCACCCCTCCCCCCCAGTTTTCCCTGATCAGGACAAACGGTCCCCTTACTCTCCTCCCAATCAGCAGTTCAATGTAGATTCTTGAGGCATCTCCTGCTATGCAAACAGAAGGTGCGGAGAGA
>OW240912.1:169802177-169813280 GCA_933207985.1 Pelobates cultripes | reverse complement strand
ACAATTTTGCACAGCAATAGTGCTCATCCTAAACCTTTCATTGATTCAATCCCATATGCACAATAACGTCGGGTGATACGCAATAATTCCGACAATATGGTCATGCAAACACAAATTGAGGAGATGACTTACAAATTTTTGGAAAGAGGCTATAAAAAGCAACTATTAGAAAAGGCATTAGAGAAGGCACAGAATGCTCATGCCAAGATTAAATCTACGACATCACACAGGCTAGTCTTTCCAATCACATACCATAACAGAGCTAATCAAGTCACTACTATTGTGAGGAAGAATTGGAATATGTTGTCTTTGGATACCACTTTACCTCCAATTTTTAAAGAACCGCTTATGATTTGTTACCGTAGGAACAAAAACTTACGTGATTTACTTGTAAATACTGATCCAGTACAGAGTTATCAACAGGAGCAAAAAGCACAAATTAGGGGTTGTGTTAGGTGTCTTGGATGTGTGACGTGTGGCCATATGGTCCCGTCACGTACCTTTAATCATCCACACAATAATAAACGCTATAATATAAGGCATACAATTACATGTAAAACCCCTTTTGTGATTTATAAAATTTCATGCCCTTGTGGCTTAACTTATATTGGAAAAACGGACACACCATTATGTGAACGCATTAGGGGACATCGGCCCAATATCAGGACTGCTTACAGGGATGGCCACTCTGATAAACCGGTCGCTAAGCATTTTTTGGAGAAGAGAAATTCTTTGGCCACCCTTAAATTTATTGCCATTGATCACATACCACAACCTCTGAGGGGAGGAGACCGTAGCAGGCTATTGCTGCAAAAAGAAACATACTGGATTTATGAATTGAATACTGTGTCGCCAAATGGATTGAATGAGTTATTATCTTATCATCTTTTTATATAACATCAAATTACATTTGCAAAAATTCGTCTTAACAAAGTGTTTTGTATTGTATTTTATTGAGATAATACTTGAACAGTGGTTTCACACGTTTCTGCACTATCTGTTATTTCTTAATATTTTTACTGCGGTGTTAATCATGCATATATGTTACAGGAGGTAGATAATAATTTTTGATTAATGTGTTGCATGATGAATCTGATTTAAAACAGTATCTGTTATATTGCTTAAATTTAGGCTTATAAAGTGTTTTTTTTTGCATATATATGAAATACTGAATAGTATTTGGTAATTTTGCACCTCGTCAATGAATACATTTGCTATAGTCTAACGATCTTGCAATACTAGCCTTCTCAATGACAGTCCGTAAACTTGTGCATCTACTTTGTTTAATGTATAATGGTACAGTGGTATCAATAGTTTCTTTTATAGCACTTGGTGTTTTTACACTTTGTTTCAATTTCTATTTCGGCAGTCTCTGGCATAGGTATGTTACTATGGTAACCGGGTCACGTACGTTTTCATCACTTCCGGGTCTTGCATGTTGGCACATGCGCACTAGGCCAGTAGAGACGCCGGTATACTGCATGCTATCACCTGTGGTGAGTTAACTTCTCTTCTCTTATGGGTATATATTTAAACACTGTGATTTAATGTTTTATTGTCAATTCACTTTGAGGAAAGCCCCGGATGAGGGCTGAAACGTCGGTGTGATGATTGTTTGATATGCCTTGAATAAAACGGTTTTCTATATTTCAAGTCGTGAGTGCAAGCTACTTCATGTATTTATATATATATATATATATACACACACACACACACACACACACACACACACACAGGGCTTGACAAATGCCAGATGCCAGGTTGCCATGGCAACTAGACATTTTGCCATGGCGTCTCGCATTTGTCAGCCCTTTGCTAAGCCCCGCAGGAAACATTAAAGCCAGCCGCCGCAGGGAGCATGGAGGAGGCGCGCGAGGAAACAGTAACCTTCCTGCAGTTCCTCTCTGCTCCCTTGCGCACTGTTTAGTGACATGACGTCACTCCGGCCCTGGCACGCAGGGGAGCAAAGAGAAACTGCAGGTAAATTGAGAGGAGACACACTGGACATCAGGAAATGATCCACTCAGCTCTCCCAAAGGTAGGGAGGCTGGGTGGATTTAAATTAAAATTAAAATAGCAATTTGTAAGTGTGTGAGAAAATGTGTGTCTCAGTCAGCGAAAACTTTTTCAGGAGATGCAAGATAATTTTCCATTGTGTTTATAAGGGGCTGTGGTGATGAAGTGTGTGTATATAGAGGTCTGTTTATGGTGTACTCTGTGTAACTAGGGTCTGTAGTGTGAGCTTTTGAGATTGTGTGTGTCAGGCTTCCTGCCTGCTTACCTCTCGCCGGATCTCTAGGTGTCGCGATCTCACTGGCGTTCCTTCTGACACTGAACGCATGCGTGCAGCTTTTTTTAAGTATACGCCTGAATGAACTACCGAATTCGACGCTCGGTAGAGCGAATTCCGCACATAAAAATGACGTCAAATGTCAGATTAGGAAGGTCAAGTACCTTCCACAAATAGTGGTCAATTCCAAGTGGAATTTGACCAATCAGAAGTAAGTGAAGCCTATTTATGCTTACCTCTCCCATTCCTCGTTGCCCTGTTGTGGTTTCTTGGTAGCCCAATAGCGCGTTCCTTCTGTTTGGTTGTTTGGTACCTTAACTGGCTTTTGTCTCTTGTTTATCCTGCTCTCTCTAATCCGTTGACCTCTGCTTGTTTTATCATTATTCCTTACCTCTGTAATCCTCTGACCTCGGCTTGTATTCTGACTCTGCTTATTTGTATAACCCAGCCATTCTAAGGACCAGTATTACGTATATATTCTTGTTAGTGATTCTGTCTGTGTGTTCTGGTTCCCGGAATCCTGACAGTGTGTGATGAGAGGGTGATGAGAGGGTCTGTAAAGTGTGTGTATCAAGGGACTACAGTGTGAGTGTATTTGTATTGGGGTTGCATTGTGTGCTTATCAAGGAGCTGTAGTGTGTATGTATGAATGTGTGTGTGTATATATATATATATGAGTTTTAGTGTGTAATGGGGTGATGTATGTATGTATGTGTGTGAAGGGGGAAGGTATGTGGGAAAGAAGTGTGTATGTGGGTGAAGAGATGATGTGTGTGAGGAGTGCACTGTGTGTATGCAAAGGTCTACTCTGTGCTGATGGGAGTGTACTGGTTGTGGGGGTTCACTGTCTGTTAGGGTGTACTGTGTTCAGGGGGTGTAGAGAGTGGGATATGGAAGAGCTTTACAATTTTGACTTCACTAATTGTTTAAAAAAAAAAAAGTCCTCTTTCCCTGATCTTTCCTTGCAGGGAGGTGGTGGCACAATCAAATCCGTGGTGGTTGAGAGGCTACCTATCCATCGGGTACTGGGGAGGTCAGAAGATGAGAGGTATCTCTCTTGGAGCTCAAGCACTTACACAGAATGACCCATACACTCACACACACAGACTGCCCCCCCACATAGACTGACCCATAGACACACACACACAGACACACACACACACTGCTCCTCCCACAAAGACTGACCCATATACACATACACACAGACCGACCCATACACATACACAGACTGAACCCCCCAAACACAGACTGACCCATACAAACACTGACCCACCCCACACAGACTGAGCCCCCAACACACACAGACTGACCCCCCCAGCAGAGACTGAACCCTTCACCCCCACACACAGACTGACCTCCACACAAAAACTGACCCATACACACACACACACACACACAGACTGACCAATGCACACACAGACTGAACCCCCACAAACACAGACTGACCTACTCCCCACAGACTGATCCCCACACACACAGACTGAACCCCCCCCCCACCACAACACTCGGACTGATCCCCACACACAGACTGACTTATACGCACACAGACTGACCTACCCCACACCGACTGCCCTACCCAACACAGACTTACCCATACACAAACACAGACTGAACCCCCCCAACCCCACAAACACAGACTGACCCACGCCACACACAGTCTTAACCCCCACTCCCCCAGACTGAATCCCCCCACCACAAACACACTGACTGACTCACACTTACCAGCAGCTGCTTGGATGTCTCATTCCCCCCACACTCTGTGCAGAGCCGAGATTCCTCTCCCCTGCGCTGCTCTCTATGACCCAGGAGGAAGTCCTCCCAGCACAGTGCCCCCTTTGGCCACATGTGGGGAAAGGGTGTGTGATGAGACCAATCTCGCCACATTGCATTGGAGAAGCCTGGTTGCTCGCCTGTTGCCTTTGGATTATGGCCCCATGTTAAAAGGCTTGATTTTTCCCTGCAAAGACATGAAAGCCAGGTCATTTGGTGCTTGCCCTGTTTGAGCGGTGATACCCCAGATAGCTATGCCATGGAGCCCATTCGTATAATGAAAGACTATGGGAAAGACTTTGGCTCTATGACAATTGAACTGTATGTGTGTGCTCTGAGCGCCATTCAGTAATAATGTGCGCTCAGATCTGAGCTATCTGGGGATATGTTGAATGTACCTGTTTTGTGCAATGGCTGCACAGTTATATGTTTTTATGTGTTTTATTGTCTTTTGCTGCCATGTGTTCAGTGGAGTTTTGCTTCGGTCTTTGGAGATAATTGGATTACTTCCCAATTATCTCCAGGATAGAAGAGTCTGTGGAACTGGTTTTGGGCAGAAAAGTCATGCTTCCTTTGGTCACAAAGGACTACGATCTATCTTTTGAACCATTACACCAATTTGTATGAATTTGACATATGTTTGTATTTGGAGTATGCTGATTCTGAAAATGTAAATGTAAATGTATGTGAATGTGATGCATACTTTTCAAGTTATGAATAATGTGGAAAAATTTGATTTCTCTGCTTGTTATAATTACATTACCCATTGTGTAAGGTAATTGTATCACAGGCAGAGGGGAGGATTTTGTGTGGTAGTGTCTGAGTGTATCGTATGTGTTTATTGGCTGTGTTCCAAGGCCCTGTGGGTGGTACTAATGTGTAAGAATGTGTACATAAGCACAATAAACCCACAGCTCTGACTGTTCCTGCTTGACCCTCAAAACGGAGCCTTGTCTCATTCTTGGGGGGATTTATTGTATGCTGTTCCAGTTCGACTGCTAGGAGTGTAAACCTATTCGTATGGTTTTTCCTATTCGGCTGTTTACGGCATTCATATGGTTTCCTGTTCGGCGGATTGGTGTTCTGCAGTAGCTGTCCATGTGTCTCTGGAAGGGAAGATCTACTAAACGGCGGTTTAACCCTTTTATGCTGAGGGTGCCGTTACAGGGTGGAACACAGTTCCACAGTCTGACATCTGCTGCAGCTTGTGAAGGGAGATTGGTGCTCCCGACTTTAATTTCAATTGGGGGGGCGGGGGAGGCACAATGGGGGACGCTGCATGGCGTAGGGGGGTCCCTGGCCCCCCTCTAGCGATGCCCCTGCAGAGCACGGGCAGAATCATAAAAGCTTTAATAATGTAACCTATTCACTGCCAGGAATGCTTGATGGATATAGAAATAATTTTAGGCCCTTTTAAACAAGAGAGACAGTGAAGGAGCTCTATCCGTGTAGAACACTTTGCATAATCTTATTATATTATAGAAATATAGTTCTGTGGAGTACTTTAGTACACCTCTTTTATGAAGAGAAAAATGTATTGTGTAACTGTAAAGTTTGCATTCAAATAAAAACATACAAAAAGTGGAGCATTTATAGTTGATCAATTATGGGGTAACATAAATCTGATCAATTTACTGCAGCAAACTCTGATTGTTAACAGCAAACCCTACTGGTGATGAACTTCATAGAACGCTATAACACAAAACAATAATAACAATAATAATGCAGAATTGTTATAAGGGTTTGTAAATGTTTACCACCTTTAAACCATAGAGTATTCATGTCTCGTAGCAGGTGGCCATTAAAAGTATCCAGGCCCAAAAGTTTCTCTGGGTGGATCCACGACTGCAGAATCAATTTTTGTGGCATTGCCAGAAGGTGTTTTATTTTGTTCAATTTTGTGCAGCTGATGTTCAACATCAAAATGCAGGTAATGGTAGGTAGAAGATGGCACATATTTTTCTCCTTTAAGCATAGCAATTACTGCCTCTTCAAGTTAGGAATATCTTTTGGAATATCTCTGCCCACAATGAACAGTTGTGAGATACTTTGGCTTTTACCTATGGTTAAGTAAACATCCATTTTGGAGAGTGATTTTCATTGACATACACTCAAGTAATGTCCATATAGTAGAATATGGAGATTGTGCTTTAACCTCTTGAAAGAGTGGACTAAAATGAATAGCAAACATTACCAGACAAGGCTTCATTTTACAATGAGTGAAGTTCTAATTGTCTATAGATTGTTATTGATTCTATCAAATGAGGACCAGTCTATGTGGCTTCCTATAAAATATAGAGCTCAATTTAAAATTCTGGTTCTTGCTTTCAAATTTCTACATAATGCTGCTCCCACCTATCTATCCTCCCTTATACACAAGTATGTCCTGTCTAGGCCCTTATGATCTGCTGAAGACCTATGTCTATCTTCTGTCCGTACTCCCACCTCTGATGCTCGCCTTCAAGATTTCTCGAGGGCTGCACCGTTCTTGTGGAACTCGCTTCCCTCCTCCGTTAGATGCTCACCCAGTCTCCACTCCTTCAAAAAAATCGAGTGAGCAAGAAAACTAAGTTCAATGAAGGTAAAAAGGAAAGCAAGGACAAAACTGGGCTCTGAGCACTTTCCTGTTACTTCATTGCAAAATATTGGACCCTCTCAATAAACATCACTGTTACTGGCTTGCAATAAATTTGATCACTCCTCAATTAAATGAAGAGTGACACACAGTAATTTAAACATTATAACACCTTACTCATGCTAAGCATTACTGAACTGTTCTAGAAGTGGGCTAATTAAAAGTACTGTACAGGTTTGAGGAACATACCTGTGTTTTTTAAGAAAATCTTTAGACTGATTAGCAAATGTACCACTAGGAGGCAGCACATCACTAAGAAAGAAAATACAAGTACATTGGAGTTAGAAAAAGCACTTTACAACTATAATGACGATAAATGTATCAAAATGGAAACTCATGTAATCATTGTTGGATATCTTCATGTCTGTATGTCTTTGTGAATGCCAGATAGCTGTCTGATTTTATGACTTACTAGATATAAATAGATATATATAGTCCCAATATGTTCAAGGCATTCATGGATAATGTCTGAATAAAATACCCTTAGCATTCTCTAAAATATATCTATCTGTTGCTCACTTCTCCCCTTAGTGAAATAAAGATTTGTATTACATATTTATTAGCCCTCCAGAAATTCCATTCTTAGTAAGTTCTACCTTTAGCCTGCAAGTTGCTTCCATCAGCTCCATTGAGCGATTCCTTGCTAGGATCGGTTCATTCGCTGAGAACATCAGGTGCACACTCGCAGTCAATGAACTAAACTCTGCAATGTCAGGATTAGCTCAGTGCAGAAGCTTTCAGTGATACAGGAGAAGAGGACCAGCATCTAGTGGACAGCAGGCAGATTGTCAAACTGCTCTCGTTTTTGGCACCATAACCACTACATCAATCATGGTGTTTATTTAAGGATTAAGCTCTTTGGCCCTGCAGTATTGTATGAATATTCAAATATTATGCATATATGTATATATATATATATATATATGTGTGTGTGTTGGAAGGCCATTTGGCCTGAATTTGTGGGAGGAGTTATGATCCTATTTAAACCCTACCCCCTACTTACCTTTGTCTGCAAGCTGTTTGTCTTCTGCATAACAACCAGCACTTCCGATCTGTTGTTCCCGCCAGTCTCCAGCAAACAGTCCATCACCAGCAGCTCCTGCCTCCGTCCTCAGTGCCCGTCAACCGGCTTCTATCCTCCCTCGCTACTCAACTTCCGGTCATGAGACCGGCACGTCCACGTAAGCTTAACGTGGGAAATAGCATTTGGCTATTTCCCACGTTTCTGTCCTAAAAACACAGGGATAGGCTTCCTTTTATTATTAGTATTATACTTACCCATTTGTGCACTTTTCTCTGTTCGTGTACTTCTGCGTTCGTACGGCTAACAGCCAATCGCAGAGTACATACTCCTTCGTTTTAATATCTACCTATCGCACTATATTTACTTACGTACGTTTGTCTGTTCGCATGCCAGTACAGCTGAACACACTTAAACGGCTATTGTTCTGTTTTCACATGCTCACTTAACCGACCACAGGCGGTCGGTCCCGTTGATATTCCCCTCGTTCATTCACTTAGCCGAACGCAGGAGGCTTCATATGTTTTAATTTTCACAAACTGTCATAAATTATACCTTTGTCATGTCATTTATCTATAACAATAGCACTCACCCCTTTCTCAATTCTTTACCTTACATAAATTTACATGTAGTACATCGCTCTCCAGTCACCACTAGATATAATGACAATATCACTGTTGCACTACTTCCCGTCCTATAGATTATATTTAACTACGGGCCATTAATTTATTCAGCGGAATCTTCTTAAAAGACCCTGTTCAGCATAATTAATTTTTTTTTGGCAAGCTAAATACAACCCCAAGTACCACTATTTACCGCTCACTACATCTTTTCTTAGTTTATCATGTCTTTAATTAAGCTTTATGTCCTTTTTCACCAGGCTCATTACAGACCATTAGCACAATTTTGAAAATCTCTGTCTCCAAAAAACATTATACTATGGTTCCTTATACTTAGAATGCATAGAAGAGGTACCCGGTATCCCGCATTTTGGTAACAGGTAAGAAGGTTTACCATTTTACGTTTTCCCTTGAGGCCTCATTCAGCCTCCACGGCCTCATACAGCTCCCCACCTCCCAAAGTGGGTTCTAAACTTTTTCAACGTACCTGGTCTAAGATTCCTCACAAAATGTCAACAACAATGTCATAATCATAATCCACCGTATTACTACTATATTTAACGGTACATGTTTTGTCATTCATTTGTACATATCATTACTTAGACCTGTGTCATTACCGCAGCTCTCCAAGTCCTACGCCATCGACAACCTACAGGCTACCTGGTTCCCTACATTACAGTATCAGGTATTGGTAATCTTACTCACTACGATTACGTCTCTCCTTAAGGCCTCACTTCGCCTTCGTATAATTAAAAAAATTGACATTTGTGGAAACCCAGGGGCTTGTCTCTAATTTACGGACCAACGTTCAGGTCCCTCAGCTTACCCAAGTTCTTACCTACATACGTTATATCACACCAAGAGACAAGCCCCATCAGGATAGAGAACTGGCATTGAGGGTTAGGCGCTGGCCTTAGCTATCCTAAGTAATACTACGGTCCCACGAGGTCTACACCCCACCTCATACACGGAGGTTCAGCCCCACGACCAAATCATAGTTAGCCACCTCGCTCTGCCTTCTTTAGGGCTACAGTTAGGGCTTCCCAAGTCACGGCCACACGTTTTGAATCTCTTACGGTCACGGAGAGGCAGACATCCTGCCACCACGTTCAAGTGGCCACAAAACTCCCTCGGTCCAAATCATGGGTAGAGCCTCTTTCCGCCACTTGGCACTAGCAGGGCCTAACCTGTCACTTGGTTCTAGGTAAATTCTTCGCCTCGGCACTAGCTAACAGGCGAGTTCTCAGAAGGTCTTTTCCACACCTCTAAGACACATTACTTATTTAAATAATTTTTTATTCTTCAGAATGTCACAAGAATCCATCCCAAGAATCCATCCCATCTGCTGTTGGATGAAATACCCATCACGCCAGTCAGGCCTGGTTCTCCAAATTAATCCCTCACCCCTGGAATTCTGGATTCAGTTACCTGGGATTCTGGTACATTCCAAAATTGTCAGCAGAGCTCAGACACAGGGGTATCCCCTCCCCAGCCACTGCCAGTAAGGTAGAACTACACAGGCTCACGACGGCTCAGGCCAACGTCCCCAGGCCTGGCTCTAGTTCACAAGGGCCGACAGCTTACTCCTCAGATTCCAATCAGGAGACCCCGGTCGCTATCCTGGCCAGCCTCCAAACGATCAACAGGCTGATAAGTAGAATCGGCTATAGCCACACCAGGTGTCTCGTTAAGCCCGGCAGGCCCTCACCTGGTGATCTCGGTCATACAGTCTGGCTTACCCCTCATTTCCCTCCCCGTCCCCCACCACCCACTATCGCTACTCCATACGTCTCACCCGCCCACTCTGTTCCAATTTCCATGGAGAAGGAAATTCTTGATGGAAAGGACGTTAAACTAACATCACTACTTAATTTCCCAAGACACCCTACAGTACAAAGGTTATATTCATGTTGACATTTCAGTAGTTCTAAAGAGTGAGACCCACGACTTAACAAAGCTTTCCATTCCTCTGTTTATCATTGCCTCTCACATAGATACAGCCACTTCCACTTCTCACCACTCCTTCACCCCACGCACTAGACAGGGAAGCGGCCAGAGGGACAAGCTGACCATTTAATTCTGGGGTAGGCTCGGGTGCACTATCACTTTAATACTGGGGTATGCTATTTCACTACTTGCAGGGTTTTGCACATCTGCTCCAGAACCCACACCTAGTCCACATATGCAATCCGTCTGTCACCTAAGGTATGCCCAACTAAGGTTAACATTGATATCCTGGAATACTATCTGCATTTACAGCCAGCTAGGCATCTGGTAGATTCTGATGCCGGGTTTCTCACTGGGGTTTCACAAGGGCCTTATCGCCATTTCCACAGGTACACTCTTATGCACTAACCCAGGGATAGGCAACCTTCGACACTCCAGATGTTGTGGACTACATCCCCCATAATGCTCTTACACCCATAATGCTGGCAAAGCATCATGGGAGGAGTAGTCCAAAACATCTCGAGTGCCGAAGGTTGCCTATGCCTGCACTAACCTATTATCTGCATACCTTGACCCTCTTATGGTGGACCACCTTTCTGTCCTTAGGCTTACTCGTACGTTGGTTTCGACACACCTCAACCAACTTTGCTCCCCCTTCTACATTCCATTACGTTTTAGATAAATTCCGAGCACAAATATATATATATATATATATATATTTGTGTCCTGATGAAAGCTCCCTAGAGGAGCTGAAATGTTGATTTATCCTTCGCAATAAATGAAGATTTAATGTTTGGAAATTCCTTGAGTGCCGGTTTTT
>OW240912.1:169782957-169796097 GCA_933207985.1 Pelobates cultripes | reverse complement strand
CCTCCCTTCAAAAGCACCATATCAAACTACCTATCAACACCCGTCATATAAACAAAAGAAATCTTTTCACTATGCTCATAATCCTGCAACACAATCCCCCAAATATCACTATTCTTCTGGTCCTAAATTCTCACCCAAACCACAAAGATCACGATACACTAACAATTACCATG
The DNA here is from genome assembly GCA_933207985.1 of Pelobates cultripes. Taxonomy (NCBI): domain Eukaryota; kingdom Metazoa; phylum Chordata; class Amphibia; order Anura; family Pelobatidae; genus Pelobates; species Pelobates cultripes. The sequence goes on along the minus strand of OW240912.1, from coordinate 169,795,924 downwards.
AATATTCAAACTATTCAAAATCACCTCCTATTCCTAATCACCCCAACAGATATCAATTGTTGTCAATAGACTCTGATTTTGACAACGAGGACCATTTTTTAGAAATACGCACTCATCCATCCACACTAGTTCAGACACCACATCCGTCACGCTCCCAAAAACGAATTTTAAGTTTAGAGGAAGACGAAGTGGAAGACGGGAACAAAAGGGAAAGACTAGAAAGACAATAATATCCCCCCAAAACTCCTGTAGTGGGATTTTTAACCTTTCTCAAAAAGTTTTATCTGCTGCTCAATTGTCAGTTCTTAGCAAAGGTCTCAAATTCGCTCCTACCTCCTCTTTTAATCCATTTCAGGCTTTCCTTGACGTAAATAAATTTGTCAGAAAAGCTACATTAAAAAGATTTTTTAATAATAAAACAGATGTACCACCAACTCCCACCCCCTCTCCACAAGATCATGGTTTTATCAATACACACCTAAGAGAAAAATCAAAGTTTTATCCATCACACTATAAATCTGCCCCTCTTATTTTATTTTAAAAATTTGTCCAAAAAGATCTGGAAAAAATCAAATATAATAAATATGATGCAAATAACCTAACAAACGCTGAGAGGAAGGCAATTAAAGAACTTCAAGAAGATAAAGATATCGTTATAAAATCAGCCGACAAAGGTGGAGGAGTAGTTATTCAATCTAGTGAAATGTATATTAAAGAAGCTTTAAGACAACTAGATGATAAAAATGTATACGAAAAACTCCCATCTGATCCTACAAATAATATCCAAATTACATTATCTACTTTTTTAAATAAAGGGTCTAATTTAAACATTTTAAACAAACAAGAATTTCATTTTTTAAACAAAGAATTTCCTATTACTCCTGTTATTTATTTCCTTCCCAAAATTCATAAAGATGAAAAGCAACCCCCAGGAAGACCTATTGTCTCAGGAATAGGGTCTCTTCTATGCAACCTTTCTCAATACATCGATACCCTTCTCCAGCCTTCAGTAAAATTAATGAAATCTTACTTGAAAGACTCAATGTCACTTTTAAATTTTTTAAACAAATTTAGCTGGAAACCCAATTTTATACTAGTTACATGTGACGTTCAGTCACTTTACACAATCATCCCGCATGATATTGGATGTCAGGCCATAAAAAGGACCCTTACTCTAGAAGACAATATTCCTTCCATCCAGATCGATTTTATAATAGAAGGTATTAATATAATTTTAAAAAACAATTACTTCTGGTTTTTAGATTCATTTTATCTCCAAAAGAGGGGCACCGCTATGGGTACTAGGTTTGCCCCAAGCTACGCTAATCTGTTCATGGCAGACTGGGAATCCGAAGCTATCTGGGGCAACCATGCTTGGCGGGCAAACCTGGTCTCATATTTTAGATACATAGATGATCTTTTTTTTATTTGGGAAGGACCAGAAGATGACCTAATTGTTTTTATAAATTATCTTAATACTAATGATAGGGGCATTATTCTAACACATGAATATAGCAAAGAATCTATTAATTTTTTGGACCTTAATATTTTTATTAAAGAAGGCCAACTCCACACAAAAACTTTTTTCAAAAAGGTGTGTGTTAATACAGCCATCGACAAAACTAGTTGTCACTACAAGCCTTGGCTTGAGAGTGCTCCAAAGAGCCAGTTCCTACGTCTCCGTAGGAACTGTTCAGAAATAACAGATTTTAATGAACAAGCTAATATCCTAAAAAATAAATTTATGGAAAAAAGATATTTAGAATCAGAGCTCAATAACACAATTAATACAGTTAAACAAAAAGAACGAAAAGATCTTCTGACTTATAAGAATAAAGAAAAGGATGAATCAATATCTCTTCCTATTATTTTTAACTTCAATAGCAAAAGTAATAATGTCAAAAAAATTATAAAAAAACATTGGCATATACTTAAAGAAGACGATATTTTAAACTCAATTTTACCCAACCAACCAAATATCGTGTTTAGAGGGGCACCAAATTTTAAATCCATTTTAACCACCAATTTTACTCGAGAATCGCCAGTTAGGGGTTTCTCTTTCTTCCCACAAACAAAAGGCTTTTATAAATGCAAACAATGCATAGTGTGTAGAACCACAGATCCATCTACCCCATCTAAAATTACTCAGTTTATGTCCAATAAGACTAAAAAAATGTATAATATTTATGATTTTATCGGCTGCAATACTAAAAATGTTATTTATCTGCTCGAATGCCCATGTGGTCTCCAATATGTGGGGATGACCACAAGGTGCTTAAAAACAAGATTGAGCGAACATTGCAGAAATATCAAAAATGGATACTTAAATCATACAGTATCCAAACATTTTATTATGCATAACAAAGATCCCAAACTTCTAAAATGTATTGGTATAAAAAAATGTTCTACCCCCTGGCGAGGAGGAGACATAAAAAAACTACTTGGGAAAATAGAAATGGAATGGGTGTATAACCTTAAGACCCTTATACCCCATGGCCTTAATGCAGACTTTGACCTATACAATTTTTTGTAACACAAAAGTATTTTACATGTCTGTTTTACACCAATGCCTTTTACCCTGCTCAAACTGTATTTTTATTTATGATTTTCTGCATTTACAAAATTGTTTTATTATTTCTTAATTTATTTTATTTATATTTCATATACATGTGCCCCTTTATTATATGGCCCCACCAATTATATGTCCCTTTTAATTTTGCCATCTCTTTCTTATATAGAGCTCCCTTTTTGGGAACTTTTGTTTTCATGTCCCTTTAATTTGATTGAGCTTATCTTCAGCCGACTACATTTCCCACTAAGCATAGCGGCATTTTGTCCGAATACCGGAAGTGCCGTAAGTCACGTGCTTTATTCCATTTGCTGAATTTATGCTTTTAACACTTTCATTTTTACTAGCAGAGTGTCTAATGTATTTTAGTTTTTGCCCTCTCTGTGGGCTTTTGCTTCTATGTCCCCCAATATTTGGCAGCACCTATATTACACTCCTAGCCGCCATTCGCGGCTTACCAACTACATCTCCCATAAAGCATAGCGGCATATAGTCCGAAAACCGGAAGTGCCGCGCGTCACGTGCGCATTTTCAATCATTTAATTTATGCTTTTAAAACCTTCGTTTTGGTCATCAAAGTCAATTATGAGTGTTCTTAGACCCTATACTTTGGTTCTATTGCTGTATTTTAAAGTTTTTATACTACCAAATGTAACTTAATTTTGATTGGATGGACCATTTTTGGCGCCAAATTTAAACTCCTATATAATACAACTAGCCAGGTAATGTTTGCTATTCCATTTGATAAAGTCTGTTGACGAAACGCGTTATGGATATTTTATACTGTGTATTGTAATATTAAAGCAATTTTTGGTAATTTATTTGTGCCAACTATTCTTTTTTATAGTTTTATATACACATTACTCTTTTTATACCTGGCTTTTTAGTATATTTTAGTATATTTTTAGCATTTTACTACTATATACCAACACTGACTTCGGAAGTCTCCTGCACTCCAAGAAATCCTAAAGGTGGGGATCAATCCACCTATGCTGATACACAAGAGCAGTTGGTCTGCTCCTCATTTGTAAGTACGTTTTCATCTACTTATATTAAGACTACTTAAATAGTGAGCACTATCGGTTGTCTCTCTTTTTCCTTGTTTGAGAATTGGACACCACTGACGGAGAGAAACCCACAGCATATCCCACAAGCGGGGATTATACCGCTGTATGCGCTTCTATCCTAGAGCTGGACATAAGCTCTATTAAATGTGAGTTGTTTAATATTATCTTTCCATACGTCACTTTTGGAATTATACAATACTGCACTACTGGTCGCCCTTCTCTCTCCCCTTTTGTCTTTTATATGAGTGGAACCTATACAGCTTATGAAGACTTCACTGCTGCAACACTTACTATAAAGACTATCCGCAAGGACACTTAAGTTGAACTTTTATTTATTTTTTTTTATCTATTACGTTGGACATTTTTTCTTAGTCACTCTATTTTTACTCTCTTATTGGCGCAGCCTTTTATTATTGTTTTTCCCATCATAAGACTGTACTACTATGTCAGCCTTATAGTTCAAAGCAACATTTTAAATTTGTCAGATGGACATGTTGCTTTGTGTACAATAATTGCACCTGAATGAGTATTACATCATATAAAATCCAGATGTGTTAATCAACACAAATACAAAAAGAAAAGTCCTGCGCTCACTCCCATCACTCTTGGGCGGCAGCAACGACCACAATACACATCAGCTCCAATACATATAGTAAAAACCCAAAGAAAAAAGTTACCTGTGCTCTCTCCTTAATCCCTATGTATATTTAAACAAATGGAGGTAATTTAGTTACTCTAATAGCCACTGGAGGGAATGCCGGCCTGCCAACGTCAAGGCAGACCCCCCTAGACGGGTCCTACTCTGACCCTTCACCTTGCTTCCTTGAGCTTCTGGCAAAGATATCTCTAATGAGACAGAAAGGGGTATTTTTTATATACACCCTTATATACTTATTAACCCTTAATAGGGAACACATGGGATGGGCAGCAGCTGGCGGGCATTCCCTCCAGTGGCCACTGGAGTAACTAAATGACCTCCATTTGTTTAACTATACATAGGCATTAAGGAGAGAGCGAAGGTAACTTTTTTTCTTTTGGTGTTAATCAACACATTCTATTTTTATTTTCAATCATTTCTGCTTATAATTATTATAATTAAAAAAATATATATTATTTAACAAACATAAGTTAATTAACCTAGCACCACTTCATGAACAACACTGCATATTTTTTACACGTTCTATTGTGAATTAGGTATCTATGACATATCCATACTGACACATATTGCTTATGCATTATGGTTCAATCAGCAGGACCCATCTTGACATCAACAGATCAGCCTGATAGGTCAAGTACTGTGGGTGGGTAGCCATGCATTTATGTGAATAATTCACCTTGGTGGCTTACTGATCCTTTAACAGGAATACTGAGCAGTGACAAATTTGTGGACTGCAAAAAGAAAGTTCAATACAGACTGCATAATGTTTCAAATTGCTTGTTTAGCAGATACATCCAGACACACAGATGTTCAATAATAAAGAGATGGCACAGCAGACATTAGTGACCTTGTGGGACACAAGCATTGGCTCGCTCCAATAAACAACATGACCATTTCATTTAACGCTGCAAAATAGTGCATTTAATCATTGCCAGGCACCTCTGCCAGTTTATTGACAACCATTGACTTGACAAAACCCTTTTTCAATTATCTGGTCTGAGATGTAATTGGCAAGCATTCTACATCTAGTTACTTATTGCAAATTTACTGAAAGTGCCGCTGAATATGTCTCCAGCATTGTGTATTGTAAAAGATATGCTTTTAGTGAATCCAGGGTTATTTTAGTACCATCTCATTCCCAGTTACAAACATTGTGTCAGTGTGAATACATTTTGGTAATCCCATTGCAGGACCCTAAACACACTTAACGTGATGACAGATTAATGCATTGCTCACTAGTGGCATACATTCTTGCATTCTCGCACATAGTCTTATAAGGAAATGGAACTCCATAAGTACTTAATCACAACCTGTGGGTAATGTTATTGTGTATAAAGCAATGTTGTAATTCAGGTTCAGGAAAACCACTTTGCTATCGCTTGTTTAAACCATACCTGTCAACAGCATTGCCAGAAGCACTGGAAAACAACTACCTTGGCTTGAACAAAGGGTCAGTCAGATCCAAGATTGCAAGGGAGCAACACAAACCAAGTGATTTCGAAAATCATTTTCAAAACTCTCTGTATTAACTGACTGATCTGCTCATGAAGGGATTATTTCTTTTGGCACAAAGGTTCTCTTTGTTTCTTATGTTTATTTGAATAGAGAAAGGAAAGCATCACACCTCCGTGGCAGGGAAAAGGTTTTACAAGGCTAAAGAAAATAAAAGATAAACAACAGAGATATGAACGGGTGCCAGTAAACAAAAAACGAACCAACGTGTGATTATTATTGCAAAAGATAAGAGCTAAACCTTTATAAACACACATACATTATAAATATATTTTTTAGAAATTGGAAACTAAGCCTCGTGTCACAGAATTTATTTATATTTTATTACGGAGAAATCCAAGAACTGCAGTCGCATTATATAAAGAAATTATTTTATAGTCACTATTTTATAGTGAAACTAGTTTGTTTTGACTTTATTTAATTAAATATATTTAGCACATGGTGTGGTGTCTGTTCTAAAATGCATGACCTTGAGGGTCAGATGCAATGATTTCATGTGGTGAGACCCTCAAGGTGATGCACAAAGTTTCATAGTGACGCATCTTGCATGATAACTACATTGAGAATTATTTATGTGAGAGGTGTAAATCTCTTTCTGCTGACTGTGAGTGGGAATGTTCTATCCAGAGTCTAAATTATTGATACTGTCCATTCTTCCAAACCAATTAATAACAGAGCTTTAAGGGCCATAAAGGGAAAAATGGGGCATGTGCAATGTGAGATTTAAATCTTAAGCACCTGCATCATTTTTCAGCTGTTCTTCTTACACCCCCCACTCCTGAAATAACCAGCTCAAAAAATGTAAAATAAAAATGTGTTAGAAAACTGTATATTTAAAACACAAAAACACACACACATATATATATATTTTTAATATATGTTTTACAAGTAGCAAACCAATAGCCCAAGACATATTAGAAGTGAAAAAAAGCCTACATAATATGTTAGTATCTGTAAACACAAATCTGAACACATAGAAACACCCCTGCATGTAATACATCTTAAATAAATTATAGCAAAATAATTTACACTATCTATATAGTGGATGGCCAACGCCAGTCTTTGAAAGTGGATTATATACACCAAAACCCTTACAGTCAACTATAGTGGTTATGGTACTAGTAGTCAACAGAAAGGGAGGTGACCAAGGCTCGGATCTGGATGCCTTGATCACACTGGCATACCATGACTTGTGAAATCAGGAGAAACTGTTAGATCAACTTGTAGTCTCAGGTTCTCAGCAAACAACTAAAGCATTGCTCAAGTAAGTCTTTGGATCCCTGGTCCATAGAATACCACTAAATCTTTGTATTAAGGCAAAAAGCCATCATATTGAACTCCGCTCGTCACCCAGAGACAAAGAACACTTATGGATAGACACTCCAGTCCCTTGGATGGGAAATCTGGAGGCAGAGTAACTTTGCCTTCTAGTTGTCCATTCCCAGAATGTAATTTGCACAGCTTGTCCGCAATGGAGAAACCAGGAATCAACATTCCAGGGCAGTAACATTGTTAGAGTTGAGATGAACATGAGGGACCTCTAGCTGAGGAGGCCAAGATCTGAGAGCATAGGACATCAATTAGAGCTGGAAGATATTGATTGATAGATTTACTTCGGAGGCGACCTTACCCCGAGTCCTTAGAGACTCAAATATGGCAACCAACCAAAAGATGCTGGCACAACAGGACAAATGGGTCTGCAGAAGAAGGAATCCTGGATCGGAGACAGAGGAGAAGACCACATAGAGAGGAAGAGCCACACCAGAGGTTCCAGAAGAACTCAATGAGAGAGATCTGCAAAATCCTTGTCTCACAAGGAGGACATAGCAAATGGTCCACAGTTGGAGATTGACTAGGAGAGGCCGAGAAAGAAAGCTTGCAGCTCCTTTGTTGTTGCTGTATCTCACGTGAAGAAAGAACTTGCCAGAAGTTCGCTTCTGAACTGCCCTTATGAGTGGGATCAGTTTGATATGCCTTGGAACTGGTTTTCTCTGTAATGGCACAAGTGAGCAAAAACTATTTTGAGACTGGAGCTGGGATTTACCACAGTGCAAGCTACTAAGTTCCTCTAAGCTTTTGTCCGTTCTCAGAGTTCTCATATTCTCTGTTTCTGTTGCAAGGCATTACCTGGCTTTCCCCAAGTTTAAAAGGGTGATCTAGACGTAGATCTAGTGGACACTGTACCTAGAGGGGTAACAGCTACACGCTGTGAAGGCCCAAAGGAGGCCGAAACGACTGTCCGTGGTTGCTGTATCTCTCGTGCAACGAGAACTTGCCGGTATTTCCGTTCTGGAACTGCCCTTATGGCCTGATATGCCTTGGAACTGGTTCTCTCGTAAATGGCTCAACTGAGCAAAAATTAATTTATACCTGAACGAGGATTTACTGAAGGGCAAGCTCCTCTAAACTTTTGTCCATTCTCAGAGTTCTCATATTCTCTGTTTGTGTTTCTCTGGATGGATACCAATGAGAAGGAGGAGGACTCTCATAGAGTCCGTGTTCAAAACCAGACCAAGAAATGTGACACTGATACTGAGCTTCAGGAATCATTTAAGTAGGTTAATACATTGCAATTTTTGAGAAGCTGTATTGTTTACTTTGCAAGGTTAACTGCTGCACTCATTCAAGTGTCGAGGAAACCCCATAAGAAAGCATTGATTTAATGTTTTCCTATTTGAAAGTGGAAAGTTTGAAGGCACATGTGGCACTCGCCATGCATATGCATTAGGTCTTCGACCTTCCTTGACGTCGCCAGAGGGGATGGCTAAGCAGCGGAGAAGTGGGGCACTGCCTACAAATAGGAACAGGAACATCGTTAGGAATACAGATTTGTTCCTCTAAAGTAGAGCTATGAGAAGATTCAACAGAGTGCAACTCAGCTTATAGGAGGATATTGTCAAAGTGGGGGTAAAAGTAGGGGTATGTCTCTGATTTTATTGTGTTCTCTTTTGGTATAAATATGAAAAACCTTAAAATAGGTTTAATAAATAAAAAGCATTTATGTAAACAATAAAAATTAAATAGAAAAAAAGGATGGTAAATGATTGATGTTTGCATGGTGCATACTGCAACCCCCCCACCCCCAAAAAAACAGCTTAATATCATACTTACAATTTCCTTATTACATCATGTATTAGTTCATTAATAATTAATGATTATGCATGTAGAAGTCAGAATGACTGATTAAATCTATGTTTTTAATGTAATGTAATCACAACTCTCATGAAGAGTAAGGGAGAGTCAGATACAGGGGCGTACCTGGAGCATTTGGCACCCGGGGCGGATCCTTTGCCCCCCCACACACTTTAAAATGTAAAAAACAACCACAATATTTTTAAAATGTATTTAGCACTGAGCAGTGTTTGTATATTTTTAATGTAAGAATGTTTTTGTATTGAGTATGAGTGAGTGAATGTAGGGGTGTGTTTGCACGTATTGGCATTTAAATGCAGGCGTGCATTTTTCTTGAAGTGAGAAAGAAATATCTTTTTTAGATTTGACTATTTTTATAGAAGGAGGAAAAATTAAGACGAAAAATTATTTTAAGGCAGTAGATGCTAATAGTTTCATTGAAAAGGCAAGTTGTCATTTTACGCCATGGTTGGAGAATGCCCCTAGAGGGCAATTTTTACGCATTAGGAGGAATTGCGCAGATTTGGAGAACTACAATAATCAGTCAATGAAGATTAAACAGGATTTTTTAGAAAAGGGATACGAGGATAATAAATTAGAAGAAGCAAGGGTACAGGTTAAAGAGACAGAACGTAACAATCTCTTGAGATATAAGAATCGTACACAACATAATACGGAAGGAGTGACATTTATTTGCAACTACAGCACTCAAAATTTTAAAATTAGGAAAATTATAAAAAGGTTTTGGCCTATTTTGCACCAGGACCCAATGTTAGAGGAAATACTACCGCTACAACCTCAGTTTATCCACAGAGGAGTAAGGAATTTACAAAGTATTCTTACATCTAGTTTTATTAGGGAGAAGAAAAAGAATGATACGTTTTTTCAGCGAGAAAAAGGTTTTTTTGGTTGTGGACATTGCTTGGCGTGTAGAAGAACAGGAAATAAAAAAAGAAAAATCACACAATTTATGAGCAAAGAGAAGAAAGAATATGTAATTAGAGATGTGATTACATGCCATACAAACAATGTGATTTATGTAATGCAATGCCCCTGTGGATTAAATTATGTGGGAAAAACCACTCGGCCACTTCATGTTAGGATTGAGGAGCGTAGTAGAAACATAATAAAGGGAGGGGAGAATCATAGTGTACCCCTCCATTATAAAATACATCACAACCAATCTCCGTTAGGCAGCCAATTTTTGGGATTAGGTAGAGTGGAAAAAGATTGGAGAGGGGGAGATTTTAACCAGAAACTTAGTAGAGAAGAGATGAAATGGATCTTCGAATTAAATACTCTCATTCCCTACGGTTTGAATTCCGAATTTGAAATTTGCCACTTTTTAAATGAATTAGTTTTTATAAAATTAATTTTTATAACATTTTTAATTTTTTAAGTTTGTCCTTTTTTATAAAATAAACAGATGAATATAGACAATATAAAATATTAATACATGTTATACAAGATATACAATAAAGGTTAAAATAATAGTGTTAGAAACTAATTCCCCAACCCTAAGCAATTACACAGACTAAAATTGGATTGACAGAAAAAGATACATTTGTAAAAAGGAATGTATCTTTATCTATTTTATGTTACAAAAATAATGAAGGTGGGTTTTTGCAAAAAGACACTCTTTTGCAATTGAGATCAGAGTGAGTAAACTCATTAGTATAAAATGGATATTCCTATTGCTAAGTATAGATCACATTATAGAGAGAAATAAAGGATGAATTGTTTTATACTGATGACATGCACTTTAAGGGCTAGTAATATAACTTTAGCACACTGCATTATAATTGTATTTTAAAGTTGTAATTACGATATATAGTTTTTTAAAGTGAATTATTTTTTATTTGGGGGTATTTTAAGTGTTGTGATATACAGCCTTTTTATAGTGTATTATTATAAAAAATGTGGCATATAGCCTTTTTACAGAGCCTTTATAAGGGGGGTACCCTGTTGACATAAAGATTTCTTTTGATGCTGCTTTCCTTTCTACCCCTGCAATTCTGTTATGGACATAAACTAAACACTCGATAGGAGAGATCGAAGTTAGGGGAGATCGCAGGACTGATAGAGTTAAATTTGGATGACGTCATATGCGGAAGTGAACCGCAATGAGAGGGAGGCTTGGAACGCATGCAGTGCCGGCCGAGAAAGAAAAGAACATCAGCGCACCAAAAAGACAGCTGAACGCCGCGCTCAAAATTATGGACAAGGTATAATAGCAGGACTCCAGATAGAAGGAGGATTATATTGTGATTTTCACCTAGCTGAGGAAGCCGACAGTATTTTGTCGAAACGCGTCCTGGGGACTTCAATATCATCACCTTTATGCCCTTTTTTGTAATATTATTGTAATATTTTTTTTTTATATATTTTTTTTTTATATATTCTAATTGGCCATTAGAATTTTAAATTCAGTATACTTAAATAAATATTTGATATTCTCTTTATTGGGCTATTGGTTCCTGCTATATAGATGTGTAGTCCTTAACTACACAACGTGTTGATAAAGAGCCTAAGAGAGTGGCTCCATACTTGTGAGTATAAATACATATATTTTTTATACCAATACGGATTCAAGACTATATTGCAATATATATATTTCTGCTTGAGCTCTAGCCACAACGCGAGATTCGCTTTTTGGACACAAGAAGGGGAAAGGTCGCCTTTACGGACCTGAGAGCGTATATCCCTGAGCTTGGCTGTAAGCTCAGTAATATGTGAGTGGTTCCTTATATAGAGTTACTATTGTAATAATTTTCATTTACAGTTTTGCACTATGAGTATTTAATCTCTCTTTCAGAACAAGGTTCATATACCATTGATTCAGGGAAAAATTGTGTTACGGGAGTGACAACTAAAGAGTTGGAACAAATTTCGATCTGTATGTAGCGCTACACCTTTTGTTATATTATGGTTTTTGAATATGGTGGTGTGTTTTTATGTAGGGTTGACATTTGGATGCAGGGTTGTATTTGTATGTAGTGTAGGCGAAATGCTTAGAGGAAGCTGTTACTTCTAACAGCCGAGCTAACAGCCCCCCTAGTACGGGTGGGGATCAAAATGTAAGGAAGGCACGACAGGTTGTGGTGGCAGGGGACTCTATCATTAGGAGAGCAGATAGGGCAATCTCAACCGGACAGTTTGCTCTCTCTCGGGTGCTCGGGTTCGGCATGTTGCTGACAGAGTGGATGGATTATTGGGAGGGGCTGGGGATGACCCAGCGGTCATGGTCCATGTTTGTACCAATGACAAAGTAAGAGGAAGATGGAAGGTCCTAAAGAGTGATTTCAGGGAATTAGGTAGCAAACTTAAGAAAAGGACCTCCAAGGTGGTATTCTCTGAGATATTACCTGTGCCACACGCTACAGTGGAAAGGCAGCGGGAGATTAGAGAGGTCAATGCGTGGCTTAAGTCTTGGTGCAGGAAGGAGGGTTTTGGGTTTTGAGAGCACTGGGCCGACTTTGCGATTGGGTACAACCTTTATAGTGGTCAGGGCCGTCTTTAATATTGATTGGACCCTGGGCAAGCATCTGCTTGGGCCCCCTGGGCATGCAATCACACCCTCCACCCCAACCTAGAGGCGAAACTAATTTAGAGAGTGCCTTGGTGCAAAAAAAATAATAATTCAGGCCTGCCCTGTAGCACAAGAGTAAAGAAAAGATAGATCCCCATCTGTCATACAACTCCTGCGATGCTATGACAGGTGGGGATCTACCATCCTTGCAGGGTTGTATTTTTGAGCAGTGTTTGTGCAATTGATTGTCTGTAGTGTTGGCTTTTAAATGCAGGTGTACTTTTGTGTGTAGAGTTGGTGTTTGTATATAATTTTAGCGTTTTAATACAGGAATGTGTTTGTATGTAATGTATGTATTTGCATGCAGGGGGTTGTTTGGATGTAGTGTTGTGTACATTTGTGTGTAGTATTGGTGTTTCAGCAAACTGGTGTGTTTGTATGTAATGTTTGTGTTTTCAGGGCTCTGATTGTATGTTGTGTGATTTCTATAACACATATAC
>OW240912.1:169753996-169770988 GCA_933207985.1 Pelobates cultripes | reverse complement strand
TTGTGCCACACGATCTAACTAGTGGCACTTGTCAGCGTATCCACTGTTAGCGTAACACACCCGCTTTAAGGACACTGACTGCTATTCAATCTATAACAGTAAAAAAAGTTTTTTGTTTTTAAATCCAAGCTATTGTGACACAGGATCAATTAGTGGCACTTGTCAGCGTATCCACTGTTAGCGTAACACACCCGCTTTAAGGACACTGACTGCTATTCAATCTATAACAGTAAAAAAGGGTTTTGTTTTTTTAAATCCAAGCTTTGTGTCACCAGATCTAATTGGTGGCACTGGCTGAAATGGGCACAGTATGCACTAATAGGCCTGACACAAGCTGGCAGCAGTGGCAGACAACTGACTGCTATTCAATCTATAACAGTGAAAAAAGTTTTTGTTTTAAATCAAGCTATTGTGACACCAGATGTAATTGGTGCTTGGCACTGACTGAGAAATGGGCACAGTATACTGTGAGCCTGACACAAGCTGGCAGCAGTGGCAGACAACGGCTGCTATTCAATCTATAACAGTGAAAAAGTTTTTTGTTTTTAAATCCAAGCTATTGTGACACCAGATGTAATTGGTGGCACTGACTGGGAAAATGGGCACTGTGAGCCTGACACAGAAGCTGGCAGCAGTGGCAGACAACTAAGTGCATTTACATTACATAGAAAAAATAAAATAAAAAAAAAGCATACCCTTATCCCTAACCTAGCTATGCTTTTCCCTATCATATGAACAGCAGCTACACTTTCCCTCCTCTTACTAAGCATGCAGCTTGAGAATGAATCTAAAATGGATGCTGTCCAGTAGGTGGGAGGGTCTGCTAGGGAGGCTGTGCTGCTAATTGGCTGGAATGTGTCTATGACTGTGAGGTACAGGGTCAAAGTTTACTCAATGATGACGAATAGGGGGCGGGTCGAACCGTGCATATGTTCGCCCGCCGTGGCGAACGCGAACATGCTATGTTCGCCAGGAACCGTTCGCCGGCGAACCGTTCGGTACATCACTAGTGGTGTGATTTATTAATGTTTACCAGTCACCATTTCATGTTAGCTTAAGAATCTTCCTTATTTTTTATTGAATTTTTTTGTGCCTTTTTACAACTCCTGTGAGAAATGTATAATGGCTAGCTTGTAATGAAAAACATATATATATATTAAAAACACTAAGAATACAAACACTACAGATCAGCACTGATACTTCTCAGAAATAATGTGCTAAAGAACGAGTTAATCTTCACCATCATAAGGCCATGAAAATCCCAACATTTAAATTTAATTAAACATAACTCAGTGGGGCATTTATCACATGCTTGTGGGAACAGCTAAAGCAAAAATAAATATATGTCATGAAATTAAGAAAAAAAAATTCCAATACATATAAAGATATTTATTTATAAAAAATGATAAACATGTATCGGCCTCTGTTATGCACACCCCTTGACTGATCCTTGATCTTTCTACCACTGTGCTCTTGATCAAGCTTACTAACCTCTTTAGTATGTCTCCTACCTCTTTGCTTCCAGTCTTCATTTCCAAAATAGGCACTGGACTCTTGATTGAAATGTTACACTGAGTCCAAATTATATTAACCCACACCAGTAATTGCTAAGTGCTATCAACACTCTTCCCGGTCGAGGCTAAAGTAAATAAATCTAAATCTCGGTTGGAAGATGTTAGGTTCTGCTAAAAATAAACGGGCAGTGAGATATATTGATATTTTTCTGTAATTTGTGTCAAGCTTAAGATGAGAGGAAGATGCATGCAGTAGTTATTAATAACCTGGGAAAAAAATAGACAAAGATTGATAATAAATTATGAAATGAAGAGTTACAAGCTGTGAGCAACCTATCACACAGACTGTTGTACTGCAAAATCTATAAACTATAGGAAAGTGAACATTGGGTAAGTCCATAAATAAAACACTCACACCTTCATGGCTATATCTAAAATAAAGGGACACTTTTGTTCTAGGGGTATCAGTGGGGGGGTGGCCAGGGGTGAAACTGTTCTAAGAAATTTTAGGAGACTTACTAATAACAATTTATACAACTAAAATGTACCAGAACAGTGTATCACATTTACACTGATTTAGATTTAGACTGATTTCTAAACACATTTATTCAGTTTAAAGACACATTGCAGTGAGTATGATTGTATGGAGCTCTGTCATACACTCAGACACATCAACAATATGGAGCTCCTAGAAAAGAGAAACATTGTTATAGAAAAAGGAAACAGAGATTAGGTCCAAAATAGGGACTATTCTTCTTAAATAGGAATACTAGTAGAGTTGAGTGGACACCTGGATGTTTGAGTTCACCGAGTTCGGCCGAACTTCGTCAAAAAGTTCGAGTTCGGGCACAAACTTGACCCCGAACCCGAACCCCATTGAAGTCAATGGGGACCCGAACTTTTGGGATCTAAAATGCCTCTAAAAAAGTCCTGGAGAGGGCTAGAGGGCTGCAAAAGGAAGTAAAATGGGGGTAAGAGTAGGAAAAGTGCCCTGCAAACAAATGTGGATAGGGAAATCACTTAAAATAAGCAGCCGCTTAGTAGATTACTCCCTAATTCCCACGGTATTAGGGAGCTATCTACCAAAAGGCTGAAAGACCTAAATTGGTCTTTCAGCCACATTTATTAATACTAAGTAAAGATTACTTAATATTAGTAAATTCAGTCCCTACTCGCTATACCGCGAATAGGGGCATGTCTAGTAAACAGTGAGCAGCCAGTGGCTGCTCACTGTAAAAAATAAAAAAATAAAAAAACCTATTGGCCCCACCCCTGAATGGTTGGTGGGGGCCCTAAAGTAAAATAAGGGGGGGAGACCTACTGTCCTCCCCCCGGCCCCCACCCATGCGTAGTGGGTGGGGGCCCTAAATAAGATTGAGGGGGGGGACCTACTGGCCTCCCCACCAGCCCCCACCCCTGCACAGTGGATGGGGGCCCTAAATAAGATTGAGGGGGGACCTACTGATCTCCCCCCGGCCCCCACCCCTGCGCGGCGTGTGGGGACCCTAAATAACAATGAGGGGGGACCTACTGTCCTCCCCCCTGGCCCCCACCCCTGCGCGGCGGTTGGGGGCCCTAAATAACAATGAGGGGGGACACCTACTGTCCTCCCCCCCTTACCCCAACCCCTGAAATTTAGAATAGAGGGGGGACTATTGTCCTCCCCTCCACCCTTGGGTGGTGGATGGGGGCCCTAAATAAAAAATAAAAATTTACGCACTCCGCCCAAAAAATAACCCCTATCTTCCCCCCTCATCCTAAAAATAATGAGGGGGGACCATAAGCTGATACCTGTAAAAAAATTAATAAAAAATTACCATTTGAGGTCTTCTTTCTTCTAAAATCTTATTTTTTCAGCCCCAAAAAAGGCCAAATAAAAATCCATAATAACCGACGCACTTGAGCGCAAAAAAAAAAAAATCCATCTTCACCTGGAGGGCTCTGCGCAGACTGAGCTCTGCAGGGCGGGGTAAAGCTTGGTGGGTTTAAGCCATCCAATCAGAGTGCTCTGACAGGTAAATGAAGAGACTGACAGTTAAGGCTCTACATTTACCTGTCACAGCCCTCTGATTGGTTAGCTTGAAATCCACCAATCAGAGTGCTCTGTGTCATTTTACACAGTGTGGTAATGTTTTTTTAAATTTTCCTACGCTGTGTAAAATGACACAGAGCACTCTGATTGGTTAGCTTGAGATCCAGCCAATCATAGTGCTCTGTGTCATTTTGCACAGCGTGGGAACGTTCTTTGGAATTTTCCCACGCTGTGTAAATTGACACAGAGCACTCTGATTGGTTAGCTTGAAATCCAGCCAATCAGACTGCTCTGTGTCATTTTGCACAGCATGGGAAAATTCTTTGGAATTTTCCCACGCTGTGTAAAATGACACAGAGCACTCTGATTGGTTAGCTTGAAATCCACCAATCAGAGTGTTGTTATGAGTCAAATTACACAGCGTGGGAAAATTCCAAAGAACTTTCCCACGCTGTGTAAAATGATACAAAGCACTCTGATTGGTGGATTTCAAGCTAACCAATTAGTTTGCTGTGACAGGTAAATGTAGAGACTTACCTGTCAGTCTCTTCATTTACCTGTCAGAGCACTCTGATTAGATGGCTTAAACCCACCAATCAGAGTGCTCTGAGCCTAATTGCAGGACGGGGCTTTATAAGCCTTCCCCCGCCCTGCAGAGCTCAGTCTGCGCGGAGCCCTCCATGGTTGAAGAAGGATTATTATTTTTTTTTTTTTTTTAAAGTGCGTTGGTTATTATGGATTTTTATTTGGCATTTTTGGGGGCTGAAAAAAGATTTTAGAAGAAAGAAGACATCAAATGATAAGTTTATTTATTTATTTATTTTTACAGGTATCTAGCTTATGGTCCCCCCCTCATTATTTTTAGGATGCGGGGGGTAGGTAGGGGTTATTCTTTTGGGGGAGGGATGTGACAGAGGAGTTACATTTTCATTTAGGGCCAGGGCCGTCTTTAAGGAGGGGCAAAAGGGGCAGCTGCCCCGGGCCCAGTTACTCCTGGGGGCCCTAAGGCAGCTGCCCCATGGGCCCCCTGCAGCACCTGAGGTAATCAGGGGCCACAGTCCTTTAATACTGCTCTGGACTGGGCCCTTGTAATATGGGGACTGGCTGAATACAAACACACAGCTAGCCCCTCACACACTGCCCTGTGATCCCTTTTCTTCTCCGTGGCATGCTGGGAGGAAGTGAGGTCAGATCACTTCCTCCTCAGTGCCGCTGGGGAGGAGGCACACACCACACGGAGGAGGATGCAAGCATTGTGGGGGAGAGGGACTGAGAAAGCTGATGGCAGACTCCCATCAGCCTGGGCCAACAAGCTCTCACTGGACCCCAGGGAAGCCACCTTTCTGTACCCAAAAGGTAAGGAGACAGGAGGGTGGCTAAATATGTTTTGTTTTTTTGTTTTGCTTATTTCTGATATCACTTTTATTCAAGTGTTGGTGTTTGTAATGTAACACACAGGGAATAAGTACATGTTAAAAATCCTAGAATAACCTGACAGTTCCCTATTAAATATAATTTTAAAAGTATTTATTTTAACATATTATTGCATCTAGTGTTATCAAAGGCTGTATACCATTTCCAAATGTCACTTTTGCCAAATTCTGGACCAGGGTATGTAAGAACAGAGTTGAGACATTATTATGGCCAAGGTTGCTGGAAGTTGCTGTCCAAGAGCTGTTAGAAGGCAGAGATTAAAATATGTAAATGTACACATATATGTGTGTGTGTATCTTGCTGTGTTTATTTCCTTGTGTGTATCTGGCTGTGTTTGTGTCAGTGTGTGCATCTGGCTGTGTTTGTGTCAGTGTGTGTATCTGGCTGTGTTTGTGTCAGTGTTTGTATCTGGCTGTGTTTGTCTGTGTGTCAGTGTTTCTGTGTGTATGTATACCTGTGCATGTGTACTTGTGTGTCAGTGTGTATGTGTGTTTGTGTGTGTCAGTGTGTGTAAGTGTATATCTGAGTGTGTGGTAATGCATACATCCCAGCATTTTAATGCCAACACAAATACACTCCATCTCTAGCACTGTACACATATACACCCCTGCATTTATACCTTTATGTATGTGTGTATCTGAGTGTGTGTGTACATACCTGTGTCAGTGTGTGTACCTCTGTGTGTGGATGTGCCAGTGTGTGTGTGTATCAAAGTGCTTGTATCTGTGTGTCAAAGGGTGTGTATCTGAGTGTGTGTGTGTGTGTGTGTGTGTGTGTGTGCCAGTATGTGTCAAGGTGTGAGCATGTGTCAGTGTGCCTATGTGTGTATCTGCGTGTTAATGTGTATGTGTATATGTGTTATAGAAATCACACAACATGCAAACAGAGCCCTGCAAACACAAACATTACATACAAACACACCAGTTTGCTGAAACACCAATACTACACACAAATGTACACAACACTACATCAAAACAACCCCCTGCATGCAAATACAAACATTACATACAAACACATTCCTGTATTAAAACGCTAAAATTATATACAAACACCAACTCTACACACAAAAGTACACCTGCATTTAAAAGCCAACACTACAGACAATCACACATTACTGCATTCAAACGCAAACACTACACACAAGTACACCACTGCATTCTAATGGTAACAGTACATACAAATTCACCCCTACATGCACACATACACTCTATACAATAACATGCTGACATTCAATTGCACAAACACTGCTCAAAAATACAACCCTGCAAGGATGGTAGATCCCTACCTGGCATAGCATCGCAGGAGTTGTATGACAGATGGGGATCTATCTTTTCTTTACTCTTGTGCTACAGGGCAGGCCTGAATTATTATTTTTTTTGCACCAAGGCACTCTCTAAATTAGTTTCGCCTCTAGGTTGGGGTGGAGGGTGTGATTGCATGCCCAGGGGGCCCAAGCAGATGCTTGCCCAGGGTCCAATCAATATTAAAGACGGCCCTGTTTAGGGCCCAGGGGGGAGGACAATAGGTTCCCTCCCTTATTCTAAATTTAGGGCCCGCACCCACCACTCAGGGGTGGGGGCCGGGGGGAGGACAATAGGTCCCCCCTATTCTAAATTTAGGACTCCCACCCACCACTCAGGGATTGGGGCCGGGGGGAGGACAGTAGGTCCCCCCCATTGTTAGTTAGGGCCCCCACCTGCCGCGCAGGGGTGGGGGCCAGGGGGATGACAGTAGGTCCCCCCTCATTGTTATTTAGGGACCCCACCTGCCGCGCAGGCGTGGGGGCCGGGGGGAGGACAGTAGGTCCCCCCAATCTTATTTAGGGCCCCCACCCACCGTGCAGCAGGGGGGAGGACAATAGGTACCCCCCTTATTCTAAATTTAGGGCCCCCACGCACCACTCAGGGGTGGGGGCCGGGTGGAGGACAGTAGGTCCCCCCCTTCAATCTTATTTAGGGCCCCCACCCACAGCGCAGTGGTGGAGGCTGGGGGGAGGACAATAGGCCCCCCCTTATTTTCCTTTAGGGCCCCCACCCACCGCTCAGGAATGGGGGCCGGGGGGGGAGGACAATAGGTCCTCCCCCTATTTTACTTCAGGGCCCCCACCTGCCGTTCAGGGGTGGGGACCAATAGGTTTTTATTTTTTTACAGTGAGCAGCCACTGGCTGCTCACTGTTTTCTAGACATGCCCCTACTCGTGGTATAGCATGTAGGTCTTTCAGCCTTTTGGTAGATAGCTCACATGCTCAAATGCTGCACTGGCCAATCACAGCCATGCCATTAGTAGGCATGGCTGTGATGGCTTCTAAGGGCACACGAGTCAAATGCTTGTTGATTGGCTGCCCTGCAGCCTTTCAAAACACGCCATTAAATTGGTACGAACCCGGACTTTACAGTTCGGGTTCGCTCAACTCTAAATACTAGTTATACAACTTACCTGTACAAATAACATAAATACTTTTCAGAGATATTCACTAAACTGAGAAATGTAGGTGATTTTTCATCCGAAACTTTTAAGTTCTGACAATTTCTGATTTAGTGGAAAACCTGTTTGATTTTAAATTAAATGAATTCTCTACCATTGCTTCAGATAATGTCCATGGACCTCAGCAGAATCCAAAGTTCCTTCTTTACAGCTGTACATTTGTATATGATTAAATTTGTATGGGATGGGAAACACTCTAGACTGAGACATGAGATTCTTAAGTGATGTAAATTACTGGGAAGTTAAGGCTTGCCAAACTTGAAGTTTTAGAATCTGGCTGTACTCCAAAACTGATCTGTCAGTTTCAAATAAACCGTGGGTATGTTTAGTCCAGTAATTTCTTTGTGTTCCTACCTAAAGAGTTTCATGACAACAAGCAGGATTGGCCATATTGTGTCATGTGGTGCAAAATACAACAGGCACAACTTAAACTTACTGGAAGTCTGTCAATAATAGGAGTATATATCCAGATCCATCATCTATACTAGCTGTCGTGTATAACTGATTTTTAGTTGAGCCTGCCAGCTAAGGAGTTTGCTTTTAAAGAAACATTTCCACTCCCATAACTTCAGCATAAAGTGGCAATGTCATGTTATCCCTACCCCCCCCCCCCTGAAAAATTAGAATTTCATAAATTAGAATTTCTATGAAATACTCATTTTGACTGTATTGGAATTTCACTGAAATTCAAATCCAGTCAAGAAATTTTTGAGACAAAGTAGGGACTACTTTGTCTCATTATAATTCCTATGCTTGACACCTTTAGACATTGTATAAGATGAAGTGGCTCTAAAACAAAGAAATATCTAGACTAAAAATAGGGAATAAGACAGATGCAAAAGGGAAAATCACTCTAAAATCAGAAAAAAAAGGATCACCAAACCTTAAAGCGGCATTGTCACTGTCTCTTCCTCTCTCAGGATCTGTTCTTCATTTCTTCCTGTCTATTCTGGTTTTCTTTAAAACATAAGACAAAGTAGGGACTATTTGTCTTATGTAGGCTTCCTACACTTGACCATCTATGACCAGCGGAGGAGGAAACTGTGCTTCATTTCCTGTGGTCAGAGAAATTTTCCCACAATTCTCACCTTTCCTCTGTGTCCTTGCGATGCCTCCTTTCCGTATTTCTGAATGCTGGCAAAACTACAACAGTTCACCCTAACAGAATGAGAGCGGTTCGTCCATTCGAATGAATGAAATTCCGATCCGTGCTGCGGCTGCATCTTGCCGTGGGAATTAGGGAGCTATCTACCAAAAAGCTGAAAGACCTTTTTTTGGGTCTGAAAAATTAAAGTTTCAGAAAAAAGAAGACATCAAATGTTAAGTATTTGTTTTTATTTACAGAGATTTAGTTTTATTGTTCCCCCTCACTATTTTTAGGGTTTAGGGGTAGGTAGGACTTTAATTTTTGGGGGTATTGGGGGAGTGAATAGGGCTTCAAGCTATCACCCTCTAGAAGTGTCAATCCCCCCAGCCGTCACCAGTGAGGGATCCAGGTAATTGGTTCTGTCTATGGAGTATCCTCCATAGACCTCAATGCTGTAATCTGACACATGCCAGAGAACTCAGCTAGTAGAACTAACCTTTACCTGCCCTACACCCACCCACTGTACTCCCTGCGACAATGTTACCATCAGGGGTCTTTGCGACTTCTGCAATTTCCCCAGATGGTGACAGTGCTGCTTCAATGAAGTTGTTATAGGTCAAAAGCATATGGGCACCATCTAAGTTTCAAGTGTAAAAACCATCTAAGCTTCAAGTGTAAAAATCATTTCTCAACATTTTAACCTCCAAATCTTGTCCTCCCGACCTTGCACAACTGCCCCAGCTTTCTACTTCTGTCCATGGCAATATGAAGAAAGTATTGCTGGTCCTAAAACTGGCTGCCCATTGAGAGAAATAGTAGTACTGTAGAGCAGAATTTCTCCCAATGTATTTTGCTATCAGCCATTAAAGTAAATGTTTTGACATAGATAGGAGATAGGGAAAACCTTTGTTGCCTTTTCATTTCCATTCAGATTTATTTTAGTACGCTAAACAATAATGAATTATTTTGTTTTTTTTTGCAGCTCTTATGTGTCTGTGGTAAAGAGATTACACCTTGGTTTGTCAGAGTAAAAATGGTCCAAGATATTTCAAACAAACCCACATACACATTATAAATTTGCATTTAATAAACTTCTTGGGGAAAATTCAAAATTACCAAGAAGTTTTTACACCCCCAGGTATTACATTTCATGGGGGTAATTTAGCACACATGTTGCAGGCTTTGGGTGATATTCTGTGGTGTTTTTTTCTGCGCAATTTATAAAAGCTGTCAGTTTTGATTATTTCTATCTATTCTGTACTGTACTGTACTGTATTTTTTCTGACATTTTAAATTTACCATTATTTTGTGAAATTGACTTTTCTGTAAAAAAATAAATAAAAATGCAGAGATTTTAAATTATGGCAGAGAAAAGCCACAAGTTTTTTTAACCATTTTAGTACAGTTTAATAAGTATTAAGAGATTAGAGACCAAAACTAAAGATATTTTAAGATCACTTCGATATATCTCCCCTAAGATTCTAAGGGACTATGATATGTTCTGGAATTCAAGTGGTGGCTTGGTGGCGGTGTCACTCAATTACTGCCATCTGGTTTGTAATTAAGTAGGAGTTTCATTGAACTACAAAGCTGCTGTTCTTAAATTAGTGTAGTATTAGTGTAGTAATTAGTTAATTGTAAAATGTCAGTTATTTCTTTTTATTTTTTTTGTTTAGAAACTTAAAAACAGTCAATGAAAATTTCAGAGGTAATTACATTAAATCAGGGGTTCTCAACCCAGTCCTCAGGACCCCCTACCAGTCCAGGATTTGGGGATTACCTAGGTGTGTCTCAGGTGTTTAGAAAAAGGGAAAAAAACACCTTAGACTCTAAGGTGTTTTTTTTTCTAAACACCTTAGACACACCCAGGTAATCCCTAAACCCTGGACTGGTAGGGGGTCCTGAGGACTAACGTTGAGAACCCCTGCGTTAAATGAAGGGAATTTATCAAAGCATTTTTATTCATAAATATTGGTCTAAAGTACTCAAAGTGGGGAAATCATCATGAAAACTAGTGGAACCAGGAGATACATTTCATTGGTGACTCCTCAACCTTTTTTTCAAACCACTTTTTAGAACAGAACTCTGTGTTAAATATCCCCCACTATTAACAACCCAAGGATAAAAATAGAAAAGTAATTCACAGTAATGCACTGCCAGACTGGTTGACTGGCAGGGAGCAGTATAGCTTCATTTGTAAAGCTTAAATATATACAAGTTTGTAATGTAATTTGGAGTCAGGAGAGTATAGGAGAGGTCAGTGTCCACAGCAAGGTCAAAAGGCAGGAGGCACACAAGACGTTAGTCAATTAAACAAGAAGATTTTGTTACCATAGTATCCGTTGTCAGGATCAATATGGTTGTCGCAGAGGTGAAACCCAACACAAAGGCCTAGAACATAAGGAAAGACAGGCTTATAAGGAATGTACATGAAAAGGATTGGTAGGTACATGATTGAGGATTAATCCCAGCTGATTGCTCTTGAGATGCCTAAAAGCCCGTTACAACCATCACAATAGAAATGTCAGGAATAAGTAAATCTCCAAGCGGCTTGGAGGAATAATACTGTAGTGAGATTAACAAGCTCTGATTATGATTCCACTAAATGTTAACTATGGCTGTGACATGCTGATGAGCATGTTTTTTACATAACTTTTTTTTATTTAGAAAATCTGAATCTTTATGCTAAATATTGTACAAATATTGTCAGAATATGTGACTGAGCACTTATCATCTCAAGCTGGTTTCACAAACATGATGGAAACCTCAGTTGACTCTACAGGTCTTCACAGACCCCAGATCAAAATCCAATTAACCAACTTGGAAAGAGGTAAAATTGCTAGTTCATGACCTGACTGTGTAACAGGAAAATCTGCAGTCACTGCATTGTGCTGTCATATCAGCATGGACTAAAATCCCTAAGGAATGTTTTCACCTTATTGTTGAATCCTTTACACAATTTCATGCTGTTCTGGATGTAAAAGTGTCTTTATTGGGTTATTGGAAATGTATACACAGAACAAGGACATTAAGAGAATATCTAGCAGGAGAGCTATTCTCTAAAGATAAGTTGCTATTCTATTGGAGAACAGGTACTTTAATACGTGCAAAACACTGCCTTGCCGGAAGCCTATCTTGCTCTGCTGAAGATTGATGAATTATTCCTCCCCCCTCCCCCCCTCATTTCACTCTTTGTAATTGAGTGTACACTGCCAAGTGTGGATAGTGATAAGAAATCCAGGATACAGCTACAATAATTGCAAATGTTTTTCAATTAGCTGAGCCGGACACCTAGCAGACTTTTTTTATTTGGCTGGTAGCCTCACTAACCTTTCCCATCTACTTTATGGACATTTCAGTATTTGAGCTCCAACATAACCATAACATTACTGCTTTAGAAAATACAAAAACTAGGTTTGAATAGTGGTCAGAACACCTCACTGGTATGTATCCTTTGGCAAATAATATATATCCAAGTACTTGAAAATCCTTTTAAATTAGAAGATTATTTGAGCAGGGCCTTCACACTTCTTGTCTATGTTAATAGAAAATATCCCTTTTCTATGATTTTAAAGCACTATGGAATATGAAAATACTTCCTATGATCAGCTCAGGAGAACCAATGGCCCAGCCCAACCATCGTTCAGGTATGAATTCCTCCAACTTTTTGTCTGTCCTATGAGACAAACAACTCTGAAGAAATACCTGGCTGTGCCCTGTTGCTTCATCTGGGCCACAGCAGTCCCAAATAAGTTGGCATTGTATCCAGGATTCATAAACTATTTATCACCAACTTCTTCTCTGCTAGGCTGCTGTTCTTTGAGCTGAGACATCAGGTCTTGAATAAAATCTCCAATTCCAGGGGGCATAGCCAGCTCTCGGCCTGATCAGTCGCATGCTTACTGCTCGATCAAAGCCCTAAACAGCCTAAAATTGCCACAAGGCAACCTACCACACTGCAGACAGCCTGGAAACATCCCTACACCGATGGGAAGAAAAACTAAAAAGCCATGCATGGATCGGCATCGGTACTCAGAGGATATAGACAACTTATTGTGGAGGCCACATGGCGCGATGGGGCCTATCATGGCTCAGACAACATCCCCCTTCACAGCCCTGAGAGTCTGGGATATAAAGGGCCTCCTAAGCCCACGCAGCCAACAGCGCGTCTCCCGGTCACCACAGAGATACTTACCACTCTCCTTTGCCTGACCTACGCCAGACACTTTCTTTGCGGAGATCTCCCAGGTCCCCAAATCTCTCATGGCCATGGAGCAGGAGGTTGAAGCGCATTAAAATTCAAGGCCTCTGTGATGGTGTCCCCCAGCCAAGCTGCCCCATTTTCTTCGAAGGCTCTTTGCGGCCCTCCAACCCCATAAGCAAGCTAAAGGGATGCAGCTGGACAGTGTGTTCCATCTGCCCGAGCCACCACAACTCACAGGCTCTGCAACAGAGGTCAAATTTCAAAATGGGCAAGACAAAACTGCCTTCATGAGTGCCATCAAGGGGATAAAAACCCTACCGCTTTGAAGACACGGACCTACGATTCTTCTCTGACCTATCCCGCATTACAGTATAATGGCAAAAGTCCCTTTGACCGCTAACATCGGCACTAGCAGCCAAAGGGGTGATGTACTGTTGGGGACCATCGCACGTACTCCTCATACAGCATCAGGGCACCGAATATAGAGTGGCGGACATCACGGAGATGGACACTGTCCTGGCGGCTATGGGCCCCATAACCCTTTCAACCACTACAGCCTGGGACCCAGCCAACATCATCCCGTTTATTCTCGCTTCTAGTGGCACATCTGGGATGAAGACACCTTGAACCAATGACTTTTGTTTTTCATGTTTTTCTTTTTCTCATACTTATCTATGTTTGGTTTTACTCCCATTTTAGCTTACACTGACCTATATTAATGTACAGTTCCAGGTCTCCTGCATGCCCACAGCAGGACCGTTACCCTGCGGTCACCCTCCGCTGAAACCGGGCATAACCCGGATATGCTGGCTCCACTTTATCACCTAACCCCCCAGCTCCTATCCGACCATTTCACAATTTGTTTATTGTCAGGGAGCTGTCTATACACCGCATTAGGTACCACATCAGTACCCTCTGTTCACTTTTGTGTTAAGTCCCTGCCTACTATATTGCCTCACGGGTCCCCACATCATGGCCTATAAATGTTGTTTCCTTTTACCTACCTACCTATATCGGCCTTATCCCTTAGGGGGCATGGTTCTCACTTGATATCACTATACGTGATATGCAAACGCACATCATACCTCCATCTGAACACTCACTCTAGTTCTAATGTACTTATGCCAATGCTAGTCTTACGGTCAGTGCGGAAGTAACTCTCTTCATACTTTAACACTCTGTTATTTTAATCTGCAAAATTGTGCCATCACCATATATCCCATGCTGATGTTTTACTCTATTACCATTGGGCTTGTTATACCTGTCGTGGCTATCCAAGCATGTTGTTAATGCTCGCACAACAAAAATAAAGAATTAAAAAAAAAAAATAATTCCAATCCAATATTTTTTTTATTGCAAAAGTCAATGGAGGATATTTATCAAAGCTTTCTCATAGATTGGAAGCTTGTTTAAGCAGGGCCTTCTTCAGCCTTTGTCTCTGTTAATTTTTTAATGTTAATTAAATTGTAGAGTGCTGCAGAATATAATGGCCCTAGATAAATGCTAAAAATGACAATAATTCTGTAAAGTAGTATTTAAATTCAGTCATTATTTTAATCATATTTACAAAATTGTGCTATCACCATATATCCCATGCTGATGTTTTACTCTATTACCATTGGGCTTGTTATACCTGTCGTGGCTATCCAAGCATGTTGTTAATGCTCGCACAACAAAAATAAAGAATTGAAAAAAAATCTTTTAGTCATATTTATTACAGTGATATAAGAGCAAAGGTTTTCTTCATAGCAAATATCTTCTTGTATCTGGTGTCCCCAGATGCAGGGCACCAGGGAGATGAAGCCTGATAGCAGGACTCCAAAATTGTGCCTGTCCCACCAAAAGTGGGACTGTCAGAAGGCATGGAAAATCTAAATGATACAGTAAAAGTACAGATGAACAAAAACATTGAAAGTGTGAACATATCACCTAATACAGGTAAGAACATTTTCCATTTCAATGCCTGCTATCTCCAGCCGACCTGGTTGGCACTCAGTCCTGGGAGCTCCTCAGTCCTTTCAAGGACTTTCCCCGCTGCATCTTCCACCAGCTGCGACAAGCAGCCCCCTAAACCAAGCAACAGTCAATCCGTAAAAAGGGCGCAAACCAAATCGCACCAAATCGTTCAGGGAGGAGAGGGGTTTCGCTGCCCAATCAGGAGGAAGGGCGCAAAACTCCTGTGCACCAATCGGCGCTCAGGGAGGAGAGGGGTTTCACCGCGCAATCAGGAGAAAGGACACACAACCTCGTTTGAATGGGTGCTCCTTCTCTGATTGGTCGCCAGCACCCCTCAGCAACCACGAGTTGGCGGCCATCTTGTTCGCATAAACACAGGCAGCAGTGTTTGGGCACGAATCTCATGGACACAGAAACACCCGAACACCACTGGACTTCACTCATCACCTGCGTTTGTTTTCTATACAACTTAGAAGGGCACTGTTCGATGAAGGGGATGAGGGGAACACACTCCAGGGTAAGAATATTGACTCTGTTCGGTAGTTTGTTCATTTTCAAACCAACGAACTAGACCGATTGCAAGACCTGATTCTCTGGAACCGTTTTGCACATGGGACCATGCCTGAACCCCTGAACTGATCTGGGTGATTTTCGGATGTGTTGGTCACCCAGATCGGGGCTACCAGGGGATGTAACATTTGTGAGGATTTTATGTGTTTTGGGGGTACTTCAGGGGTTTTATGGAAATATATGTTTTTTCTGTCTGGAGATAATTGAGTTAATACAGTATCTGACTCAATTATCTCCCAGGCAGAGGGGAGAGATTGTATTCTGTGTGTTTCGGAGTGTCATGGTTGTAACCTTATTGTTATTGGTCTGTGACGTTGTAAATCAGTCTACCATCAGGTCCATGTGGGCGTACCCTTTGCATGGGGATTGTCTTATAAGGCCAAGTGTCGCTCCCATTAAAGTGAGATTTGTTTACCCCTTCATGAAGTCTTGGCTCATATTTGGGAGATTGGAGAACTATATTCACTCTGGGTTTTGCTATATCACAATACTCCCCTGACAATAATCACTAGCTCTTATAAGAGTTGTTCCAGCTACGCTCTCTGGACTAGGAGAGGTCTACCCACTGGATCTACCCACTGGATCCCACTGGATCCTAGTCTTGGATCTAGGGTGGGTGGAGGACAGCGAGACCTCAACCAAGCTGCAGCGGTTCATGGAGTTTACGATGGTTATGGCATTCCAGTACAGTGCTTATGGTGCTCGCAAGTACTAGAAAGCAGTGATTGACGGAGGTACCTGGTCAGGGTGCCAGGCAGTCCATCACACAGGAGATATGTGGTAACATCCAGTCCACTAGGTTCTTCCGGATCGTGGTCAGCAGGGGCGTGATTTTTGTTGAATTCAGCTGGGAGAGATCTCTCGGGATCCAGACACCCAGATACCTCACGGCCTTCTCCGTGTCTGGGTTTCTTTGCTGTTTTAAACAACCACCCTTCCTTTTTCAGTGTCTGAGGTTTCAGCTGTAATTAACGATCAGCTCCTTAAGCATGTTGCCACGGTTACTTACCTGAGAATAGTAATCAACCCTGCTGCTAATCAGTTCAGCCTATTTAAGCAGCAAATCCCAGAACCTCGTTGCCCTTGCGTGGTTTCCTGTTCCCCAGAAGTCTCCTTGTTCCTGTGTTTCCTGTTTGCTCCTGGTTCCTGACTCTGGCCTTGTTCCTGACTCCGCTGCTCTCCATTCTCCTGATCCTGGCTCGTCTGACTACCCACTCTGGTGACTGACCCCTGCTTGCCTCCTGGACTTTGCTTTTGGTTATTTCTTTGTTATTCATTAAATAAAGGTGTTTTTGCATCTAGATCTGTCTCTGTCTGGTTCCTGACACTCCGACCATTGAAATTGGAAGTTTTTGCCCATTCCTGCAGGGCTGTCATCTTGGCTTGCATGTGTGGACACAGCCCAAAAGCCTGTAATGTGTGAAAGAGGAAGTCCAAGCCCACCCTGTCAAAGGCCTCCTTTGCACCCGTGGATATCAAGAGAAGGCTCTCATTGTTTATATGAGTCTGGTGTATCAGGCAGATGACTCGTGTGGTGTTGTCTCTCGCTTCCCAATGGGGGATAAGCCCACCTGATCAGACTTCATGAGGTTGGGTAAGTATGGGTTCATTCTAGTAGCCAGGATCTTCACGAATAATTTTAAATCACAAATAAATAACGAGATGGGTCTTTAGCTGGCACCCAGCTCCAGATCCTTGCCCTCTTTAGGG
>OW240912.1:169732593-169753896 GCA_933207985.1 Pelobates cultripes | reverse complement strand
TGTTACAAAATGCAAGGAAAACAAAACAAGACAAAAACAAAATTTAAGAATAGAAAAATAGAAAGCTCTGTGACCAGGTGTCATGTGGTCTGTTGGAGTCCGGTGGCTGCTTAGCCAGGTGGCTTTATCCTGCATGTCTCTGTGTTTCAGCCTGTGTCAGCAGCGGAGCGCGGCACAAATGGTATTATGTTGGGGACGTCCCAGGAGCAGTTAGGAGTCGGGTTGGAGGAGTCTATTGCTTTAAGTCCTAATTTACCGAGGAAAGTTTCTGCGTTTTCTGTCGACGTCAGTCGATAAGTTGTTGCTCCCTTTGTAACTACTAGCATTGATGGGCCCCATCGGTACCTGACTCCAGCCGCTCTGAGGGTCGTGGTGACTCGCTGCACGGACCGTCTCCAGGTCAGAGTAGCTCTGCAGAGGTCCTGCAGGAAGGTGAACTGCATGCCCTCGAATTGGTATGGGCTCTGGCCACTGAGCATCACCGCCATTTTGTCCAGGGTAGACTGTAATCGGAGAAGGACATCGCGGGAGGCCTCCGTTGGGGCTCTTGGCGATTTGGGGAGTCTGTGTACGCCCTCCACTAGTACAGTCTTCGCCTGCTTAGGGTTAAGAATTGTGGCTAAGAGGCGTCGGGTTAAGTTGTGGCAATTCATTGTCGTCTATGGAGTCTGCAATGCCTCTGATTTTTATGTTGGAGCGGCGTCTTGCGTCGTCTAGGCCATCCAGCCGTGCCTGTAGTGCCTGGTGTGAGGACTGGAGGTGTATTAGCTTCTCCTCCATTGCTTGCTGGCGTTCTGCCACAGCAGTTATGTCTTCCTCCGCAACTCTCACTCTGCCAGTAACGGCGGTCACTTCCTCCTGCAAAATCGCCATGTCTGAGTGGAATAGGGTGCGCAGGTTCTGTAGTATATTAGGATGTCACCTTTGGTGGCCGGAGCTCTCAGGTCGCCCATTGCTAGGCTCGAGACGGGGTCTGTAGCCTCTGGTATGGGATCTGGAGCATCCAGTGTTTCCTCCTCCGAGGATGAGCTTTGGGGATCTGGGGTCGCCGCCATTTTAGGTTTAGGCCTCGCCAGGAAAAGATCACCTATTTTCCGGGATCCGTCCTCAGGGTGAGTTTTTAACTTTTTATTTCTTTTCCCCATGGTGTCGTTGAGCGTGGGGGCTGAAAAGTAGTCGGATTGTCTTCGTGTGGATCGATTGATCTGCATTTATCTCCGTTATTGCTCGGGCATAAACCCTTCCCCCGAGCACCAACCGATGACAGGGCACTAAGCAGCATTAAACCCTGCTTCGCTCTCCTGGACAGCCTTTAACCAAAATACTCCACGTCTAGACAGAACTAAGACTAGCCCATCTCACGTAGGAGAAGAATCACCACCTTCCCTATCCAGATTATGCACAGCAGTTAAGATGGTTAGGTGTCCCACTCCTTTGTTATTCTGGTGTACAGTATTATTCTACATGAGCCTAGAGAGAGACATCTCCCCTCCAACCCCCCATTTATTTTTTATTTTTTATTTTTTTTTCATTATTTTTCTTCAATCGGTGACCTACGACTAACACAGCCTACTTTTACTCATAAAATGTGCACTGTACTCACTTATATGTCCACATAAATGTAATACTATATTTGATGCCCAGTTTGTACCAGCTGTTGGGGCAGTACAAGCTCACTTGTTTATTTGAATGCACGAAAAAATAAAGAATTTTTTTTTAAAAAATAAGGGGCGTTCCTCGTCCTTGACCATCATGAGATTGGTCCGAAGATTGACTTGGCTGTCTGCCTCATTTAAATTTTACCTTTGCTGTGAACATATTTCAGGTATAGATAACAAACTGGCTGACGCATTATCACACTCTCATTTTCAGGTTTTCTTTCAGCTGCACCCCACAGCTCTGGTGATGGATTAGACAACCTTCTGTATCACACACATTCTGTACATTGTGTTAGCAGGATTGCTAGCAAAATGTATATATTGAAAGAAAAATTTATTTAATAAGGGGTATTTCTCTCATCTGTCAATCAAATAACTGAGTTACAGGTAGAGCAAGAGCAAAGATGCATTTTGATGGTAGTCACCATCATTGGGGATGGAAGACAGACACTATGTGTGGGTCCGCAGATTCCTTTTGTGTTTTGGTCACCCTGCGCCCAGTATTGGTGCAGGGTATGTTGAATGTATTGCTTGTATGTGCCTTTCCCCCCTCCCCCTTTTCCTGTCCTATTGTTTCCCAAGCAGGGCGTTGTCCCAGGGACACTGCCAGACCAGTTTAAAATAGCTGCCCTATCCCTCCTCCATCTCCCATCAATCTTTGCTATTGTCTGACCCCACCCTTCCTTGTACTATAGTGACTTATGCACCCTATTGTATGTAAATGAGGCTGTTGGGGATTAACTATGTGTGCAATGTCTATTAAAGTTAGTTATTGTTTTAACCTTCACCAAGTGTCATCTGGTGTTTGGTCCAGGTTGGAAAAGGCCCTCAGTGATCCCAGTCAAGCCTCAGTGACTGGATATGAAGTGCTCCAGGGTCCCTGATAGCTACAAGGAAGCAGACTTGGCGGAGGTGCCCGACCCTGGTACAGGGAGCTCCGCGACTTGCATTCCCCACCCCCATCCCACGCAAGAAAAAAATCTGTGTTTCTATTCACCCCACTTTTGAATTTTTTTACAACCTTTTGATTTTCTTACCCACCCCTTCTGTGTTTCTTTCTCCCCCAAGCCTCTTTGGTGTGTCCCAGCCACTTTGGTGCTCCCTTCCAGCCCCTCTGTGTTTCTCTTTATCCAAAGATCCTCTGTGTCTCTTGATTTTGCCCTAGCACCTATGTGTGTCTCTTTCCCCAAACCTTTCTGTGTCTCATTTTCCTCTTTCTCTGCACCTCCTTGTGTTCCTTTTTCCCAGTCCATCTGTGTGTGTTTCTTTCTCTTCCACAGCACCTATTGAGTCTTCCCGCCATCCATTTGTCTCCTTCCCCCATCCTCTCCATGTTTTTCCTTCCCCACAGCACCTCCACATTTCTCATTTCTCCACAGCCCCTCCATGTGTCTCATTCCCCCCCAGGCTCATCCATGTGTCTCATCCCCCACAGCCCAACCATGTGTATCATTCCCCCACCATTCCAGTCACGTGTGTTATTCCCCCCAGCCCCTCCATGTGTCTCATTCCTCCCATCCCATTCATGTGTCTCATTCCCCCACAGCCGAGCCTTATGTTTCAATCCCCCTCCAGCCCATCCATGTGTCTTACAAAATTAAACGGAGTGGAAGCCTAATATAGAATAGATCTATGGGGCAGTGAAGGGGTTAACCCTGATTAGGATTATGAAAGAAAGAGGAGAGAGACACTGTCCTAAGTGAGAATAATTAAAACATAACTTTTACTTTCATGAAAATACAATAGTTGATATATAAAGATTACTCTCAAAAAACATAAATATAAAATAGAGGAATTGAGGAGAGATAATACGTGGAATTAAAAAAGTATTAAACTAGTTGACATTAATGAGAATGTCAACTGTAGACAGACTAAAGAAAAGTATAAATGTCTAGCTATAGATAGAGATGATTCCTGATAAATAAGGCTGGACAGGGCGCTAGAAAGTGTAACAAAAAAGTAGCTAATAAATGTTGCAGTGTGCAATAGCTGTTGCAACTTGAAGAACATAGATACATATATGATACCAAAAGCTTAAATGATAATTGTAGATTATGCTAGCTTTAGTGTACCTATAATCTTAATTTTATTAATTAAAGGAGGTGAGTATTTGCTTAAATCTCTCTTTACTAGAACTCCACAGCGGCACAGAAAACAACCAATCAGAAAAAAAAGTTAGGTACTATAAAACTCCCCTCCCCATGCATCATTTCCTCTTTCAAGCTGCGACAAAACAGAACAAATGTCAGAAAACATAATGGGGAAGAAACTAAGTCCTAGATACAATGAATACAGCAATGTCCACCATCCGAGAAGAACTGCCACACCAGATAGCGTTGATGGACTGTAAACTGAACAGGTTGATTATCCAATTAAATGTACTCTGAACAAACATGTAGGTATCCAATGTAGCAACCAAAATTACCGTAACCTGCATAGATCCAAACCCTACTTATGAAAAACAGACATAAGAACAGGTAGCAGAGACAACAAGCAAAGTTGCATACGGTACGTATGATGAACCCAAACTATAAAATTAAACAAGGGAGGGAAATACTCGCCTCCTGTCATTAATAACAATTAAGATTATAGGTACACTAAAGCTAGCATAATCTACAATTTTATAACATGACAGGAGGCTTCAAATTTGCGGTTTTAACGCTCAGCCCACAAATCCAACGCAGTTTGTTTCGCTGGTACCTATTCCGTGATATATAGGTGCAACCCTAAATGGACCTTCCAACTGCGAGAAGTGCCAGTAGACGGATCAATGAAGATGCCAACTGTCGAGGCACCCCAAAATACAGAAAAAACACCATCCGCTGGTAGATCCCTTGTACATGGGGTTGCGACCTGTTTCCTAGCAGCCGGTCCATGAGCTGCCAAGCTGACCTATTAGCCATTTCCCTGTAGGTGTAAACTGCCGAAGGTCATTTGCGGACTCAGGGTCACGAGAAGAAACCGTCACCAGATCTCGACTCTTGATGTGGAAGTTGGCTCCTCCGATCGTGCCAAGGTCACCAGGCGATGTGGCCTCGCCGGCAAGTCTACCACCAATTCCGTCATAGAACCGAGTAAGGTCTTTTCGTTCCCTCATGGCCTACCCGGTGATTTGTCTCATCCGAGATTAAATTTATTATGCAGGCAAGAGTGCGGTCAAGCTAGCTGTATCCTAAGTGATTCCAGTATTTCAAATGGACTGTGTAACCCACAACTGCGGTAGAGGAGGAACTCTCAAAGGACGTCCAATCAGGGTCCCAAACTGAACTTGTGTAGTGAAGTGGTAGGCGACTACTCTTGGGATTGTGAATCCCGGAAATATTCAAAAGGAGGGGAACGTAACTGGGTTGAGATTTCCATCCAGATATATCATCGTCTAAGAGTGACAAGATGTCTGGATCCAATGGTAATCGGGACCTGTTTAACAAAGAAGAGTCCTCAAGTGTTGTAGTGAGAGAGTGCAATGAACAGATTATACAATCCTGTTCCATGCCCGACCTGTCAAAATCCGTGGAGGAGTTCCCGGTCTGCACGGCACCTACAAGATAGGGCATAGTATAGTGAGACCCACCCTCTATAATGAATCAGTGTCCGGTTCAGTATATGAGAGGGGTTCGCTCTCTACTCGTGTAAATAAAAATCTCAGTCTCGGGTCAAAGCGATGGAGGGACGCACCCTCTTGTAATCCAAACTAGGGTCCATATCAGGCCCAGGGTGACCAACTGCGGAGATACCATTTAATAATATCCGCATAGTACTGAGATTCTGAGGGGGGTCCCTCTCTGACCACGAGACCTCTCTCCAAATCACTCACCTGAATGGAATGAACTGGTAATAACCCAGACCAATGGTAGATGGAATAGTATACAACCTCGAATAGTGTCCATCTTAATAACAGAAAGGGATGATGAGGGAATGCAACCTCTGAAAGCAATGATGGAACCTACCAACGGACCGCCCGGATCCCGTGTGGGATCCAGGATGACCGTCGGTAGTCTGAGGAAAGCTGGAGATGTTCTCCGCGATCCACGAGAGCCCGGGAGGTCGGAGGAGGTCAAATCATGCATCTTGACAACCCGTGCGATAGGGAAAATGGAAGGCACAAAAACAAAGAAAAACAAACAATGTAGATAAGGGTAAATACGTACCTTGGGGAGAAGGTAGATAGCAGGCTGGAGAAGCCAGTCAAGGAAACCCAACTGAAAGGGCCAGGCGCTAAACATGACGCGGAAAAAGCTATCAATACCTAAGATGGATACCGTAAAGGCAGCTAAAGGGTTAGTTGCTAAAGGTAAGGAAACCTTGCTCCCCTGTTGGCGTCCGAGCACTGGTCCCTGTTGTGTGAAAATACCCTTGGAGATGTTCCACCGCCGGGTTGGTGCAAACCATGGTTGCGTGTCCGGGAATCTTCATAAAAGCTTTGCCCTTCATGGCATGAAGTTTAGGTCCTTCACCCTTACAATCATATTTAGGTGCCTGTATACTGGTGTCCTCTTGGATAGTATGGTAGCAGTGCTTGTCTAGACACCCACCTATCTCCCTGTCAATAGTGGGTACAGAGATCTGCCATAATGTCTCCCAGTGTCTCCTCAGTGTTATTCCCCCAGGCCTGCGGCCAAATGGGGGTTCAGCAGGGCCAGATTAAGAGCCCAGTGGGCCTGGTGCTGATAATTATGACGGGCCTAATTACAGAATCATATCGACCAAAAACAGTAAAACACTCATAAGCATCATGTATCTGATGGAGATGGTGCTGGAGAGAAAGAAAACAGCAGCTATAAGAAAACACATACCCTAGGCTAATCTCTCTATAATTTATGTTTTCAGCTTTCAAGTAAATCCATAACCCCTAACAGCAACGTCCAATCAAGCAGGAAGTCAATAGGCACGGTAAAAGGGTTTGCCACTGACACAAATCACGTAACCTGCCAAAACGGGCAAACATGCCCAAAAAGAGGACATTTCTGCTCAAAGAATTAGAAGGCCAGCCTGACATGAATGCATGTCAGGCTGCCTGCCAATCATGCAGCTGCCCAACTAAGGGCATACTATGCAGTCAACACCCTGAGCTTGGCATAAATGCATCTAATGATGCGCTCACTCAACGCTTTCTAAGGACTGTCCCCTAGCACTCGCTGGTCCACTTGTCTCCTTACCTTCTTACTAGCAGGCAGAAGATCCTGGTATATGGTCTGGGACAGAGTAAAGCTGTATGTAGTGAGTGTAGAAGAAAGGGAACATGCCACAGTGTTAGAGAGACCAAAGTCAGCATTACCTTAAAGGATTACTATAGGGTCAGGAACACAAACATGAATTCATGACCCTATAGTATTAACACCACCATCTAGCCCCCCCTGGACCCCTCATGCCTCCATAAATATAGCAAAATCTATATTCAAGCCTGAAGCTGTAACTCGGCATGCTGTTAGACTCATAAAAACAAGCAGTCTGCTGACATCACTAGAAGTGGTGGCCTGATCCAATCACAGTGCTTCCCCATAGGATTGGCTGAGACAAAGAGGCAGATCAGGGTCAGAGCCAGCATGATTCAAACACAGGCCTGGCCAATCAGCATCTCCTTATATAGATGAATTTAATTAATTAATCTCTATGAGGAAAGTTCAGTGTCTGCATGCAGAGGGAGGAGACACTGAATGTTTGGATGCATTTTAGGCAGCCATGACCCAGGAAGGATCTCTAACAGTCATCTAAGGAGTGGCCAGTGAAGTTATCACTAGGCTGTAATGTAAACACTGCATTTTCTCCGAAAAGACAGTGTTTACAGCAAAAAGCCTGAAGGTAATGATTCCACTCACCAGAACAAATTCAATAAGCTGTAGTTGTTCTGGTGACTACAGTGTCCCTTTCATTGTCAGCCAGTCCACACAAGTTTTGTTCCCATACATCCCACTTAAGTTTCCATACTTAAGTAAGAGTATGTGAAAAGTAGTTAGAGTTGCCACCTTTCTTGGAAAAACATACCAGCCTTACTAATTTGCATAATTAAATATGTATGGATGACATCACATGATGTAAATCACAAGGAGTGATATAAGAGAAAATGCTGTAAAATCACCAAAAAAAACTACTTAGTTTGATTCTGCTGTATAGATGGATTCCTCCCAGTGCCCCCATGTCTCCCAGTGCCCTCGTGACTCAGTGCCCCCATGTGTCGATTACTCCAGGTCTCAGTGTTCCTATGTATCAGTGTCTCAGTACCCCATGTCTCCCAGTGTCCCTAAAGCCCACAATGTCTCCAGTGTCCCTTAGCTATGTAATGTCTCCCAGTGTCCTTAGTGTCTCAGTAGTCTGCCATAATGCTCCCAGTGTCCCTTAGTGTCTCATAGTGTCTGCCATATAATGTCTCCCAGTGTCCTTAGTGTCTCAGTGTCTGCCATAATGTCTCCCAGTGTCCCTTAGTGTCTCAGTGTTCGCTATGAATATCTCCCAATGTCCCTTAGTGTCTCAGTGTCTGCCATAATGTCTCCCAATGTCCCTTAGTGTCTCAGTGTCTGCCATAATGTCTCCCAGTGCCCCTTAGTGTCTCAGTGTATGTCTCCTTGCAGCCTTTTCCCCATCCCTTACTTCCCTGAGCTGTAGGCTGTCTCTGCAGGGTGGGAGTTGCTGTCTGGACTCTCTGTAGCTGCTCCCCTGCAGATCAGTGAGTATAGATAGGCAGGGAGGGATATGCTGGAACTTCCTATCCCTGCCTGTCTCCACACACAGCGACCCCTACTGGCCAGTGCTGGTATTGCATAGTAATCTCTTGTTTATACTGAGAAAAATACCAGCATTCTGATTGCCAGTATCACTGCAATATTGGCACCAGCCAGGCAGCCTCAAATACTGGCTGTGCCAATAAAATAAAAGCCAGGTGGAATCCCTAAGAGTAGTGTGAAGAAAAAAAAAAAGTAAAAAAAAAAAAAAAATTATTATTTTTTTTTTTTTTTAAATCAATGGGCCTATTCCATGGGCCTGGGCCTGGAGCTGCAGCTCCATCAGCCCCTATGTTAATCCGGCCCTGGGGTTCAGGCACAGGTAGATCATGCCAACGATCGACATGGAGCAGGCCAGTCAGAAGGGCACAGACATAGCAGGCCAATCAAATGGGCACAGACATAGCAGGCCAAGCAATGGGGCACAGACATAGCATGCCAATCAAAGGGGCACAGACATAGCAGGCCACTTCAGGGTTGAGTCTAAATGAGTAATAAGGGACCCCTGTGTTTGGGCAGAGTCCCTTAAATATTTGTCACTCTTCAGGGTACCCTGTGACATAAGGTCCCCAGACGCCAACCCCTTTAGACAGCGTAATACTGTGTTAGCAACATATAACTGGGATTAGTAGTCCCTAAATGCCCAGCAGGCAAATAGTGGTATTCCAGCTGTATTGGGTACAAGATGAAAATGTTCCAATGATTATAGTGTCCATTAAAACATGATGCACTGAGCGATTCATTTTTAACTGTGAATAGGTATGCACATGAGCATTCAGACCTGTTTGAGATTTCTTCATCAATATTACGCTTCATCAGCATGCCACCTGAAGGTTATTGCACCCATGGTATATTTTCCGGAATAGGGTAAAACAATAGCCAACACAATGCACCCTCTTATTGAGCTTGGAAGGGACCACCTTCCAACTCTAGTAGTCACAGAACCTGATAGGATTGAATTAGTGTCAGCAAAACGTGCTGACCCCTAATCTAATTGTCAAACTGGCTCTGTATGACTCGTGTAATAGCACTAGAATGCCAGCGAGGGAAAACAACTTGCGGTCCGACCACCGTGTCTGGAGGAGGGGCGGCGAGCAGGCGCACCCTCCTCTAGCCGGTCGGATGCACGCGGCTCTACGAAGAAGCCGGCCGTGGCAAGGCAGCCCCGTGTGCAAGCAGACCCAGCCGCCGGGTACTCGCGTCCGACCGCGAGAAACCCCGGGCGCGGGCAGGCTCACACTGGAGCTCGGGGAGTCAGAGGAGGCAGCCAAATGGCTAGTCTCTTGACACACTGAGCGAAGCACCCATAGCCCACGGGGGAGGCCAATAGAAGGGCGTGGGGTGGGGGGGGGGAAAGGGAAGCAAACTGAAAGGAATCCCCAGGAACCACCTTAAAACCACCACATGAAAGAAAACATACCCAAGAAACAGGGGAAGCAAGAAGTAAAAAACAGGCAGTAATCCTGAAGCAAATAATAAATATATAACGAAATACAATATATAACTAGAAAAGCTACAATTTCTGGGGAAATTGTGTGAAGTGTTCTTGCCTCCACCAGTAGTCTACAACTGGAGTGGGCGGAGTAACTGTTATACTTTATTTAGCACATTTAATTGCAACATTGTTGCACAGTTACATTAAACCATACATTTATAAAACATTAGCAGGTGTTCAAAAGGCACTGTCTATGACATCACTTGCTGCTGCAGCCTTGACAGCTCAGAGTATTTTGGCGGTTGCCATCTTCAAACGGTCATATTTTAAAAACTATAAATCCTACAGCGAAGAGCTTTATATTGTGAGAATCACAAGACCCAGACCTACATTTTGATGCATAGTATGTCTCTGATGTATTAAAAATGAAGGCACAGTCGCAGTTTAGAAATTGCACTTCAAATTTTAGCTTTGCAGAGTGATGTTTCAATGAAAGTCAATGGACGACGTTAGTTGCAAACAAATGATTATATTGTGAAAACTATCAGGACTATGGCTTAGCCGTTGACATGTTTAGTGGCAGGAGGGATAGCTGAACGTTTTGATATAAGATTTGTGTAGGTGGGCCTGAAAATAAGGGAGTGGTGGCAGTTTAGAAATCATGTCCTGATTTTTCAGCTTTTGCCAGCTCCCACTCTAGCTTTGCCATTCATTCCTATGGGACAAATTTCACCACAAGAACGACGATATTCCGTGAACCATTCGGCGAAACGTTCCACAAAGTAATAGCAATCCGATCGGGAACAATCTGCACGTTTTGGTAAATTTTTGTCTATGTAGTGTAAAAACTGTGGGAGGAGTTAGGGTGGCAAATTTTGCTATAATAAGAATAATAATAACTAGAAAAGTTACAATTTCTGGGGAAATTGTGTGAAGTGTTCTTGCCTCCACCTGTAGTCTACAACTGGAGTGGGCGGAGTAACTGTTATCATTTACATAGCACATTTAATTGCAACGTTGTTGCACAGTTACATTAAACCATACATTTATAAAAACATTAGCAGGTGTTCAAAAGGCCCTGTCTATGACATCACTTGCTGCTGCAGCTTGACACAGGTCAGAGTATTTTGGTGGTTGCCATCTTCAAACGGTCGTATCTTAAAAACTATAACTCCTACAGTGAAGAGCTTTATATTGTGAGAATCACAAGACCCAGACCTACATTTTGATGCATAGTATGTCTCTGAAGTATTAAAATTGAAGGCACAGTCGCAGTTTAGAAATTGCACTTCAAATTTGAGCTTTGCAGAGTGAAGTTTCAATGAATGTCAATGGACGGCGTTGGTTGCAAACAAATGGTCATATTGTGAAAACTATCAGGACTACGGCTTAGCCGTTGACATGTTTAGTGGCAGCAGGGATAGCTGAACGTTTTGATATAAGATTTGTGTAGGTGGGCCTGAAAATAAGGGAGTGGTGGCAGTTTAGAAATCATGTCCTGATTTTTCAGCTTTTGCCAGCTCCCACTCTAGCTTTGCCATTCATTCCTATGGGACAAATTTCGCCACAAGAACGACGATATTCCGTGAACCATTCGGCGAAACGTTCCACAAAGTAATAGCAATCCGATCGGGAACAATCTGCACGTTTTGGTAAATTTTTGTCTATGTAGTGTAAAAACTGTAGGAGGAGTTAGGGTGGCAAATTTTGCTATAATAAGAATAAGAATAATAATAATAATATATATGTGAGATAACATTAAGTGGTCTTGCTATGCAAGAACACTTAATAATAATAATATATATGTGAGATAACATTAAGTGGTCTTGCTATGCAAGAACACTTAATAAATAAATAAGAAAACATACCCAAGAAACAGGGGAAGCAAGGAATAAAAAACAGGCAGTAATCCTGAAGCAAATAATAAATATATAATGAAATACAATATGTAATATATAAATAATAAATATATAATATGAAATGAAATATAATAGATATAACTACCATAAACATAAAATATATATAATAAATATAATATAACTAAATACAATATATATATATATATAGATATATATATATATATAATAAATATATAACATGATAACTAAATAGAATAAATATAAATCCTAAATAAGTCATACTAAATCCCAAAGCCACCAACTAGAAGCAGGAGGCAGTGGTACTCTGACCTGTACTGATGCGGAGCAGCAAAAAAAGAGGAAATGATGCATGGGGAGGGGAGTTTTATAGTACCTAGCATTATTCTGATTGGTTGTTTTCTGTGCTGCTGTGGAGTTCTAGTAAAAGAGAGACTTAAGCAAATACGAAGCCTCCTGTCATGTTATAATATTGTCCAACACAAATTTAAGCAGTATGCACTGTTACGTGCCTATCAAAATAGATAAAGCTAAACAAAATAAATAAATGTTGTTCAGTCTGCCTACTAACGCAAACCTTGCCTGAATTTTAGGCAATGCTGGAGAATCTGTTGGTGCTAGTCAGGGCCGGATTAACATAGGTGCTGATGGAGCTGCAGCTCCAGGCCCTGGCCCATGGAATAGGCCCATTTAAAAAATTTTTAGAAAGTTTTACTTTTTTTTACACACTACTCTTAGGTTTGCCACCTGACTGGTATTTTACTGGCTCAGCCGGTATTTGAGGCTGCCTGGCCATGCCAGTATTGCACTAATACACACTGAAACATGGGGACACTGGGAGAAATAGGGACACTGAGACACTGGGAGACTATGGGACTGGTAGACATGGGGACACTGTGATACAAATAGACATGGAGACACTGGGTGACTTGCGAGACTGAGACACTGGGAGACAGGGAGACACTGGGAGCAATCCATCTATACAGCAGAATCAAATTGTGAGTAGTTTGTTGGTGATTTTACAGAATTTTCTCTTATGTCACTCCTTGTGATTTACATCATGTGGTGTCATGCATAACTAATTCATTATACAAATGATTAAGCCCATAATTTTTTTCCAAGAAAGGTGGCAACCATAACTACTCTTCACATACTCTTGCTTAAAGGGACACTATAGGGCTAGGAACACAATCATATATCCCTATTATGTTAAAACCACCATCTAGCCCCCCTGGCCACCTCTTGCCTCCTAAATATAGTCAAATCGTACTTGTATTCAAGTCTGCAGCTGCTGTCTTTGCTTTTGAACTGACTCTGTCTGCTGACATCAGTGGTGGTCTGAGCAAATTACAATTACATAGGATTGGCTGAGACTGTCAAATAGGCAGATCAGGGGCAGAGCCAGCACAAGTCCTACATAGCCCTGGCCAATCAGCATCTCCTCATAAAGAAATTGAATCAATGCATCTCTATGAGGAAAGTTCAGTGGCTGCATGCAGAGGGTGGAGACACTGAATGGCAGTGCTGTACACTAGGCAGTATTGCCTCAGGAAGCACCTCTAGCAGCCATCTAAGGAGTGTCCAGTGGAGTTATTTTCTCTGAAAAGACACTGTTTACTGCAAAAAGCCTGAAGCAAATTATTCTACTTAACAGAACAAATACAATAAGCTGTAGTTGTTCTGGTGATTATAGTGCCCCCATAGGCGTGCGCAGCCTA
Organism: Pelobates cultripes; assembly: GCA_933207985.1. Classification (NCBI taxonomy): domain Eukaryota; kingdom Metazoa; phylum Chordata; class Amphibia; order Anura; family Pelobatidae; genus Pelobates; species Pelobates cultripes. The sequence continues at coordinate 169,740,492 of OW240912.1, read as the reverse complement.
TTGCATTAGGGTGTGCACCCTAAAGCACAAACACACGCCGTGTGTGTGTGTGTGTGTATGTATCTAAATATATATATAGATATATATACACACACACACACACACTGCTGTGTGTGCTGTTAGTGTGCTGTGTGCTGTTAGTGTGATGTGTGTGTGAGGGTGCTGTTAGTGTGATGTGAGGGTGTTTGTGTGTGTGTGTGTTTGTGACTGTGCTGTTTGTGTGTGAGGGTGTTTGTGTGTTTATGTTTGTCCTGTGAGGGTGCTGTTTGTGTGAGTGTCGTGTATTTGTGAGGGTGCTGTTTGTGTGTGTGTGTTTGTGAGGGTGCGGTTAGTGTACTGTGTGTGTGAGCTGTATGTGTGTAGGTGCTGTATGTGTATGTGCTGTATGTTTGGAGGGATTTGGCAGATTAGTAAATCCTTGCTGCCATGTGCCATCCCTAGTGGTCCAGTGGAGAGTGAACTCTAGCCTGCGGGGCTAGAGTTAACTCTCGTGAGATCTGAGCGTTGCCGCAGCAACACTCAGATATCGCGAGAGGAACCTGGTGGAGCTTCTGTCTAGAGCTCCCTGGGTCCTCTCCTGCCTCCCTCCATGCTGCTGTGGGCCGGTGAGGTAGATCTTTGGTCTCCCCGCCGGCCCATGGAGGCTTAGAGCAGAGCCGGCACTCAGATAGCGCCGGCTCTGTGTGTGTGTGTGTGTGTATATATATATGCGTACACACACACTCACAGACACATTCAGACACACACACATACATACACTCACAGACACACACATTCACAGACACACACTCACAGACACACACACATACATACACTCACAGACACACACTCACACAGACACACACACACTCACAGACACACACACACACACTCACAGACACACACACACAGACACTCAGACACACACACATACTCAGACACACACAGACACACACTCACAGACACTCAGACACACACACACTCACAGACACTCAGACACACACACACTCACAGACACACACACACACAGACACACACACAGACACACTCACTCACTGACACACTCATACATACACTCACAGACACACACACACACACATTCACAGACACACACACTCACACAGACACACACATGCACTCAGACACACACACACACACACAGACACCTGGAGTGCTGGCGTGGACTTTTCCCTGGGGTCCAGTGGGGCGGGCGCCTCTCTGCAGCGAGGGAGCTGTGTGCTGTCTGTTCTCTGCTTCCTCTTGCCGCGCGGGCTGTCTGCTGTAGCTGGGAGCCGGAATATGACGTCATATTCCGGCTCCCGGCATGAGCGGGCGGCGAGAGAGAGCAGACAGCAGACAGCAGACAGCACACAGCTCCCTCTCCGCGGCTGAGCTGCAGTGAGGGGGGGGGATCCATCACCTCTTGCCCCCCCCCCATGACAGGGGCAAGAGGTGAAACAGGGGACGCTGAGTGCCTGCAGGAACAGCGTTCCTGCTCAAAAAAAGTGCAGGAACGCTGTTCCTGCAGGACTCAAACCATAGGCGTGCCACGGGGATTAGGGTGTGCCCAGGCACACCTGGCACACCCCGTGCGCACGCCTCTGAGTGCCCCTTTAAGTTTGGAAGTTTAAGAGGGATGTATGGGAACAAAACTTGTGTGGACTGGCTGACAATAAAATTAGTTAAGGTAATGCAGACTTTGGTCTCTCTAACACTGTGGCATGTCCCCTTTCTTCTACACTCACTACATACACCATTTCTCTGTCCCAGACTATATACCAGGAACTTCTGGCTGCTAGTAGGAAGGTAAGGAGACAAGTGGACATGTGAGTGCTAGGGGACAGTCCTTAGAAAGCGTGCAATAGGCGCATCAATTGATGCATTTATGTCAAGCTCAGGGTGCTGCCTGCATAGTATGCCCTTAGTTGGACAGCCTGCATGATTGTCAGGCAGCCTGACATGCATTTATGCCAGGCTGGCCTTCCAATTCTTTGGACAAACATGCCCACTTTTTGAGCATGTTCATCCCTTTTGGCAGGTCTGGGCACGTGATTCGCACACCCTTTTATCCTGCCCATTGACTTCCTGCTTCACTGGTCACTGCTGTTAGGGGGTATGCAATTACTTGAAAGATGAAAGATGATAAATTAGAGAGATTAGCATAGAGTATGTGTTTTCGTATAGCTGCATCCTTTGAGTTTCCCTCCAACACCATCTCCATCAGATACATGATGCTTGAGAGGTATGACCTATCTAGTGTTTTTGGTTGATAAGATTCTGTAATTAGGCCCATCTTAATTGTCAGCACCAGGCCCACTTGGCTCTTAATCTGGCCATGGTGCTAGTTAGTGTTTAGAGACTAATTGCAAAGTTAAGCAAAAAGATATATGTGAGTAGAGATCTGCTTTACTATGTCAATTAGGATTAGGCCCATCTTAATTGTCAGCACCAGGCCCACTTGGCTCTTAATCTGGCCATGGTGCTAGTTAGTGTTTAGAGACTAATTGCAAAGTTAAGCAAAAAGATATATGTGAGTAGAGATCTGCTTTACTATGTCAATATAGTTGGCTGCTAGGTTTGTTGCCAAACATAAAATATTCTATAGTTCTAATACATACAGAGCTACAGTTAGTAATGAAAAATTCTAAATCTCCCTACAGGTATATCTGTGCCTTCGAGGGCACCTGTCTCATAAATAAAACTGCTTTACTAGCTAAATCTGTTAGTGCTAGTTAGCGTTTTAAAGCAAATTGCGAAGTGAAGCAAAAAGATATATGTAAGTAAAAATCTGCTTAACTGTGTCAATATAGTTGGCTGCCAGATTTGATGCCAAACAAAAGACATGGTTTAGTTCTAATACATGCAGAACTAAAATTTGTAATGAAAGATTCCAAAATCCCTACCGGTATAAATGTGCCTTCGAGGGCACCTGTCTCATAAATAAACTGCTTTACTAGCTAGCCAACAGAAGAAAAAAATTCTCCATCCCAGTCCAACCATATGTTTCATTCACCCCCTAGCCCAACCACGTGTTTCATCCCCCCAGCCCACTGATGTATCTAATTTCTCACTCCATCCATGTGTCTTTTTCCCCCCAGCCCAGACATGCGTCTTATTTTCCCCTAGACCATCCATGTGTCTCATTTCCCTTCCTTCCCCCCATGCCTGCTCACCACCCATCCTGTGCATGATTATCTTTCCTTTGGTTTCCTCTACCCAGTCTGACAAGAAATACTACCAGATAGTACTTTCTGTCAGACCGAGTAAAAGTTACTGAAGCTCCTCTACCATGGTCCGCTTGGCCTAGCTACATGCAGTGACCAGCAGGAGGGGAGAGCTGTGCTGTGTGCTCCCCATCTGCCAGTCACCCGGGATTGCTCCCCACGGGCCACAGGTGTATACTAGGCAGCAGTGCACTGACCCTGAAGGGAAGCTGGCCCAACTAGAAATGTCACTGTATCCTGGTGGGCCAATCCGGTGATTGTCGGAGGAGGCCTCTGATGACCGGGGTGATGTTTCACTATGCTTCTCACCGGAGGACCAGTCACCAAGACCGGAGAAGAGAGTCTTGACGTCCTTGCTGCAAGCCCTGCCAACTCACACTGCCACCAACGGCACACTCCAGGCCTTGATTAGAGCTGACATCCAGGCACTCCGAGAAGACCTCCAGGGCCTGAACGACCAAGTAGGCCACCTGGAGGCCATGTGTGATATGCTCCAGACATATATCATCTGACTGTCAGGTGGAATACTCCTGACTCATCCAACTGTCAGGCGGAATACTTACGGGGCCTTGCTCTCCACGTGGAAGACCTGGACAGCCAAGGATGGGGCAACAACTTGCAGCTGTGAGGCCTCCTCGACTCTGAGGAATCCCAGGCACAACTGTTCACTACCTTGGAGGTAATCTTCAATGGGCTGCTCTCCAGGGACCCATCCACTAAAATAGCATTTATCAGAGTGCACCATGCCCTGTGACCCAGAGGCCCGCCTGAAGCTCCACCACAGGACATGATTTGCTGCATTGAGTCTTTTGCTGAACGAGAGGATATCCTATGAGCTGCTAGGGAAGCAGGCACTGTTAAGACCTGCAGTGGTTATGGTACTGCGGTCTTCTATTCCTTTCCCAATAGCTGAGCATAAGTGATTATAACTGCAGTTAGGAGGTAGAAGAATAGTGTAGATGAATGCAGCTTCCAAGATGATTCTCCCCAGCAAGTAGAATATTCCCCAAACATAGCCTAGACTTCATGAAGGGTGTAACAGGAATGATTTTTATTGAGACCACATTGGCTTTTATGAGAATCCCCCTGCAAGAGGACCTCCCACAGCAAACAAAGACAATAACCAATCAACATACAGATTTACAATAACCCCCGCCTTCTCTCTGGTTGGGAGATATTGAGATAAGTTAAAGAATAACCCAATTATCTCCAGGCAGAGGGCACACAATTTTCCCAAAAATTAGAACACCCCTTTCCACACAAGGTATCCCCACAAATTATCCCCTGATAGCCGTGATCTGGGGGACCAACATATCCAAATTTCACCCAGATCGGTTCAGGGGTTCTTTAAAAGTATGGAAGTCATAAGTTACTGACCACACACGAGGCTCCTGCCCAAAACAGTTACACAAATTCAGCGTGTGCGGTCGGCCAATTCAGTAAAAGGCATAAAACAAATAAAAGTCTAGAATGGATCCTCCTGGCTCATAAGAGCGATTGCTCCCCTTGTTCATATGAACCAAACTACCGAATGGCGCTATCCTGGCTGTTCGGCAACTAAAGGAAGCAGGCGTTCGGTAGTTTCAGCGGTGGTTCAGGAGGTCGAGTGTTCGATTTTAGTTCCAGACACTCGATGACCAAGTCCCGCTGCCTCCTTTCGTGAAAACAAGATGTCCGCCGTTTTCTATTCCACGTGGCATTCGGCTATATGAACAGCGGCCGCCCAGAGAGCGCTTAATAGATGGTTCTTGTAAAGTTAATGAGCCAGGAGGGTGGTCGAGGTTCGGTAGTGTTAAAATACCGAACTAATAGATCCAACATGAACAAAATACTGCAGAAAAGCCTGAACATAGAAGAAAATACCGAACTCATTCTATTTTTCTTTACAGGCACACAGAGGGACCGCAGACCCCGCCAAATAACTGCCAGATCTCCTGGCTTAAACAACCAACTCATCTGAGGAATAGGGATTGTGGCATTTCTTGGGACACCTTTGCTGCGTATACGTCCTTTGACCTATCACTGAATCCCCCTCTCCCTACCCACTTTTTGCCCCCCCATCTTCCTCCTCTCCCTAGCCCATCCCCCTCTTTCCCCACTTTCACACTTCCCTTCACCTCTTTCCCTTACCCCACTCCTTTTTTCACCTCCTCCCCACTTTACACTGAAGATGTCCACTTCAAAGTCGTCCTCACCTCCTCGCCATGGGCCCACGACTGGCAAAGACACCATATTGGGATCTTCCCCCCCTCACTCCACGGTCAACGGACCGCCACACTTTTGTAGGCTGAGCCCAGTGAACTGGCTCATACACTATCACGTCCTGCAGGTGTTTTTTGCTGTGTTGGGTGGGGGTTGTTTGTGTTTATTTTTATGCTTATTTTTGAGGGGTGTTATATGGTATTTAGTTTTTTTTATTAATTGACATCTGACATGTAAACATCACTCACAGTAAAGAGATGCTCCTCCCTGGTTATATTGGTTTTAACAGAAATCTCCACGCTATTTGTCTTTATGGTTTAACTTAATTTTATGCCACCATAGTAACGCCACAGTCACTGTACCATTTCTAACCTTTATGTATGCCCTATATGCCACCACCATCCCCTACAGACAGGAGGCGATCTTCATCAGAGTGTACCCCTCCTCCACAGAGGCACGACTACTGCTGGCTTACCTATTGAGGTTGATCCCAGTGGCCACGCGTGCAAGTTGAACGTCTTTCTGTTTATATCTGATATTACCTTACTAGACGCTGTGTATGTCATATCCCGCCTTCACACATATTTAGTCGCACATAGCAAATATATCCCCATACTAAATGGAGGTGATGCCCAGCCGTATATACTCTTTTTCCATTTGGCGACAAGCACAACACTGGTCGCACTATAGAGGTCTATCAACGCCACTTTTGGCGCAACCCTTACCCCCCTCCTACCCCCTTCTCTCTCCACATCCTCCACTTGCCGCCCCACCACGCAATTGGGTGCGCATCGCTCAAACCCCTTCTCTCCCACTGACTGGAGATGGTGCAAGGTGACGCACCACTCACTGACATTGTAATGCATCCGCCAACCACCAAGCGTTAAATCTCATGGTCAAGATAGTTGTTATCTCCCTGCGCAATTCATCTGGTTTAATATGAGCTGGTTGTTTTTTTACACATACTCTGATCTCATTTTTGGTTACGCAACTGTATTTTTAATGCTTTTACTGTTTAAATGGACTCTGTACTTGGTCTACGTTCACTTACCTGTTATGTGATGCCACGTTCATAGACATCGCCCACTGTCGTAGTCCACATAATGGGAACTGCCATCATGACCTAACTACCCATGTAGCTCCTCACCTTTATTTTTGGGATTGCCATAATTTTCAATCAGCTCTTAGATGGAGAGAGATCTTTGTTACACTACAGATTTATTTTCTAACAGATATTCACCGGACACCTGTCGCCTTGCTGCCCCCCAGGTGGTTTTAGTGACATATAGTACTAGAGAGGGTGGCCGACTCAGCGGGTCTGGCTTGGAACCTCAACCCTACTCGGTCACTCCTACCGACTAAGATTCCAATTTCTATTACTCAATTCGTTATTTTTGTACATTGACAGTTCTCCCCCGTAACCGCAGCTCTCCTCCTTACCACTTCCACACCTTGTAATAGGCCAACCTCGCTGACCCATACACCGCACGACCGGTGGCCCAGGACAACTGAGCGTATATATGCTCTATCCCGCTGGGGAAACAGCATATCCATGGTGAACCACGCCTCTCCCTTCCTGCCAGCACAACTGAAACGGTTATCGATCAACCCAAAAGGCCCTAACACCCCTGAAAAGCGCTCTCTTGCGCTACGGAAGTTTAGGGCCCAAAAAGCCTACATAGTATACATACAGGAAACCCAATTTAAAGACGGCTCTGCCCCGAAGCTGACCAATCATATCTACACCATGGGCTACTACGGGAACAACCCACAGGGCAAATCGAAGAGCACCGCAATCCTCATCCACAAGTCCATTCTCTTTCACCATTGAGCTATGCTTGTGGGTCAAGACAGTTGATATATCTTCCTCAAAGAATCTAGGCAACAAATACATGTTTAATAATCAAAATAGGATCGGCGCTAATAATGCCACAGAAAATATTTAGTAAAATAATAGGCAGCACACCTATAAAGGGGGTACCCTCCTATCCCCTATAACTTGGTAAGAAACGGAAAAAACAAAGGAAATAGGGCGCGCCTTTAATAAAAACACATAAGTATATGACTAAAAGAGTGTACAAATACACGTTTGCCAATATTTCCGCACCGAACTCATAGCAAGGCCAGTTCATGAAGGCCACGCTGAAACACCTCATGACCTTTGCAGAGGGCGTGCTAATTTTAGCGGGCGACCTTAACATTGCCTTACATAATGGACCCTTCCACAGGTACATCAACAGTATCAGAACACATACTCCAAATAGTCAGGAACCTTCTACATACACACCGACTAACAGACTGCTGGAGGGCTCTACACCAAGACGGACAAGATTATTCACACTATTCTATACCCAATTCCAGATACTCCCAACTGTACTATTTCTTAGTCTTCTACTACTACCGCCACACAGTACATAATACCGCTTAAGGCCTGATGACTTGGTCCGATCATGCCCCAATCTCTGTGAGTTTGACATCCCCACACTCCAGACCC
>OW240912.1:169651007-169702936 GCA_933207985.1 Pelobates cultripes | reverse complement strand
GATCTTCTTTGCAAAATTATTTGATGCCTCATCCAAGTGTGTGGATTAAAGCATGCTCATTGAAGTTTGATTCCTGGAGATTTATTCCACACATAGCTTTGGACTGGACTGGGTGCACAAGTCACCCCAACCCCAATGATGTGATTGTCATCCCATTATTTCTAGCCTGGTGTTTGTCCGCATTATTTTTGAGAGGGGAGCTCCTCATGTATTTTCTTGTACTTTGGCTAGCACAACGTATAGATGAATCAAATGTTCTGCTTTTTAGAGTCACACTAAATAATGAACATGACATGCACTCTTTAATTTGGACTTTGTCTTGATCACAACATTGAAGTCCAAGCCAAAAGAAAATATAACACCTTCGTTTGGCAAACAATAAGCTTGAAACTTCAAACCAAAACCCATTAGTAATAAAAAGAGTAGATAGGAGGCCAGGAAACATGACATAGTGATGTACAGAAAATCATAACACATTAGATATACTGACATATACTTAAAGGGACTCTCCAGTGCTAGGAAAACATTCCCATTTTCCTGGCACTGCAGTGCCCCTCTCCCTCCCGCCTCTCATCCCATGTTGCTGAAGGGGTTACAACCCCTTCAGTGACTTACCTGAATCCAGCGCCAATGTCCCTTGGTGCTGGGTCAGGCTCCACCCACATTCCTATGACATCAGAGGGGGGTTGACCTAATGCGCATGCGCGGCAATGGCCGAGTTGCGTGCATTAGACCTCCCCATAGAAAAGCATTATTCAATGCTTTCCTATGGGGATTCCGGCAACACTGGAGGTGCTCATGCATAGCGTGAGGACGTCTAGCGTAGTTTAAAACACTTTTTCGAGTTCTAAGAACATGGAAGTCCCTCTAGAGGAGGACTTAACACTGCAAGGTAATTATTGCAGTTTATAAAAACTGCAATAACTACACTTGCAGGATTAAGGGTGGTGGGAGTTGGCACCCAGACCAAGGCAATGGGCAGAAGTGGTCTGGGTGCCTGGAGTGTCCCTTTAATGTTTAACGTTACTTTATTGATCACTCTTTTCATCATTCATTTATTTGAGAGGGAAAAGAGGAATTTCATTTACAAATTATGTATTAATACAATATCTAGACAATGCAACCATTGCAAAATAAAAATTATAAAACAGATTACAATGTGAAGTTGTCGCATTTACTTGAGATCATCAACTTTAACCCCTTAAGGACACATGAGGTGTGACATGTCATGATTCCCTTTTATTCCAGAAGTTTGGTCCTTAAGGGGTTAAAGGATTCTTGTTTTCCTGGCACTATAGTGCCCTGAGGGTGCCCCCACCCTCAGGGTCCCACTCCCGCCGGGCTGGATGGAGAGGAAGGGGTTAATCCCTTACCTTTTTTCCAGTGCCGGGCTCCCTCGGCGCTGGGACTCTCCTCCCTGAGAGAGCTGCAAGAGCCAGTCCATAGGACAAAATTCCCAATGCTTTCCTATGGACACTGGCGTCTTCTCACTGTGAAAATCACAGTGAGAAGCGCGGAAGTGCCTCTAGCGGCTGTCAATGAGACAGCCACTAGAGGCTGGATTAATCCATATGTAAATATAGCAGTTTCTCTGAAACTGCTATGTTTATAGCAGGCAGGGTTAACCCTTGATGGACCAGGCACCAAGACCACTTCATTAACCACTCCTTTAAGCTCTGTCCTCAACTAGAAAAATTCCAGTTAGGATCCTCTCATTCTAAAATGCAGATCAAGCAGCTCTCTTTGCTTTCACAGACTCACACATTTAAATGTGTCTGTGATAAATGCCCCCTTGCCTGGACATTCGCCATGGGCTCATGGAGGAGAGTGGAGGCTAGCCTCCTGCCCACTGACTATGGGCCATAGAAAAGGCTGGTAAAAAGACTTGGTTTGTAAGGTTTATTTGTACTGTTCGGGAACTGAACAAACTCACAAACTGCGGACCACCTGGTAACCTCTCCTGACACTTCAGTTATCGTGTGTTCTAATTGCGCGGCTGGGTGGCCACGAACACGTGGGAACTTAGTTGGTGGCCATCTTGTTCACAGGAATGCAGGCAGCGGTGTTTGGGCATTGATCGCATGGAACTATAATCGGACACGGAGACTCCTGAACACATCTCAGGAGAGCATCGTTCGCTAGGTTTGTTTGTATGAACCATACAAACAAATGCTACTAAATAGCCAGAGTGTGCATTCTGTATTCTTTTGCAACTGCCGAAGTTGACCAGCAAAAGCACAAAACACCTTGGAAATGTGTGGGGCCAGTCAGAACTTTACCCCGGTGGCGTTTCAGCTGTGTTTGTGGGATCTGAGCGCTCTTTGGATATGTTGGGCGCTCAGATCCAGGCTATCCAGGGATGTATAAACTATGGGGGTTCCTAGGTGGGAAATATGTGAATTTGTGTGGTTTTCATATTTTGTCATTTATTGCTGAGTTACGGTGACATTGCATTTTGGGGACATTTTGTGGGTGTGTTTATGGGAGTGTCATGGGTGTGTTTACTGTGTCTCTGTATTGTATATAAGTGGGCCATTGAGCCTGTATTAAACACATTCATTTCTACCTTTCATTAAGTCTAGGCTGATGTTTGGGGAATTAGGAGCTATAATCACTGCTTCACTAGGGATATGGGAGAATTACAGCGGATATACTCAGGCAGAGTATAGGGGATTCGTTACAGTGTCATACTCAGTGATGTATCTATCGCGAGGCAAACAAGGCATTTGCCTTGGGCGGCACTTTGCTGGGTGTGGCAAAAAAAACCTGCCCCAAACGCCCAGGCAGATCCCTTGTTTGTCTCATGTCCTTGGGGGCTCAAGAGCTGGCCACTCTTGAGCCCTACAGAGGCGGGCGCACGCCGTTAATGAAGCCGGAAGCCAGAATATGACGTCACTCCGGCTCCCGGCATCACTAAGCGGCACACGAGGATGCTGAGCAGGAAAATTAGAGCTCCCTCGCCGCCTTCTCTGCCTGGCCGCCGAGCAGCCCCGATGGACCGCAGGTAGGCTGGGTGGATTTAAATTAAAAAAATAATAATAATTTGTGAGTTTTGGGGGAAATGTGTGTGTCTGTAAGTGTGTGTGTCTAAGTGAATGTGTGTGTGTCTGTCAGTGAGTGCGTACGTCTGTCAGTGAGTGCGTACGTCTGTCAGTGCATGCGTCTGTCAGTGAGTGAGCCTGTCAGTAAGTTCATCTGTCAGTGAGTGAGCCTGTCAGTAAGTGCGTCTGTCAGTGAGTGTGAGTCTGTCAGTGTGTGTCCGAGTAATAGTGTGTGTCTGTCTATCAGTGTGTCAAATCAGTGAGTGTGTGTGTATGTCATTGTTTATCACTGTATATGAGAGTGTGTGTCTGTCAGTGAGTGAGCGTCTGTCAGTCAAAGTGTGGTGAGTGTGTGTGTATGTCATTGTTTATCAGTGTATATGAGAGTGTGTGTCTGTCAGTGAGTGAGCGTCTGTCAGTCAAAGTGTGGCCTTGACAGGAAGGGGTGGGGAAAATTTAAATTAGGGGGGGGTGCCCGAGCACTGTCCTGCCTAAGGCAGCACAAATCCAAAATACACCACTGGTCATACTACCTGTTTATTTGCATTATCTGTAAAAGGTGGCTAGCAGATTTTTGAATTCTCTGTGGGCAGCTTTAGTTTTGCTAGATCATGGGTTTTCTGAAACTTGTACTTCAGTTATTGGATTTCTACTGATGAAAGCAAACCTGAAACACTTTCTGTGTTTCCTTATTATATATAGAGCAATATATTCTAGAATAAATGTTTTTTAAACACGAGGACACACATGGTTAACATGCAGAATTCATAATTATTTTTTGCATACAAAATATAAAATTACGGACTATTAAATACAACTAGAAATACATAATAATTGTGTTAAGCCCATTAGACGATGCTCTTTGTTTCTTTCTAATTCCTTATTCAGCATGATTCAGCCCCCATACCTCAAATTTTAAAATAAAGGTATGAAATTAAGCTATAAAATGCTCTGAGCCAGTAACGAGAAAAAAAGAAGGGGTAATTTGAGAAGCAAAAAACAAAAACAAGGTTATAGGTAGACTGGGACAGCTGAATGAAAAAGGGAGTGAGTGGATTTAAATGTCTCTCCTTGCAGGCAGTGCTTGATGTTAAGAGCAAATTCTTGCAGCTTCTGTCATTGTACATACAAATATAATTTTTCACTAATCCTGAGATTGAAACAGAAAAGGTGTCTGTTCAAAATCAATTTAGCCTCTATTATTTTTTCAATCTTCCCATGCAGGTGTAATTTACTGGATTAATATAATGTACTGTAGCTACCCATCTAGCTAACTGATTATTAACTTCTCACCCCCTTCACATGGGTTGTGTGTCTCCCTTGGTGAATAGAGTGTACTGTGGAACCCTCCTCATTTTTTAATTCCACAGAGGGCAAACAAGAGTGTAAGTCAGTGCCTTTAGGCATAAGGGCTGGTAGTGAGTGAGCAATAATTACTGGTTTAGCTTGATGTGAGTGTGTTATCCCCCAAATTGCAAAACTAGCGAATAACCAGATTTGAGGGTCTTGTCTAACTTTATTGTAAATAAATTTGAGTAGTCAGTTTACAATATTTTAAAGTTTAGTAAAGAGCAAACCCACCCTATCTCTGAATGCTCACACAAAGCTATAAAAATGGGGAAAAAAATAAAAATATATTTATTATTTGTGATTTTATCAGTTTGAGTTTCTGAGCATGTACTTGGGTTACCATAAGTAGTTCATAGTGGGTATAAACTAAATGGTTTATTGTCTGCTTCATATTCACCTATCTGTACCCTTTGTCCTTCCTGAGACAGTTATTACTACTTATGGACATTAAAGTCTGCATAATAAGTCATTGATATGCAAGCAGGCATAAAGTGCTGCATAGATAATGATATTGAATTCTAGTGCCTGAGTGACCTCTCTGCTCTGGTAGTACACGGTTGTGACTGGCAGTGCACACATGGAATTATTAATGATCTTTGAAATCTCATGCAATCTACCATGTTTATTTATACATATATGTAAATATCCTGAGCTTTTAGGGTATGAAAACGTGTCTCAGGGTGTTTAATATTTACTTTAATGTTAATGCGCTTATTGTAAGGGTCACCGAACCTGGAGCTGTCTCTATCACAGTTGACACTGAATTACCATTGCATTGGACGTTTGATTTAATGTCATACATGCCTCTCCAAAGTGGGCATGTCAGTTCAATGCCCTAAGTATAGCCCATGTGTAGAGCCCTACTGAAGAGCTCTTGCATTTTGTTTAGCGCTGTATAGCACAAGCAAATTTAAGGCTTGTTCTACGTTGCTTGTGATTTATCTCTGGTGTCCCCATAAGTGGAGTAGCAGAGGAAAGAAAGGGGCATGGTTGTGCATGAAGAATAAACTAAGTGTGTTGTATGTGTTTGAAGGCTGCTTGTGAGGTTACATACAGTTGCAAGAAAAAGTATGTGATCCCTTTGGAATGATATGGATTTCTGCACAAATTGGTCATAAAATGTGATCTGATCATCATCTAAGTCACAACAATAGACAATTACAGTCTGCTTAAACTAATAACACACAAAGAATGAAATGTTGCCATGTTTTTATTGAACACACCATGTAAACATTCACAGTGCAGGTGGAAAAGTATGTGAACCCTTGGATTGAATAACTGGTTGAACCTCCTTTGGCAGCAATAACTTCAACCAAACGTTTCCTGTAGTTGCAGATCAGACGTGCACAACGGTCAGGAGTAATTCTTGACCATTCCTTCTTACAGAACTGTTTCAGTTCAGCAATATTCTTGGGATGTCTGGTGTGAATCGCTTTCTTGAGGTCATGCCATGGCATCTCAATCGGGTTGAGGTCAGGACTCTGACTGGGTCACTTCAGAAGACATATTTTCTTATTTTTAAGCCATTCTGTTGTTGATTTACTTCTATGCTTTAGGTCACTGTCCTGTTGTAACACCCATCTTCTGTTGAGCTTCAGCTGGTAGACAGATGGCCTTAAGTTCTCCTGCAAAATGTCTTGATAAACTTGGGAATTCATTTTTCCTTTGATAATAACAATCCGTCCAGGCCCTGACGTAGCAAAGCAGCCCCAAACCATGATGCCCCCACCACCATACTTCACAGTTGGGATGAGGTTTTGATGTTGGTGTGCTGTGCCTTTTTTTCGCCACACATAGTGTTGTGTGTTTCTTCCAAACAACTCAACTTTGGTTTCATCTATCCTCAGAATATTTTGCCAGTACTGCTGTGGAACATCCAGGTGCTCTTGTGCAAACTGTAAACGTGCAGCAGTGTTTTGTTTGGACAGCAGTGGCTTCCTCTGTGGTATCCTCCCATGAAATCCATTCTTGTTTAGTGTTTTACGTATTGTAGATTCGCTAACAGGGATGTTAGCATTTGCCAGTGACTTTTGTAAGTCTTTAGCTGACACTCTAGGATTCTTCTTCACCTCATTGAGCAGTCTGCGCTGTGCTCTTGCAGTCATCTTTACAGGACGGCCACTCCTAGGGAGAGTAGCAGCAGTGCTGAACTTTCTCCATTTATAGACAATTTGTCTTACCGTGGACTGATGAGCAGAAAGGCTTTTGGAGATACTTTTATAACCCTTTCCAGCTTTATGCAAGTCAACAATTCTTAATCGTAGGTCTTCTGAGAGCTCTTTTGTGCAAGGCTTCATTCACATCAGGCAATACTTCTTGTGAAAAGCAAACCCAGAACTGGTGTGTGTTATTTATAGGGCAGGGCAGCTGTAACCAACACCTCCAATCTCATCTCATTGATTGGACTCCAGTTGGCTGACATCTCATTCCAATTAGCTCTTGGAGATGTCATTAGTCTAGTGGTTCATATACTTTTTCCACCTGCACTGTGAATGTTTACATGGTGTGTTCAATAAAACATGGCAACATTTCATTCTTTGTGTTTTATTAGTTTAAGCAGACTGTGATTGTCTATTGTTGTGACTTAGATGATGATCAGATCACATTTTATGACCAATTTGTGCAGAAATCCATATCATTCCAAAGGGTTCACATACTTTTTCTTCCAACTGTATGTGGGGTAGACTACCTCTGGTGTTGTGCATGGGCAAGCTGCGTATGGGGAGCAAATCTGGGGGAATGCTGCTTGTGGTTGGGATACAGCTTGTGGACTTTCTGAGAGGAGGGGATGCAGCATTTGGGATTGTCTGTGGGTGGGGCTATTTTGTGGTGTTGTGTGTTTGATAGAGACTGTAGTATTTATTAGGGGACCTAGTGTATGGAGGGGTTTTAGAGGGGCTTGGGAGACGATAATCTTGTTCCATCATGGTCATGTGGTTGAAGCATCTGGTCTCCAATCCGAGCATGTGTAGACTACATAGATTGAGCATCAATATAGAAAGTATCAGGGCATTGCCGTAATTACCCTTGGCAATGCTATGATGCATTATCTTGAACAACATATGCGGTATACACCCACTTTGTAACAGTGAGGGAGATCTTTGATCTCCTCATGAGCTACTGGGCTCACTCTCTGGACTGGCACTTAGGCAGCATTTGCCCTGCAGGTGCCTACCTAGGATATTATTTGATCTTTCCTGTCAGTCTCTCCCCATAGCCATTGTGGCCCACTTAAAATGGCCCACCCATTTTCCTGGTTTGCTCGATGGCAAGTTCTGGTCATAATAAGGTAACTCTTAACACATTAAGGCTTCAGTAGGTACCAATAATAAAATAATGCATTTCCCCTGTCAACCTCACCCCATAGTCATTGTGCCGCACAAAGTCCATATATTGTACAATAGTGAAAATAATAAGAAACAGATTGGATGACATTAACGTGTGTCCTAGATCGTGATGCTAAAAAACTTATATTGGAAGGTCTATTTCGGATTCTGCTAGGTGTCAGCCAATAAATGAGGAATTAGAGGGACCATGTTGAGATGAATATATGTATGTCTCATATCTCATTAATCATAAACATTTTGGTCCATCAAAAATTTAAAATACTCATCAATTTGAAATATTCCATGGGGCATGTGCGGATAGAGGTAATGAGGAGGCCCAACTGTGATAGCATGGCTTATTACCAGTAGCTACAAGGGTAGTGAGCAAAGCTCTCAAGGGCAAAGGATATAAGAATCTGCCCACCAAGAGGTGAGTACAAATTTAAGGTTTAGTATGTTTTTGCTGAAGTTGTGGATCGTCTTCCATTAGATATGCATATGATGGCAGTACCAAAACTGTGTCATATATCTGCACTGGTATTACATTTTGCATAGCTGTTTTGCAGGTATTGTGATATTTTATAATAGAGTAAAGGAGCAAAGTATGCTTTGTAAATCAGTAGTGGTGAGAACTGAGACATGTTTAAGCCAGGCCAAAAGGCCATCTTTTGTTTTTCCTCTATAATTTCTTTACGGAATTGTGCATTCGTTTGTAAGGTGACAGCTTTGAGAGGGGATTGTCATTGTTCCAAGATGATTGGAGGAATCATCTGAATAAAGAGAAGTAATGATCATATATAAGACAAGATCCGGAATGAAATATGATGGATGTAATTATATAGGTTCAACTGAGTTCAGTAGATCTGTTTATATGATGTATATGGAGCTAGAAAATGTATCCTTTCCTTTATTTGCTAATGTGTGAAAGATTAGCGGAAGATGAAAATAGGGGTTTTCTGAAATGAATAAAAAATTCTTGTTCCATCAGAGTCTTGTCTTTACCTTTGTTTAGAAAATGAGGTGAGGGTATAGAGGTGAGGGTTCTTTTTTATGTAACATGAAAAGTGCTCATTTTTTATGTAACATGAAAAGTGCTCATCAGCATCCCATTGACATTGCACCCAGATGAATGAGTAAAAATATTTTTTAAGGTTTTGATCTCAAAGGGAATTGGGAACAAGGGAAGAAACAAAAATAGGGATAAAGGATGCTTGTGATTTTTCCCTGGTTCAGAAAGGATATTCTGCTTTAATTGAAGCTTTTTAGACATTTATTTATCTATCGGGGGAAGATATGCTATAGTACACCCCCTCCCCTACACATCCATGATGGGTTTTAGGTACGGGTATTAAGCATGATATGGGGTGAACATGCCATTGTCCACCACCCCAAATTAGAGCTGTGACGAGAGCAATCTCGCCACATTGCACTGGAGAAGCCTGGTTGCTCGCCTGTTGCCTTTGGATTATGGCCCATGTTAAAAGACATCTTTTTCCCCACAGAAAAGGCTTATTCGCGCCTTTTCTGCCTAGTGTTCGGTAGATTCTGTGACAGATACCTCTGTCTTGGACTGAACTTACCGTATGGCTCGTACGTTTGTTTAATTTGTTTTCCTCGTTCCTGTAGACTCTATGGCGTTCCCTTTTTAGGACCGAACAAAACTACCAAACGGCCGGCCACCCAGTAGAGAAGTGTGCTGCTGATTAACCTCTGGGCCCCATTCGAACGTTGAGTTTAACCGCAGACACCTCTTGATTGATACAGTAGTTGGGTGGCCGCCATTCGTATGCCGAACACGAGGTCGCGGCCATTTTAAACCACGCGAAGGCACAGCGGTGTTCGACGCCTAATCCATGGAACTAAAAACGGATACAGTTTGGCGCGAACACCGCTGAAGCCGCCGACCTCCCTTCTTGTTCGGTAGAAGTGCACGAACGGCCCTATATTTGTTAGTTGTACCTGACTACACCATACCCCAGATAGGAATCCCATGGAGCTCATTCGTATGAGAACTGACTTTGTGAACACTTTGGCTCCATGGCGATTGAACTGTATTTGTGTAGTCTGAGCGCCATTCGCTTAATAATGCGCGCTCAGACCTGAGCTATCTGGGGATATGTTAAATGTATATCTTTACTGTAACCGTTCCAACATGGGGGATTTTAACAGTAATTTCTATATTAGTATCCCCACGTGCATAATGGCGATTTGCCTTTGTCCTGGGAGATAATTGAATTACTTCTCAATTATCTCCAGGGCAGAGGGGAGGAAGCCAGGATGCATTGTGGGAATATAATGTGACTGTGTGTCCTAGATTGCTGATTGTCTGTCCTTCGTCACAGTCTCCCATTTGGTCCCCTAGGGGAGTGTCCACCAGGTGGGAGACCTGCATAAATACTGGGCGGGTAGCCCTCATTAAACCAGACCACTGCTTGACCCCCAACACGTAGCCTTGTCTCGTCTTAGGGGGGATTTACTGAATGCTGATAGAGACTGATTGCTAGGAGTGTAAGCCGCTTGGGTGCTTTTCCTATTCGTCTGCTAGCAGCTATTCGTATGGTTTCAGTTCGGGAGTTTGGAGTGCTAAATTGTATGCAGTTCGGGAGATTGGAGCATTCCCTTATTTGCGGTTCGGGAGTTTGGTGTTCTACAGTAGCTGTGCTTGCATCTCTGGAAGGGGAAGATCTACTAAACTGCGGTTTAACCATTTTATGCCCGGGGTGCCGTTACAATAGCCAATTGCCACCATGCCACCAGTGGCTATGTTGCCCCAACATTTCCAAGTCACCACACACCCAATAACAAAATGCTCTACATAGCCCTCTCACCATAATATTATTAGGCTAGGTCTAAATTTAACAACTGTAGGAGAAATTGTACTTACCTTCTGAAGTTTTCTTTCTTCTATAATCTTCTTTCTGTTGTCCCAAAAGTAGCCAAAAAAAAATCTATTATATCCAGATGCTAGTATTTAAAATAAAATGGGCTGAATCATAAAAAACATTGGAAAAAAACTCAACTGAAAAGTAAATCCATCTGAGCTCCTCGAGAGCTTGGCACAGAATGAGGTTTCAATATATAAAAAGCCTTTATAAAGACTTTCACAATTATCTCCAGCTCTTTTAATTGTCACATCCAACTGTAGCTTCCTGTGTGTGATTTAAAGTTCAATTAATAGAGCAGGAGACAAGCATTTCCAAAATAAACACACTCTGTTGTAAGATCCCGTTTGAAAATGAAATATTTTTTATGGAAGTAGTGTGACCAAAAATCTGAAGTTTAATTAAAAAAAATTCGGGATTATTCTAACTCCTAGTGACCGAATAATCTAAATTTTATTAAAGACAGGAGGCGAATATTTGCTTATCTTTCTTTACTGTAACTCCCAGCAGCAAAGAAACAGTTAACAGCAGTGTAAAAAAGTTTAACCAATCAGTAAGCATTACAGTAGTATAAACTGTCATCAGGCTCCTCCCAATTCCTCTTTCTTGATGTAGCCGAACAGTCGTAGAGTCAACCATGTAAATGTAGAAACCTTAAAACGATGAACAGGTAACGGTGTAGGTATCCGGTAGGATGAAGGTAGTGATCAACCCGCGGGTAGATTCGAGACAGAAGGCAAACGATCTTCACACTAGGAGGAAGGAGAAACATCGTGAAAGTATGGTCTCTTTGGCAAGAGAAAAAACCAAATTAAATGCAGTGAACTGAATTTCAATTTAAGCGCAAGCTGTAACTATGATAATTAACTGTGTGATATGTAGAGTAAGTGACATACCTAGAATATAATAACCAATGTACCATTGAAAAAGGGTTTAGTATATAATAGCGACCTAATGAGTATAGGCTAGAGAAAAGAGAGGATGCTAGTCATAGTAGAACTGAAGATAGTACAGGATACTTACCTAAAAGGGTGGGTAAAAAGAAATCCAGGGTGGGAAAATATTCGCCTCCTGTCTTTAATAAAATTTAGATTATTTGGTCACTAGGAGTTAGAATAATCCCGAATTTTATGGCAAGACAGGAGGCTTCATATTTGCTATTTTAACTCACAGATAGCAAAGACAGAGAAACGTGTGGAGAGTGTCTGAAATAAAAGGTACGGAAGGTGGATTCTCTAGACCAATCAGCGGAGGCTAGAATTTCCGCTAAGGAACCTCCGGCTATGAGTGCTGAGGCGGCTGCGCCTCTAACCGAGTGAGCCCCGAAAGAAGCATCAATGCCAGCCAGGGCTAGAAGCCATTTAATCCAACGTGCAATGGTAGGGCACGAGACTGGTTTGTGAGGTCGTACATAAGACACCAGGAGGGGCCCAGTAGGTGGTCTGAGAGGGGTAGTGCGGGCAATATAGTGTCGTATACACCGGGCTACGCAGAGGAGAGGTTTCTTCGAAAAGTAAGGGTAGCTCACAGTAGACGAGTTGGTCTTGGTGCGTCTAGTGATATTGAAGTGTACCCCCTCTGGTGTGAAATCGAGGGCATGAAAGTCGAAAGCCCTGATGTCGGAAACTCTTCGGAAGGAGACCAAGCAAAGGAGGAGAGCTAGTTTGGCTGATAATTGGCGTAGGGAGAGCGCCTCGTTGTCCGGCCAAGCTTCCAAGAACGTGAGCATGATGGCCACGTCCCAGAATTGATTATATTTGGGGTTCGGGGGTCTAGCGATGCGTATGCCCCGCAAAAGTCTACAGATGGAAGGATGTTTGCCTACTGAAGAACTTTCGATAGGAACGTGTGCTGCAGAAATAGCAGACCGAAACACGTTAATGGTCCGGTAGGATTTACCCTGGTCAAACAGAGACGAAAGGAAATTGATAATATTAATTATAGATGTTGAAAAGGGATCAAGGTCCCTTTCCAGGCACCAGCAACTCCATAGGCGCCATGCAGAGATGTAAGAGCGTCTAGTTCCCGGGGCCCATGAGTCCCAAAGGAGTCCCTGAGCAGTTGTCGAAAGGCCTGAGACATTCCAAGATCCCCTGAAACGGTCCAAGCCGTTGGAGATGATCCTGAATTGCTAATGGGTGAAAGTTGCCTGTCGGGTCTCTGAGGAGGTCGCAGGTGCTGGGTAGCAGCAGGGGAAAATCCACCGACATTTCCAGGAGGTAAGGATACCATGGTTGGGCCCGCCATAACGGGGTCACTAGTGTTATCCTGGCACCCTGAGTTCTGAGGTGCTGTAGTGTGCGTGGAATCATGGAGAAAGGAGGGAATGCATATGCCCCGGACATCGGCCACGTCTGTAGGAAGGCATCGACTGCAAGGCACGCTGGGTCTGGCAACCAGCTGTAAAAAGCGTCCGTCTGCCTGTTGAGGCGAGATGCAAAGAGGTCTAGGTTGAATGGTCCCCGGCAGGCCTGGAGACGGTGAAATATTTGTGGATTCAGTTGCCAATCGCTGGAGTCCCTCCAGTGTCGGGAGAACCAATCTGCGACGAGGTTGTCTGATCCCGGTAGATATTCCGCTCGCAGGGAGATATTCCTGTCTAGGCAGAACTGATATAATTCTTTGGTCAGATCTGAGAGCATCTTCGATTTGGAACCTCCTAGATGGTTCACGTAACGAACCGCGGACACGTTGTCCATCTTCAGCACCACGGAGCAGTTGTAGACATCCTTGGCGAAACTGCGGATTGCGAATGAGCCTGCAATCAGTTCGAGGCAATTGATATGAAGTGCTCGTTCCGAGTGGGACCAGAGTCCTCCTGTAGAGCTTTCCGAGCAAGTTGCGCCCCATCCGAGCAGACTTGCATCCGATTCCAGGACGAAGTCTGGTTGGGATCCGAAAATGGCTCTGCCATTCCAAGCGTCCATATGTTGTAGCCACCAATGGAGTTCGAGCCGGACTTCGTCCGTGAGTGTGATCTGTTGGTCGTAGGACGTCGACTGATGTAAGTATTGGGTCTTCAGGCGTTGTAGTGCAGTGGGGCAGGGAATATAGCCTGTATTGAGGCGGAGAGCAAGCCGATGGTGCGGGCTAGGTCCCGCAGACGGAGGTGTGGTGATATCAGTAACCTCCGAATGTCTCTTTTTATGGATTTGACTTTGGATGCCGGAAGTTGAAGGACTGCTTGAACAGAGTCTATCTGGAATCCCAGGAATTGTATCGTCTGGGACGGTGTTAGGGATGATTTCTGGTGATTGATCACGAAGCCAAGATTCTGCAATAGGGCGGAGGTCATGCTTGTGTGAAGGTGGAGAGTTTCCTGGTCTTGTGCCATGAGGAGGATATCGTCCAGATAGATTATGGAGCGGATTCCTTGGGAGCGCAGTAATGCCATCACTGGTTTCATTAGTTTGGTAAAGCACCAGGGTGCAGAAGATAGGCCGAAGGGGAGGCAGGTGAACTGCCATAGTGCTTGTTCCCAACGAAACTGAAGGAGGCAGCGGTGTGCTGGTGTTACCGGCACCGTGAGGTATGCATCCTTTAGATCGAAGCGGGAGAACCAATCTCCCTCGGAGAGTAGGTCTCTCAATAAATGGATCCCCTCCATTTTGAAGTGACGGTATGTGATGAACCTGTTCAGATCTCTCAGGTTGATGACAGGTCGTAGACCTCCTGATTTTTTCTTGACTAGAAACATGTTGCTTATGAAGGTCTGTGGACCAACAACTCTTTCGATCGCACCCTTGGTGAATAGATCGTCGAGTTCGCTCCGTAGAGTCGACTCGTCTAATAGTGACATTTTGATTGGGGTAGGAGGAGAATTTTGTATCGGTACTACTGAAAATTCCAGGTGGAACCCGGACACCGTCTGAAGGATCCAAGGATCCTGAGTGAGTTGAGACCACTGTTGGGAAAAAAGGGTTAACCGGCCTGCAATAGGAATATGAGAATAAGGAAGGTCCATTACCTGTAGCAGTGCGACCGCGGAGGGAAGCGGATCCACGTCCTCGGATAGCTCCGCGAGAGGGGAAGAATTGCCTGTGGTGGAATCGGGTATTGCCCGAGTTCCAGGTGTCTGAAGGTCGAGGCCTGTAGCCCGTGAAGGCGGCTCTGCCAGTCGCTCGGCCTCTATAGCGACCAGCTCTTCCGGAAAAACGCTGAGTGCGAAATACCTTGCGAATGGAGGATTGTGCCTTTGTCAGCGTGGTAAAAACAGAGACATGCTTACTTAGTTCTTTTATGAACTTGTCTCCGAATAACATGCCTTGAGCCTCTGGACCAAGTTCTTTAGTGCCCAATTCGGCAAGCTTGGCATCGATTTTATAAAGGACGGCCTTCCGCCGTTCAGTTGATATTGCCACATTGGCATTGCCTAAAAGGCATAAGGCCCTTTGAGCCCACTCTCGCACCATATGTGCATCAAATGTGCCACCTGATAGAGCCTCGTCTGCAATAATGAAGATTTGTATGAGCTGGCCCGCCACATCCATCAATTTGTCTTGAGTGGCTTTCAGACCCTGTTCTAGGCCCTTACGGGGGTCTTTTCCTGACTTGGTTAGAAAGGTCACAAGGAAAGGGTCAAATTCGGGCGTATTGGCCACCTTGTCTGGGATAGTGGGACGTGGGCACTCTGCCCTTAATTTGGCTCTCACCTCTTTTTCTAAAGGCCAACGGAGCCACATTCTACAGTATTTGGCAATGTGGTCCGGGGGCGTCCATTCGGCCGATCTAGGGTGCCTGATGCATCTGGGGTCAAATAAAGGGTGGCCAGAGGTGTCAAATAAGGTATCCTCTTTTAAGTTAGGGTTTTCAGAGGTGAGATCAGACTCCAATTGGAATTCCTCTAGAGGTATAAAGGGTTCATTAGTTGCAGAATCGGAAGGGTAAAGGTCTCGGAATGTCTTATGAGGCGGAGCCTCAGTATCCGAGTGTTCTGCATAGTTTTCGTCTAATACTTGGAGATTATAATTAGAGGTTGAACCCTCGAATGCGTCAAAATCATGTTGGGAGGTGGTTTGCTTGGGTTTAGAATAGGGCACTTTAGGATGTTTAGCAGGCGCTTTGCCTTTACCGGCGGTGGCGCTATCGCCCTTCCAAGGGCGTTTGCGAGGGGCTTCCTCATGGTTTGAAGCGTGAGAATCCTCAGAGTCTGAGAGTTGGGTAATGGTCGCCGTAGGGGCTGGGATTGTTTGCTCGCGGAAAGCCGCAAGAGCTTTGGGTATAGATTCAGTAATGGCATTGAATAGCCAAGCCTTAAGTTCGGCAGAAACTGCTGGTTCTGGCACATCCGACATAATGCCAGTAACAGTGGGGTCACCACAAAATAAATTATTATATTTACAATATATATAAAAACATTTTTTTTTTTATTTATATATATTTTTTTTTTTTTATGTGCAGACAAACTAATTACAATGAGGCGGTGGACTTAGACTGCATGTAAAAAGCAGGAGAGCAATTATCCTGTAACAGATGGGATCTTACAGAATTTATCAGTGGGGTTCACCCAGAAAGAGAAAGGACAGTATAGTGTCCAAGATCTAAACAGGTATGTGCCTGTGTTATCATATAGGGGTTACCCTGTATAGAGGCAGCAAAGGGGGTCACCCTTGAAGGAAGAGTAAAGGCTGGAGGGGGTCACCCTCAGAGTAAAGGCTGGAGGGGTTCACCCTCAGAGTTAAGCAAGGATTTGTAATAAAGTTGAAATCTGCAAGAAAAATCTGAAAGTTTGTAATATGGGTATGTGTCTTTAAGTTTTAAAACTAAAGGGTCTGGGGCTTTAAGAGATAAAATATGTACTTACCAAAACGGCTGGGTCGCGTCCTGCAGTGAGAGCCGAGGTGCGAGGGAACCGCCGCGCATAAGCTTGCCACAAGATGGCGCTGAGAGGGAAGCCCGAGAGAAAACTAATAGAAAAGGCCGCGGCAAGAAAAAAGGCGGGAAACGTCTCTATGGAGACGCCAGGGCAACACACATAGTGTGTGAGGAAAATTGAGCGGCTGAGCGGACCGGCAAGATGCCGGGCGCCGCGGGGAAAGTGGAAATTAAACGGACAGTACCACAAAAACAAAAGTATTGAAGAAAAGTGTTGTAATATGAATTGTTGGGCTGACTGGAGTGTCAGCCCATGAACTAAGAAAAATAGAAGTAGAAGCAGAAACAGATATAGGAAAATTGTATGGGAAATGAAAAATTATCAAAATAATACACAATATATATATCAGTAGTTAAAAATAGAGCATTAAAAGGAGTATAATTAGAATAGACTCACCTGGGAGGCTAAGCAGCAAAGAAAGAGGAATTGGGAGGAGCCTGATGACAGTTTATACTACTGTAATGCATACTGATTGGTTAAACTTTTTTACACCGCTGTTAACTGTTTCTTTGCTGCCGGGAGTTACAGTAAAGAAAGATAAGCAAATATGAAGCCTCCTGTCTTGCCATAAAATTGAGAAACTGAACTCATAGCTTAGCCTTGCTGACACTAATCACTAAAAAAGCTAGAGTAGCTATAGTGCAGTGATGGCGAACCAATGGCATGCGTGCCACAGGTGGCACGCCGGGCCCTCTCTGTGGGCACACTGCCATAGGTTCGCCATCAATGCAGAGAAGGCACCTGCCTGCCCAAAACGGCAGTCGCCTACTCTGCTTCCGTGTTGGGAGGCAGGGGGAGGGATCTGTGAAGCAGCTCCCCTGTCCTCCCGAGAGCAATCTGTGTGGAGCGTTGCCGTGTGTTACCATGGCAACACTCCACACAGCATTGCGTGGGAGGACAGGGAAGCTGCTCCCTACAGTACTTACCACCACCGGACCACCAGGGATGGCTCTGTCTTCCCCCTGCTTCATTAAAGGTAAGAAGGAGGGAGGGGGATACAGATTTAGCAGACTTTTCTCTTGCCTATTAATAATGACTCTGAAATTATATCTTTCATGCTGGAAATATAATTTCAACAAAACATGTAAAAATGTTGATCAAATAATCCTTTCACAGTAAAATGGAATCAATTTCTGGTTGAACAAAAAAAATCATTGCATATATTTATAGCAGAAATATAATGAACAAACAACAAAAGGGTAGATGATGATGGTCTCAGTGTAGGTAAAGACATGAGACCATGTGCATCACCTGGATATAAATATAGCCACGTAGGAAATAAGTATTAAAGGAACACTATAGTCACCTAAATGACTTTAGCTAAATAAAGCAGTTTTAGTGTATAGATCATTCCCCTGCAATTTCACTGCTCAATTCACTGTCATTTAGGAGTTAAATCGCTTTTTCTGTTTATGCAGCCCTAGCCACACCTCCCCTGGCTATGATTGACAGAGCCTGCATGAAAAAAAAACTGGTTCCACTTTCAAACAGATGTAATTTACCTTAAATAATTGTATCTCAATCTCTAAATTGAACTTTAATCACATACAGGAGGCTCTTGCAGGGTCTAGCAAGCTATTAACATAGCAGGGGATAAGAAAATCTTAATTAAACAGAACTTGCCATAAAGAAAGCCTAAATAGGGCTCTCTTTACAGGAAATGTTTATGGAAGGCTGTGCAAGTCACATGCAGGGAGGTGTGACTAGGGTTCATAAACAAAGGGATTTAACTCCTAAATGGCAGAGGATTGAGCGGTGAGACTGCAGGGGCATGTTCTATACACCAAAACTGCTTCATTAAGCTAAAGTTGTTCAGGTGTCTATAGTGTCCCTTTAATAATTGGCTAGACTAACCCAAAACAGAATTGAGACCATGAAATAAGTGAAAAATAAAGTATATACAAGTGTAACTAGCCAAGGTAGAAGCAGGTAGAGGTCACTTCCAAGTGAATAAGGGGATATGATATAATATACTGAAATAAAGCTTTATTAAGATACTTGCTTAAATGAAAAAATCAATTCCAACTTATAACCCCTATCTCTGGTCTAACACTTGTGCTCCTAAAGTACTAGATCTCGAACCCTAACTGTCCAAGGTACACAAAATCCCATTGTTGGAGCCATCCAGATTATCCTAAAGTAAAAGGCAGTTTAGGGCTATTGATCATGGTCACAAAAAGACCAAACAAACAATGTAGGATTGCCGCACAGTAATATCCAGAGGAGAAATATTTTCAGATAGAAATGAGAGGGAGTAAGTAGTATGAGGTAAAGAGGTCAGTTTCAAATAAACTGACAGTAGAATTTATAAAGCCTCTCTCCCTGTAAATCTATATAGACAGGCATAGAAGCAAAGAGATAAGATAGTGAAAGGTAATCAAATCATATTTGAATTTAAGAGTGCTTGAATCAAACGATGCCTAGTGCCCATAATAAAGAAAATAAAAGGGAAAAAACGCCCGAGGTGCGTTTCAGTGCTTGTGTACTGCACCTTCGTCAGGGGCCAACAGAAGAATGATCAGGACTCTCTTAAGTATGATGGGCGCCAAAGAACCTGAGTACCTGGAACCAATGATGTCCGAGGGGAAAATCTCACCCAGGTGAGGCTGCTGTCGGCACTCACGCTGTCTATTACTTCCAATGGGCTTACACAGAAGTACCCCACGTGATCTATTGACTCTGTTTAGGGATCCAAATATGAAGTCCAATCCACATAGGCGGGGCTAGTCGCTTGCTAGCATGGAACATATTGCGGCGTCCAGCCCACATGGGCGGGGTTAGTGCCTCAGACACACGGCAACCCACACACACACACACAGCACTCCACACACACACAGCACCCCACACACAAACACATATACTGCATCCCTCAATGCAGTATGTGTGCGTGTATTCGGCAGTCTGTGTATTCAGCAGTCTGTGTGTGTGTGTGTGTTCAGCAGTCTGTATGTACTCAGCAGTGTGTGTATTCAGTGGACTGTGTGTGTGTATTCAGCGGACTGTGTGTGTGTGTGTGTATTCAGCAGTCTGTGTGTATGTATTCAGCAGACTGTGTGTATGCATTCAGTAGACTGTGTGTATGTATTCAGCAGTCTGTCTGTATGTGTATTCAGCAGACCGTGTGTGTGTGTATTCAGCAGTATGTTTATTCGGCAGTCTGTGTGTGTGTGTGTGTGTATTCAGCAGTCTGTGTATGTATTCAGCAGACTGTATGTATTGCATTTGTTGGAGATACTAATAAATATAAGCTTAATTTTATCTATTTATATTATTATTTAAAATTTCTATCATTGAACTCTCTGTTGTTGTGTTCTTCTTTTAAAACAAAAGTTGTTAATTCGGACAACTGTACAAGTTGTTTTTTCTAAACTTAAACCTCAGTATTCAGGTTTAATTGCCGTGTTGGCACTTTGAAGAAAAAAAAGTTGGCATGTATTGCGGTATTGCTATAGTGCATGGGGAGTCACCTTTAAATGAAAAAAAAAATGTGCAAACGAATAAAACCTTTTCCGTGCCAACTATGCCTCGATTTATAATTATTGTATAAGCTTGTCAAATAATCACAATCTGTTTGAATCTACAAAAATACCCATAAACTTTCATGGTGACTTCTGTACATAAATCATTTGAAAAGTTTTTTCTAACAGATTATGATAATTGAAAAGCTTATCCAAAAATATTAATTGAGGCCTATGCTAGGTACGCCTCTTGTTTATAGTATTTATTGCCAAAATCATCAGTTTGATTTCAAATGACGTGTCTTGCTAAAGTTGACCTTTTCTTAGGTGTGATTTTCAGGATATTATCCCATTGAGTAAAACAATATATGGTTCATAGTCATCTGGGTCACTTTTATTCATTCTTTCGAAGTAATTTACATTCTATGGAATCAGTTACTGGCACTCTGTGTGTACCTATTAATTTGGTATTCCAAATACATTTTAATTTAGTCTTCAAACATATATATTATAAAAGTATAGAGCGGGTTGTTTACTGAAAGGAAAGCAGAAATTCAACTAAAATCATTTAGGAAGTAAAACTGAGCTAATTACATTCTGATATAGTCTCAAATCACAGTGTCTTGAAACCAGAATTAGCTGGCATAAAGTTAAATAAAAGAAGAAAACTAAACAGAAGGGAAAAACTGTTGCCTCCCTCTTTTTCCCTCACCACATCTATGGTAGATATTGACTTCAAAATAATGTAGTGAAAAATAATAGCAAAAAAAAGGAGGTGGGATAACAATCATGACCGCAAGCTGTCACAGCTCTGCTTAATAATAATCATTTATTGGACATCTACGGTTTATCCCCATACATTTGGAACCTCAAGTTCAACCAGGCACCCGTGCAAGTGTTAGATTTAGAGTGGACATTGTCTTAGCCAAATTGATTTTTATATTGTGTTTCAGCTCCCTATAAGTCCAAAACTAGATATTGATTTATTATTGATGTATTAGTGATGTTAAAAAAAGATATGTCATACTAGACGTCACTCTTGT
Organism: Pelobates cultripes; assembly: GCA_933207985.1. NCBI lineage: Eukaryota > Metazoa > Chordata > Amphibia > Anura > Pelobatidae > Pelobates > Pelobates cultripes. The sequence continues at coordinate 169,681,961 of OW240912.1, read as the reverse complement.
GCAACAAAGCTATTTTCTGGTTAACTTATACATGCCTAATTATGCCAGAAATGTATTTTTACTCATTTCTATAAACATATAACTTGTTTGGTCTCCAACATCATTTTGGGAAACTACTAATGATGTTTGGACAGCTCTATGGATAGATCGGCACTTCACCCTCCGACTTCATGTGGACTGACAAGTCACCAGTTCTGTTTTTAAAATACTCACTTCATCTGATTGATGTTAGGAAACTTTTTAATGACAAGGCCAGACGTGATACCAGTACCTAATTTTCTCATCTCTAACAGTATTCCCATACCTCATTTCCTCATCTAATTTCACACAGTAGATATTGCCGTACACAATATTGTAATTTCAGACCATGCTCTGATTTGTGTTGCGATTATCGAGGGGTCCAGTTTCACCTCACTCTCTCCATTGGCGCTTTCCAACATGTGACAAACTACCTGGAAATCCTGTTATTTTTCTAAGCCCAAGTTATTTGTCCCCTTTATTCGGTAGTTCTGTCTACTGAACGTAGAACCCCCCCTCGTTAATTAATATCTGCAAATCCACAAAGTTAAATGCTCTCTGTGGGCGGCCGCCGTTCATATAACCAAAAAGACACGTGGTTTGGAAAACGGCGGCCATCTTGTCTGCCGAATGCAGGCAGCGGTACTTGGTCATTGAGTGTCTGGAACTCCAAGCCGGATACGAAACCTCCCAAACACCAGTAACTTTGTACCACTGCCCACTTATCTCCCAGACACAGAGACACCTGGGTGTGTTTTACCCATGTTTTGGGGTATGCAAACAATGAAGCGCTTTATTATTCATGACCTGGTTGGATTTTGGGAGAGTACGACTGAACGCACTATATGAATGGGCTATAATTCACATGACCTTCACACGACCTTATAGGAGTTCGGGAGAGTGCGAACAAACGTACTATACTAAGTACAAGGGGTTCATTACACAACACATCTTTGTTTCTGAGACTCCATCGCAGAGGCTAAGTTCTAAGAGCGTCATGACTTAATTACTTCTAAAACAGTCATTAGGAGCCACTTAATTTCCTATGTGGCCAAAGCCAAAAAAAGATTGGTCTTCCAAATATAACAAACTTCATACAGCTCTTACTAGTCATGCCATTACAATGCGCTTTAATATCTATTACACTGATTTTTGCAAAGCAGATCAAGATGACCCTCAAGGGGGTGTCCAAGATAATACCAGTCCTTTCCTATCAAATTACATATATCTTCATCTGCTCCTGAAAATGAACAAAATGCTTTTAGCACATTCAGATATTTAATTGTCTATCAGACAGGAAGGAAATTCACAATGCTTTTGAATGCCTCTGAAAGTTGGATAGAATTAGGACATTTGTGTTGTCTTTTTAGAGAGAACTGTTTTAGCATTTTAGCACATTTCCTAGCAGGGACTTTGAATTGCATGATGTGGTAGGTTATTGCCATATGTCAAAATAAAAGAAAACTGATAAAGTGTCACAGGAAGTGTTAGGTGGCCGATGGCAACGAATTCACAGCTGAAGTTGACTTAATTGTTCATGCTTCATGTAGGCTAGCGAAAGAGAAGCAATGTATTAAGTTAGTGTGCACTAAGCTTTTGTTATATTTAAAACAAGTTAAAAGACAGCATAACTCTAAGGAAGTGAATTCATCGATAATTAACAGAAAACACAATTATTAAAGTGCTCAGCAGTAATTGATGAAGTAAGTGATGTATGAGTCACAGACAGTTAATTGTGAAATATTATCAATTAGATATATTAGTGGAGATCTTTATTTCTCAATGTTGAGCCATAGAAGGCAACATTGACATGTAACCATATGGAAATATGGTGCATATAAGATGTGTAGCCTTTGGCCACTGTTCCAAATGGATACAAGGGGCAGATATAGATGTACCAGTGAAACCCACTCATTAACAACTGTGCTTCCCCACAGGGAGAGCTTACAGGTATCCAAAGATAAGTAAATTGGTATGATACAGAAGTGAGAATGTAAAAAATACAGAATCTGGATTTTAATCTAGAAATAATTAAATCTAAAGAAAGCATTGAACTCCGACCTAGGAATTCCATTGTCCTTAAAGGAGTGCTTCAATATCCCCTACCTAGCGCATAACTTCTCACTTAACACAACAGTACTGGAGATGAACAATACATTTCTGTTAAGATAATAAAGAACTCTGGTTTACACTGACTTGAATCCACCCTGACCTCCCTAGGGAGTGCTAGCAATGTCAAAGGGATGTGGGCACTCTTCTACATATATGGTGCACATGCCATAATGTCCAACCTTACTAGCAGGGAGTACAAGCACAAAATCCACATTAGTGACCTCACCACACCTTCAGCAAAATGCAAACATATTGCAGGTAGTGATGTCCCAGACGGTTCGCCAGCGAATAGTTCACGGCGAACATCGCTTGTTCGCGTTCGCCACGGATGGCGAACATATGCGCTGTTCGGTCCGCCCCCTATTCGTCATCATTGAGTAAACTTTGACCCTGTACCTCACAGTCCTTCCAAAGAACTTTCCCACGCTGTGTAAAATGACACAGAGCACTCTGATTGGTGGATTTCAAACCAACCAATCAGAGTGCTGTGACAGGTAAATGTAGAGACTTACCTGTCAGTCTCTTCATTTACCTGTCAGAGCACTCTGATTGGATGGCTTAAACCCACCAATCAGAGTGCTCTGAGCCTAATTGCAGGGCGGGGCAAGGCTTTATAAGCCTTCCCCGCCCTGCAGAGCTCAGTCTGCGCGGAGCCCTCGCCAGGTGAAGATGGATTATTTTTTTTGCGCTCGTTTTTTTTTTTTTTTTAATTGCGTCGGTTATTATGGTTTTTTATTTGGCCTTTTTTGGGGCTGAAAAAAGAAGATTTAGAAGAAAGAAAACATTGAATGGTAAGTTTTATTTTTTTTTTTACAGGTACTTAGTTAAAGTCCCCCCCTCATTATTTTTAGGGTGAGGGGGGTAGGTAGGGGGTTAATTTTTTTTTGGGGGGGGAGGGGGTGACTAGGGGTTTGGGGACCCTAGTCACCTGGGGACATTTTTTTAGGGCCCCCACCCGCCACTCAGGGGTGGGGGCCAGGGGGGAGGACATTAGGTCCCCCCCCTTTTTAGTATTTAGGGCCCCCACCCGCCGCTCAGGGGTGGGGGCCGGGGGGGGGAGTGTCACATATTCATCCGCTTATAGAAATGTGGTTAATGACATTTACTGTCCACACAGGAAAAGTTGTGCCGAGCAGCAACCTAATCAACAGAAGGGTTAATGCTGAGCAGTAATTGTGCAAATGAAACCTGGTGTCATGTATTCATCCGCTTAGAGAAAAGTGATTAATGACATTTACTGTCCACACAGGAAAAGTTGTGCCGAGCAGCAACCTAATCCACAGAAGGGTTAATGCTGAGCAGCAATTATGCAAATAAAACCTGGTAACTGACTTTGGGGTCAAAGGCCAGTTACAGCCTATCAGAACTAAAGGAGGGGTATTTAGGCCCAGTTCTCAGCCTGCTCAGTGCCCTGTCGTGGTTTCCCTTGTGGTTGTCTGAGAGCGCGTTCCTGTTTATAGTTTTCTACCTGTTTTTGACTTTGGCTTTGTTTATTGACTTCTCTATATTCTGGTATCCTGACTCCTGGCTTTCCTTATCGCTGTGTCCCTTTCTGTGTTCCCTGACCTCGGCTAGTATTTTTGACTATTCTTTGTACGTTAAATCCGGCCATTCTAAGGATCGGTAATACGTTACTTATTTGTCATCCATGCTGTACAGTTCTACGTGCTGGATCAAACAGTAATCCTGACAGGGAGGACATTAGATCCCCCCCCCTTTTTAGTATTTAGGGCCCCCACCCACTGCTCAGGGGTGGGGGCCGGGGGGGAGGACCTTAGGTCCCCCCCTTTTTAGTATTTAGGGCCCCCACCCGCCGCTCAGGAGTGCGGGCCGGGGGGGAGGACATTAGGTCCCCCCCCTTTTTAGTATTTAGGGCCCCCACCCGCCGCTCAGGGGTGGGAGCCAGGGGGGGAGGACCTTAGGTCCCCCCCATTGTGATTTATTTGCCCCCACCTGCCGCTCAGGGGTGGGGGCCGGGGGGAGGACATTAGGTCCCCCCCCTTTTTAGTATTTAGGGCCCCCACCCGCCGCTCAGGGGTGGGGGCCGGGGGGAGGACCTTAGGTCCCCCCCCCTTTTTAGTATTTAAGGCCCCCACCAGCCGCTCAGGGGTGGGGGCCAGGAGGGGAGGACCTTAGGTCCCCCCCCATTGTGATTTATTTGCCCCCACCCATCGGAGTTTGCATGCCACAGTCCAGGTGTTAGTCCCCTTGAAACAACTTTTCCATCACTATTGTGGCCAGAAAGAGTCCCTGTGTGTTTTAAAATTCGCCTGCCTATTGAAGTCTATGGCGGTTCGCCCGGTTCGCGGGTTCGCGAACATTTGCCGAAAATTTCATGTTCGCGACATCACTACTGGTAAGACCCCATATTGAATATGCTGTGCAATTTTGGGCACCTGTTCTAAAGAAGAATATTATGGCACTAGAAAAAGTGCAGAGGCGGGCTACAAAATTAATGAAAGGAATGGAACATATCGGCTATGAAAAAAGGTTAACAAATTTAAAACTATTTAGTTTAGAAAAACGTCGCCTGAGAGGGGATATGATAACATTATACAAATATATTCGGGGCCAATACAAACCATTGTGTGGAAATCTATTCACAAACCAGACTTTACATAGGACACGAGGCCATGCGTTTAGACTGGAAGAAAGAAGATTTTGTCTAAGGCAAAGGAAAGGTTTTTTTACTGTAAGAACAATCAGGATGTGGAATTCTCTGCCTGAAGAAGTGGTTTTATCAGAGTCCATACAGATGTTCAAACGGCTACTAGATGCATACTTGCAAGAACAGAATATTCAAGGATATAATCTTTCAATGTAGGCTAATAACTGCTTGATCCAAGGATAAATCCAACTGCCATTCTGGGGTCAAGAAGGAATTTTTTTCCTAGCTTGTTGCAAAATTGTGCTTCAAACTGGGCTTTTTTGCCTACTTTTGGATCAACAGCAAAAAACAAATGTGAGGTAGGCTGAACTTGATGGACGCAAGTCTCTTTTTAGCTATGTAACTATGTAACTATCCCCCCAACCACCCTCAGCATCACCACCCCAACCACCCTCAGCATCACCACCCCAGCCTCACTACCCCCACACCACCCCTCAGCATCACCACCCCACACCACCCTCAGCCTCACCCACCCCCACCTCACTACCACCACACCACCCCCAGCCTCACCACACCCCCAGCCTCACTACCTCCCCCACACCACCCCCAGCCTCACTACCCCCACACCCCAGCCTCACTACCCTCAGCCTCACTACCCCCACACCCTCAGCCACTACACCACCCTAGCCCCCCAACCACCCTCAGCCTCACTACCCCCCAACCACCCTCAGCATCACTACCCCCCAACCACCCTCAGCATCACCACCAGGTAAACTGTGCATCAATGTGTATATGTGACATTTTTTTGTTAGTGGGGCCTCATGTTTGAGTTTCGCCTAAGGCCTCATAAAGTCTAGAGCCGCCTCTGGGTGTCACAATAGCTTGCATTTAAAAAAAACAAAACTTTTTTGACTGTAATGTAATAGCAGTCAGTTTCCTTCACGAGTGTGCATTTCAGGGCCTGCCCAGTGCCACCACTCACTCACTGGTGTCACAATAGCATGCATTAAAAAAAAAAAAACTTTTTGGAATGTAATATAATAGCAGTCAGTTTCCTTCACGAGTGTGCGTTTCAGGACCTGCCCAGTGCCACCACTCACTCACTGATGTCCCAATAGCTTGCATTTAAAAAAACCAAAACTTTTTGGACTGTAATATAATAGCAGGCAGTTTCCTTCACGCGTGTGCGTTTCAGGGCCTGCCAGGGCACAGTCTCACACCAGTGCAACTCATATCTGGTGTAACAGTAGTGTACATTTAAAAAAAAAAAATACAATTTTGACTGTAATAGATTGAATAGCAGTTAGTTGTCTGCCAGCGTGTGTGTCAGGCTCACAGCGTATACTGTGCCCACTTGCCCAGTGCCACCACTCATATCCGGTGTCACAATAGCTTGCATTTAACAAAAAATAAACTTTTTGGACTGTAATATAATAGCAGTCAGTTTCCTTCACATGTGTGCGTTTCAGGGCCTGCCAGGGCACAGTGTCACACCAGTGCAACTCATATCTGGTGTAACAGTAGTGTACATTTAAAAAAATAAATAGATTGCATAGCAGTTAGTTGTCTGCAAGCATGTGTGTCAGGCCTACAGCGTCTACTCTGCCAACTTCTGCCACTGCACAGTGCCACTCATATCTGTTGTCACAGTAGCTTGCATGCATAGTACCACTAATCGAAAAAAAAATTACAGGCAGAGGCAGGCCACCCCGCAAGGGCCGTCGTGGTTGTGGTGCTGTGATTCCCTTTGGCCCTAGAATAATGCCCAGTGTTCAGAGGCCACGTACCATGAACTCGAAAAGTTCTGAGGACATAGTTGACTGGCTAACACAGGACACCCAATCTTCTACAGCTTCCGCTCGGAACCTTGACGCACCATCCTCCTCCAGCTTAGCTTCGGGCACCTCTCAAGTTACCACTCGCCCGCCTGCCACCACCACCAACATTAGCACTACAGCAGCTTCACTTGGTATGTCAGAGGAGTTATTTACACATCAGTTGGAAGAAATGAGTGATGCGCAACCATTATTGCCAGAGGATGTAGATAACAGGGATATGTCTCTGTCAGGCAGCATTACACACATGGACATACGGTGTGATGATGATGATGTTGTACCCGCTGCTGCTTCCTTTGCTGAGTTGTCAGATACAAGTGAAGCGGTTGATGATGACGATGCGTCCGCGGATGTCACGTGGGTGCCTGCTAGAAGAGAAGAAGAACAGGGGCAAAGTTCAGATGGGGAGACAGAGAGGAGGAGGAGGAGGAGGAGGAGACGAGTTGGAATCAGGGGGAGGTCGTCGCAAGGAGCTAGTGGCACAGTCAGACAGCATGCATCAGCATCCGGGGTCAGCCAGACAGCACGCCAATCAACGCATGCTGTTGCCACCACCAGAATGCCGTCATTGCAGAGCTCAGCAGAGTGGCATTTTTTTTGTGTGTCTGCCTCTGACAACAGCGATGCCATTTGCAACCTGTGCCAAAAGAGTCGTGGGAAGTCCAACACCCACCTAGGTACAACTGCGTTGCGAAGGCACATGATCGCACATCATAAACGCCTATGTGATCAACACATGAGTACAAGCAGCACACAAACTCAAAGCCGCCATCCTCCTCCTGGTCCAGCATCTTCAGCCACGTTAACCACTGCTGTCCTCCTTGCCCCCTCTCAACCATTCGCCCCTCCGTCTCTCGCCTTGAGCAGTTCCTGCTCATCTGCCCACAGTCAGGTGTCTGTCAAGGACATGTTTGCGCGTAAGAAGCCAATGTCACAAAGTCACCCCCTTGCCTGGCATCTGACAGCTGGCTTGACTGAACTCTTAGCCCGCCAGCTTTTACCATACAAGCTGGTGGAGTCTGAGGCGTTCAAAAAATTTGTAGCTATTGAGACACCGCAGTGGAAGGTATTTTTCTTTGCACAAAAGGCAATCCCCAACCTGTACTCGATTGTGCAAAAGGAAGTAATGGCATGTCTGGCACACAGTGTTGGGGCAAGGGTCCATCTGACCACTGATACCTGGTCTGCAAAGCATGGTCAGGGCAGGTATATCACCTACAGTGCGCATTGGGTAAACCTGCTGATGGCTGCCAAGCATGGAATGCGTGGCTCTGCAGCGGAGTTGGTGACACCGCCATGATTTGCAGGCAGGCCTGCTGCCACCTCCTCTACTCCTCCTACTCCATCCTCTTCCATAACCTCCTCGGCTGAGTCCTCTTCTGCTGCTGCGTCTTGCTCCACATCAACGGCACCCCTCCAGCTCCCCAGGTACTATTCCACATCCCGGATACGGCAGTGTCACGCCGTCTTGGGGTTGACTTGCCTGAAAGCAGAGAGTCACACCGGACCAGCACTCCTGTCCGCCCTGAACGCACAGGTGGATCAGTGGCTGACTCCGCACCAACTGGAGATCGGCAAAGTGATTTGTGAAGAAATTTGTTGGCGGCATTGCATTTGGGCAAGTTGACACATGTGCCGTGCATGGCACATGTGTGTAATCTGATCGTACAACGCTTTGTGCATGAGTACCAAGGCTTACAGGACGTCCTGAAGCAGGCCAGGAAGGTGTGTGGCCATTTCAGGCGTTCCTACACGGCCATGGCTCACTTTTCAGATATCCAGCGGCGAAAAAACATGCCAGTGAAGCGCTTGATTTGCGACAACCCGACACGTTGGAATTCAACACTCCTAATGTTCGACCGCCTGCTCCAACAAGAAAAAGCCATTAATGAGTATTTGTATGACCAGGGTGCTAGGACAGCCTCTGCGGAGCTGGGAATTTCTTTGCCATGTTACTGGACGCTCATGCGCAATGCCTGTAGGCTCATGCGTCCTTTTGAGGAGGTGACAAACCTAGTCAGTCGCACCGAAGGCACCATCAGCGACATCATACCATTTGTTTTCTTCCTGGAGCGTGCCCTGCAAAGAGTACTGGATCAGGCCGTAGATGAGCGTGAAGAGGAAGAGTTGTGGTCACCATCACCACCAGAAACAGCCTTATCAGCATCGCTTGCTGGACCTGCGGCAACGCTGGAAGAGTATTGTGAGGAAGAGGAGTCAGAGGAGGAATGTGGCTTTGAGGAGGAGGAGGAAGACCAACCACAACAGGCATCCCAGGGTGCTCGTTGTCACCTATCTGGTACCCGTGGTGTTGTACGTGGCTGGGGGGAAGAACATACCTTCAGTGAGATCACTGAGGACGAGGAACAGGACATGAGTAGCTCGGCATCCAACCTTGTGCAAATGGGGTCTTTCATGCTGTCGTGCCTGTTGAGGGACCCTCGTATAAAAAAGCTGAAGGAGAACGACCTGTACTGGGTGTCCACACTACAAGACCCCCGGTATAAGCAGAAAGTGCCTGCAATGTTACCGAATTACGGCAAGTCGGAAAGGATGCAGCAGTTCCAAAATCAATTAAAAAGTATGCTTTACACAGCGTATAAAGGTAATGTCACAGCACAATGGGAATCTAACAGGGGAAGAGGTGAAAGTAATCCTCCTCCTCCCACGACCACGCCGGCAAGGACAGGACGCTTTACAGACATGTCTTGATGGAGGACATGCAGAGCTTTTTAAGTCCTACGCATCGCCACAGCCCTTCGGGGTCCACCCTCAGAGAACGACTCGACCGACAGGTAGCAGACTACCTCGCCTTAACTGCAGATATCGACACTCTGAGGAGCGATGAACCCCTTGACTACTGTAACGAGAATATACCCCTACACGCAGGATCCAGCTAAACAGAGGCAAATACAGAGGAGAGATACGTCTACCGGACCTTAGAATGGCCGGACTCGACGTATATGAGAGGAGACAGAGCCAGGAACAAACCGAGGTCAAGGGCACAGAGAGACAGCGTAAACTAGGACAAGCCGGGGTCTGGTACACGGAAAACAGCAAGCCGGCAAACAGTACAGATAAGGATAAAGCGAAAACGAAGTCAGAATACGAAGCCAAAGTCAATACGAGAAAACACAACTGAACACCACAAGCGCTAAAGGGAACTGAAACAGAAACCACGATAGGGCAACGAGCTAAGGGAAAAAGGTAAGTTTAAATAGCTTTTAAACGAAAGTGATTGGCTCCTGTCACTTCCACACCCCCTATAGGTAATTGTACAGGGAGTGTGGTATGACAGGAGCCAATGGGAGCCTTTTGGCAATTAGGCTCCCACTGTCTCTTTAAGAGCGCGCCCGAGACTCGCGGCGCGCTCTTAGTTTCAGGCGGGACACGTGACCGCTCTCGCGGTCACTGCCCGCCTTCCATCTAAAGCAGTCGGATGAGCCGCGCGCGGCTCGTGCAGCCGCAGGACCGCGCGCGGCTTGAAGAGAGGACCGCGACCGGCCCCCGGTTAAGGTAAGTAACGCTACAGTACCCCCCCCTGAGGACACGCCCCCCGGGCGGGTAGGACCAGGCCTGGCAGGAAAACAAGAATGGAAAGAGCGCACAAGACGGGGAGCATGGACAGCATCAGCCGAAATCCAACTGTGCTCCTCAGGTCCATAACCCTTCCAATGTACCAAGTACTGAAGTCGACCCCTAAGGAAACGAGAGTCAAGAACAGCAGACACTTCAAACTCCTCATGACCCTCCACCGAGATAGGAGGGGGAGGAGGAGTATGCCGGGTATAGCGGTTGCGTACGAAAGGTTTCAACAATGAGGTGTGAAAAACATTAGGAATACGTAGATTCTTAGGCAGGCCTAAGGCATAAGAAACAGGATTAACCTTATGTATAATACGATAAGGTCCAATGAAGCGGGGAGCCAATTTCATAGAAGGCACCCGGAGACGAATATTCCGCGTGGAAAGCAAAACCCTGTCCCCCACAACATAGGACGGAGCTGCTCTGCGATGCTTGTCAGCCTGAGCCTTCTGGCGAGTAGCAGAGTCCACCAAAGAACGCTGAACCTGCTCCCAAGTATTACGCAAACCAGCCAAATGCTCATCCAGAACTGGCATGCCCTGTGAGGAGAATGCAGCCGGAAGAACAACAGGATGCTGGCCATAGACAACGTAAAAAGGGGTCTTGCCGGAAGAATCATGAGTGGCGTTATTCCGAGCAAATTCAGCCCAAGGAAGCAGGTCAGACCAATTGTCCTGATGGTGAGACACAAAACAACGGAGGTATTGCTCCAGAGACTGGTTGGCACGTTCAGCAGCCCCATTAGACTGGGGATGATAAGCGGAAGAAAATGAGAGAGAAATACCCATTTCTGAACAAAAGGCCCTCCAGAACCTGGAAATAAATTGGCTACCCCTATCGGATACAATAGATACGGGAATCCCATGTAATCGAAATACTTCTCTAGCGAAGATATGAGCCAGTTCCTTGGATGTGGGCAACTTGTGAAGAGACACGAAGTGAGCCATTTTGGAGAACCGATCCACTATCATCAGGATTACTGTGTTACCATTTGAAGGGGGTAATTCAACAATAAAATCCATGGACAGGTTAGACCAAGGTCTCTCGGGAACGGGTAACGGATGCAACAGCCCACAAGGAACTCTACGGGAGGATTTCATACAGGCACAAGTAGTACAAGCACTTATATAGTCAGTGACATCCTTTCGTAAGGAATCCCACCAAAAATACCGAGAAACAGCTGACACCGTTTTGGAAATACCAGGATGTCCAGCAGTCTTAGTATCATGATATAATGACATAATATCCCGTCTCTCAGGAACATCAACGAACAGTTTATCATTAGGCCTCTCGCTAGGTGCCATGCTTTGTTTCGCTTGTATGGCCTGCAAGAGGGACGAGGAAATAGACAAAATAGTAGTAGCTATTATCCTGTCTGGGGGAATGACAGGAGTAACATCAATCTCCTGTTTGTCAGTAGTTTCGAACTGTCTGGACAGAGCGTCTGCTTTAGTGTTGCGATCACCTGGCCTATAGGTGATAATAAAATTGAAACGGGACAAAAATAGTGACCACCTAGCCTGCCTGGAAGACAATCTTTTGGCTTCGCTAAGGTAGGATAGGTTCTTGTGATCCGTAAAAATGAGGATAGGATCCTTAGTTCCTTCTAACAAATGTCTCCACTCTTTAAGTGCTAAAATAATAGCAAGGAGTTCGCGATTACCCACATCATAATTTTTCTCTGCTTTGGACATTTGTTTAGAAAAGAAGCCGCATGGATGCAATGGCTTTTCAGGCGACTCTCTTTGGGATAAGACAGCACCTACCCCAATATCCGAAGCATCAACTTCAAGAATATAGGGCAGTGAGGGGACAGGATGCTGTAAAATAGGTGCAGAGGCGAACGTAGTTTTAAGAAATTCAAAAGCCTGAAGTGCCTCGGTAGACCAAACACGAGTATTGCCATCCTTTTTAGTCATACGGGTAATAGGTGCTACAATGGACGAGAAACCTTTGATAAAACGTCTATAATAATTGGAGAACCCAAGAAAACGCTGAATAGCTTTCAGACCTTGCGGTAGAGGCCATTCTATTACAGCAGCTAGCTTCTGGGGATCCATACGAAAACCTTTAGCGGAAATCAAATACCCCAAGAACTGGACTTCGGTTTGGTCAAACAGACATTTTTCTAGCTTGCAATAAAGACCATTAGCAAGAAGGGTCTTCAAAACTGTCGTAACATGTCTGTGATGAGTGTGTATATCTGTAGAATATATTAAAATGTCGTCCAAGTATACGATAACAAATGTGTGAATAAAATCTCTTAAGACATCATTAATAAATTCTTGGAATACTGCTGGGGCATTGCAAAGCCCAAATGGCATAACAGTATATTCGTAATGACCGGATCTAGTGTTGAATGCAGTCTTCCATTCGTGATTTTCCTTTATACGTATCAAATTGTATGCACTCCTAAGGTCTAATTTAGTGAACACAGTGGCATGTTTCAGCCTGTCAAATAATTCTGTAATTAAAGGTATAGGGTATGCATTTTTGATAGTGATTTTGTTTAGACCTCTATAATCTATACACGGTCTTAAATCACCTTCTTTCTTCGATACAAAGAAGAACCCTGCTCCAGCTGGAGAAGAGGATCTCCTAATAAACCCCTTTTCTAGTGATTCCTTAATATACTCCTCCATGACACGGTTTTCTTGAACCGATAAGGGGTACACCCTGCCCTTTGGAGGTATAGTGCCAGGCAACAAGTCAATAGCGCAATCATAGGGTCTGTGAGGCGGTAATTTCTCAGCCTCCCTTTTATCGAAAACAGTCTTTAGAGATAAATACTGAGGGGTATAACCGTAGACAAAGGAGGACTGGTAGGTACCTCAATAGAATTCAAAGGTGTGACTTCCAACGTACAAGACTCGTGGTAGGCCTCACTCCATGATTTTATTTGCCCTGTCTCCCAGTCAAAAATGGGATTGTGAGCACGTAACCATGGATACCCTAATACTAACTGTGAAGAGGGAGAGGTGATGACCTGGAATCGAATGGTTTCATAGTGTAAAACCCCTGTGTACATGTGTAATGGTACAGTCTCATGAGTAACAACTGGAGAACTTAATGGTCTACCATCTATGGCCTCAACGGCCAAGGGTATCTCCTTCTCTCTGATGGGAATGTTGTTTCTCTTTATAAAGCCAGAGTCTATAAAATTTTCAGCTGCCCCAGAGTCAACCAGAGCATATATGTTGTCAACTATACAAATCTCTCCCATATATAAAGAAACCGGGAGAAGCAAGCGGTTAGGAGGCAATTTAGGAGACTTAGATATCACACCCAAGGCCAGTCCCCTATAAGGTCTTAGGTGCGAGAGTTTTCCGGGAGTAAAGGACATTCCTTTACCATATGGTCTCTCCTACCACAGTATAGGCAGAGTCCCTCCCTTCTCCTATGTAATTTCTCAGTATCAGTTTGGCAACCCCTAATTGCATAGGTTCCTCCTCAGACACTTTAACACTCTCTGGTATATTAACTCTGGGGTTAATGGGTGTAACAAAACGTCTATTCCTGTTCTTGGTATAGAGCCTGTCACGAATTCTATTATCTATATCAATGAGGTAATCGATAAGGTCCTCTAAGGCAATAGGAAGCTCCTTAGCTGCTACCTCATCCAATATCGTATCTGACAAACCTTCCATAAAGGCAGTAGTTAACCCATTGTTGGTCCAATCTACCTGCGAAGCAAGAGTGCGAAACTGAATAGCATAATCAGCCACAGACCTAGAACCCTGTTTAATTCTCATTAATGCTCTCGCGGCATTCTTTGACCTTTTCATTGTGTCAAAAGTTCTACGAAAAGCCGTAAGAAAACTGTTGAAATCATGTACCATAGGTCCATTAGCTTCCCAAATAGGATTTGCCCACTCAAGTGCCTTATCGGTAAGTTGGTGCATAAAGAACCCAACCTTAGACCTCTCTGTGGGAAATGAACGTGGATACATTTCGAAGTGGAATTCAATTTGATTAATAAACCCTCTGCAAGTCTTAGAGTCCCCTCCATACCTAGGAGGAGGTGTTAAATGGGCCGAAGTATTAGGCAAAGTAGATACTTCAGGGAGAAGGGGCGTAGGAGGGTTAGGTGTGGTTGCTGGAACGGTTCTAGCTAGGAGCGTCTGGAGAGCCTGAGCTATCTGATCCATACGGTGATCCTGCTCTACAAATCTTGCCTCATGGGACGCCATCTGTTGAGCTAAATCTGCGGGGTCCATGGCCCTATCGTAATGTAACGAGAATATACCCCTACACGCAGGATCCAGCTAAACAGAGGCAAATACAGAGGAGAGATACGTCTACCGGACCTTAGAATGGCCGGACTCGACGTATATGAGAGGAGACAGAGCCAGGAACAAACCGAGGTCAAGGGCACAGAGAGACAGCGTAAACTAGGACAAGCCGGGGTCTGGTACACGGAAAACAGCAAGCCGGCAAACAGTACAGATAAGGATAAAGCGAAAACGAAGTCAGAATACGAAGCCAAAGTCAATACGAGAAAACACAACTGAACACCACAAGCGCTAAAGGGAACTGAAACAGAAACCACGATAGGGCAACGAGCTAAGGGAAAAAGGTAAGTTTAAATAGCTTTTAAACGAAAGTGATTGGCTCCTGTCACTTCCACACCCCCTATAGGTAATTGTACAGGGAGTGTGGTATGACAGGAGCCAATGGGAGCCTTTTGGCAATTAGGCTCCCACTGTCTCTTTAAGAGCGCGCCCGAGACTCGCGGCGCGCTCTTAGTTTCAGGCGGGACACGTGACCGCCTCACGCGGTCACTGCCCGCCCTCCATCTAAAGCAGTCGGATGAGCCGCGCGCGGCTCGTGCAGCCGCAGGACCGCGCGCGGCTTGAAGAGAGGACCGCGACCGGCCCCCGGTTAAGGTAAGTAACGCTACAACTACTGGGAGTGCAGGCTTGACCTGTGGCCTGAGCTATCCCAATTTGCGATAGAACTTCTGGCCTGCCCCGCTTCAAGTGTCCTGTCAGAAAGGACCTTCAGTGCAGCAGGAGGTATTGTCACTGAGAAGAGAAGTCGCCTAGTTAAAAAAAGTCTAGATTACCTCACCTTTATTAAGATGAATGAGGGATGGATCCCAAAGGGACTGACAGTGGACGATACATTCGACTAAAAAAGGCCTGATGAGGGGGGCGTAACAGGGTGTCGCGGCTGTCATGGTTTCCTGTTCCTGGTTTCCTGAGAGTGCTTTATCATTGTGAATCTGATTTCCTGGTATCCTGATCTTGGCTTTTCCCTGGTTACTCTAAATTCTGGTTTCCCTGACTTGGCTTGTGTAAACTGTATTGTGGATTTTCTGGCTTCCTTGACCTCGGCTTTCCCTTTGACCATTTTCTGTCTTTAGCGTATTAGTCCGGCCATTCTAAGGTCCGGTTTACGCTCTGTCCTTTTATTTTCCTTTTCTTGCCTATGTATATGTTTACATAGTTTCTGCGTGCTGGACCACACTAGTAGTCGTGACATTGGGATTAAACTGATAAGAATAGTACTACTTAACACACCACTCCTATCTGGTGGCACATTAGATTGCACGCGCAGTGCCCCAAATTTGAAGTAGGAGGACCGACCAAGCATCTTTTTCCATCTCCCGGTTCCTAAAATTGATGCCATATACACGTCCCCTGATAGGGGACGTAACAGGGATTAAACTGATAAGAATAGTACTACTTAACACACCACTCCTATCTGGTGGCACATTAGATTGCACGCGCAGTGCCCCAAATTTGAAGTAGGAGGACCGACTAAGCATCTTTTTCCATCTCCCGGTTCCTAAAATCGATGCCATATTCACGTCCCCTGATAGGGGACGTAACAGGGATTAAACTGATAGGAATAGTACTACTTAACACACCTTATAATAATGCAGAGAGAGGCAACGCAGAGAGAGGAGTCTGAAGAAGAGGAGTCAGAGGAGGAAGGTGGCTTTGAGGAGGTGGGAGACCAAACACAGCAGGCGTCCCAGGGGGCTTGTTGTCACCTTTTGGGGACCCTTGGTGTTGTACGTGGCAGGGTGGAGGAAGAGACATTCAATGACATCAGTGAGGACAAGGAACGGGACATGGCTAGCTTGTTTGCGGTGCGTTAAATGGGGAGTTTGGTCTGTCACTGTGAAGCGGGCGTAACCTTTACACTACCTGATCGATACAACATCATACCAGATGTTTTAAAGCACGTTATTCCAAACAATTTAGGAATGTTAGGTGATTTATGCCCTTTATGGATTAAAACCAGACTCTGCATCAACTATGTAATTTTCCATGGGAGTTTTGCCATGGATCCCCCTCCGGCATGCCACAGTCGAGGTGTTAGTCCCCTTGAAACAACTTTTCCATCACTATTGTGGCCAGAAAGAGTCCCTGTGGGTTTTAAAATTCGACTGTCTATTAAAGTCTATGGCGGTTCGCCCGGTTCGCGAACATTCACTCCGCATCTGACTTTCTCAACTATTAATTTATGCTGTGCTCCTACAGCTTGGCTCTTTCCTCTGCAAAAGTAAATTACTTCAATACCTTCATAACCACATTCTAGCTCGAACCCAAATTACTATTTCACACTTTTAACTCTTTTATTCACCCTGTTGCTCCTCCTCCTCCTACCAACTTAACTGCCACAAACCTTGCAACTCACTTCAGTGACAATAGCTATACAATCAGGGAAGAGATCTCTCGTCTCTCTCCATCCCTTTGACAATACTTCCCCCAACCTCACTCTCTCTGCTGTTCTATGTTCATTCACAACTGCTACAGCAGAAGAGGTTTCTGCTCTGCTGACCCACCACCTGCTTCCTTGATATAGGGTGCTGTGTGTATAAGGGTGCTGTTAGTGTCTGTGGGGGTGGGGGAGCCGTTTAGTTAAAATCCTGCCTCCCTTCTTACCTTATGTAGGGAGGGGGGACTGTGCTGCTGCCATCCCTGGTGGTCCATAGAGAGTGAACGCTAGCCCCACAGGGGGCTAGAGTTCACTCTGGCGATATCTGAGCGTTGCCGCGTTAACCGCAGCAACGCTCCGACCTCGTGAGAGGAACCCGGCGGAGCTGCTGGCAAGAGCTCCCCGGGTCCTCTCCTGTCTCCCTCCCTGCCTGCGGTTAGGTGAGGAAGATCTTTGATCTCCCTCACCAGCCCACGGAGGGAGGCACATAGCGCGTGCCAGGGGGATTAGTGCACACCGTGCGCACGCCTACGCCTACGCCTATCAGCTCCTTTGGCTTCCAATATCACTTCTGTGGATGATACACAAATCTAACTGTCTTCTCCTGATCGCTCCACACCCGTCTTGACTAGTGTCTCTGACTGCCTCTCTGCTGTTTCTAACTGGATTGCTGCCCACTTCCTTAAGCTCAACATGTCCAAAACAGAAATTCTGGTCCTTCCAGTGTTGCTACTCCAGTTTCTGTCTCCTTCCCTACCATCAGCTCCACCATGCAGGCCTGCTGCCTAGATGTTCTCTTTGACTCTGACCTCTCCTTCACTCCTCATGTCCAGTCGATTGCCTGACACTTCCATCTCAAAAACATGGCATGCATCCGCTCCTACTTAACGCCAGATGCGGCTAAGGTACTGGTCCATGCCATTGTCTTCTTGACTACTGCAATCCGCTACTCAGTAGCCCTATGTGTTCCCAACTTTCCCGGTTACAGTCTATAATAAATGCAGCAGCAAAATTTATTTTCCTGTTCGCCCGCACCTCCCATGGCTCATCCATCTGTCAGTCCCTGCATTGGCTTCCCATAAGATATAGGACTCATTTAATATTCTGTTTTTTGCTTTCAAATCTATACATAATGCTACTTCCACCTATCTTTCCTCCCTAATACACAAGTATGTCTTGTCTAGGCCCTTACGCTCACCTGAAGACGTACATCTATCTTCTGTCCGTACTTCCACCTCTGATGCTCGCCTTCAAGCCTTCTCTAGGGCTGCACCGTTTATGTGGAACTCCCTTCCCTTCTCCGTTAGGCACTCACCCAGTCTCCACTCCTTCAAAAAAATCATTAAAAACCCACTTTTTCACAAAAGCTTATCAATTGAACTGTTAATGGCTCTCAACTGATTCCTCTCCTGCAACTGTCAGTTTTAAAAAAAACACATACAAAAACACACACTAAGTCTTCAGTTAATACTATTCTACCAATCTACTTCCCTAATACTATCCTTACCTTTTGTGTCACTTTACTCCACTCCCTCTAGCATGTAAGCTCATTGAGCAGGGCCCTCAACCCCTCTGTTCCTGTGTGTCCACTTGTCTGGTGACAATTACATGTTTGTTAGTCCACCCATTGTAAAGCGCTGCGGAATTTGTTGGCGCTATACAAATAAAAACACAATAATAATATTAATAAGCCCTTCATTCCCAGTGTACCCTGACCGGAATATAGCAAGACATACATAACCAAACAACTGGGTGACACGAGGTACAGGGGTGTGGTCACACTGTTTTTTTCTGTTTTACTTAAATTATTTGGTTTCCACCAACTAATATGTACTTGTAAACTAATAACTGCAACACAGTACTATGATCTGTACCTTGTAATGAAATACTCCAGACAGACATATAACAGACATGTAACACCTTTACCTTTTTATTGTTGGTGAATACTGACAAGACGCTACAGAGGCTTTGTATTATCACTATTGCACTGCATTCTGTACATGTACTTCTGTCTCAAAACTCAATAGAAATTATATTCAAAAAAGAAACTGGATGAAGACTAAGAATACTGACATAAAAAGGTATAATTTCACTCATGTATAAGTGATACCTTAGCAAAATACCATATTCATGGCACTGACAGTCTTTCAAACAACATAGAAAAACTAAGGACTGAGCTCAATCATGTGAATTCCATTGATCATTTACTTGCCATAAGTGAGACTCATGACCCAACCTAAACAAGTTATTGTAGTGAATTAAAGATCAAATGATAATATTGCTTCATGTGTTGTGGGAAAAAAACAGCTATGCTGGGTCCTTTCTTTTTTCCTGTCAAATCAGGATACGCAACTTGGCTGGGCATTGGCTAAGCAGGTTTAAAACATGCAAAGTAGAAACTGATCCAGAAGTGTAACACTGAAAATGCTTCCTAGATCTTGTAAAGAAAAGAGTGCTTTGCTGAAAGACTACATATACCAGAAGATAAGGTTCCGTTATGAAATGACAACAGACCAAGATTAAAGGACCACTATAGTGCCAGGAAAACATACTCGTTTTCCTGGCACTATAGTGCCCTGAGGGTGCCCCCACCCTCAGGGTCCCCCTCCTGCCCGCTCTGGAAGGGGAAAAGGGGTAAAAACTTACCTTTTTCCAGCGCTGGGCGGGGAGCTCTCCTCCTCCGATCCTCCTCTTCTCCTCCCCATCGGCTGAATGCGCACGCGCGGCAAGAGCTGCGCGCGCATTCAGCTGGTCGCATAGGAAAGCATTATCAATGCTTTCCTATGGACGCTTGCGTGCTCTCACTGTGATTTTCACAGTGAGAAGCACGCAAGCGGCTCTAGCGGCTGTCAATGAGACAGCCGCTAGAGGAAATAGGGGAAGACTTAACCCATTCATAAGCATAGCAGTTTCTCTGAAACTGCAATGTTTATGAAAAAATGGGTTAACCCTAGCTGGACCTGGCACCCAGACCACTTCATTAAGCTGAAGTGGTCTGGGTGCCTAGAGTGGTCCTTTAAAATGGATCAAAAACTTACAAACAGAAAGGTAAACTGAGAGTTGGAACATGTCTGGTTGGAAGTATGAATAAAAAGCATTATTCAAAAGCTAGAATGATTTCGAGTTCTTCTTCTTGCTACTGAGAAATTACATGGCACTTTACACTAAACCAACTCACACAATGGCTTGTGAAATTGTGAGACTCTTTATAATATATTGAAACCCAAGAATGGAAAAAGTCCCAATCCAATTTTCAAACTCAGCCAAATAGTATGCAGTCAGGTAGTATTCCCTGCAATCTGAGGTTGCTGACCAGACAATGAAATGTAATTCATTACTTTTTGTACACGGAAAAGGATATTTCATGGAGCACCCCCCAAAAAGAGAATGTCGATGTGCCTGTCACTGAGTGTGTGTCTAATGTACCAGGAACCAAAATATTGAAGTGCACTCAATCCATTAATCCAAAAATTAAAAACACCTCAAACATTGATGCTAGACACTGTGGTTCTAATAAAAATGCCAATCTAAGCCTTGGAGTGCCTGTACCTTTCTTTGGTGACTAGTGAGTGTGTGCCTGTCAGTAAATGTATATGTTTCAGTATGTGTGTCTGTCAGTGTGTGCAAATCAGTGAGAGTGTGTATGTCAGTGTGTCCTTTATGTGTAAATGGGTGTCAGTGTCCACTGTGTGTTAATGTATGTGTGTCAGTATCCTCTGTGTGTAAGTGTGTGCATCAATGTCCTCTGTGTGTAAATGTGTGTGTGCCAGTGTCTTCTGTGTGTACCTGTGTGTGTGTGTATATGTGTGTGTCCTCTGTGTGTAAATGTGCATGTGCCAGTGTCCAGTGTGTGTAACTATCATGTGTGTATTATATTTTAATTTTGTGACTTTGTTTACTTCAGATTAATGGTTTATAGACTCCTCCTTACATACCAAGATTCACATTATGCTATATTTATTTTAAAAGTATTTTTTTTTATTCAAAATTTTTAGTAACATCCAAATAAGAATAGTTCTTTAGAACTCAATTCATTCAATAAACCAATTCAATATCAATTTATCATATTTCTATTATACATTATTTCATTGTCATTAATATTTTTTATCATCTATTATGTATAGAAAACTCCTTTTTTTGTTGTGTATAAATAACATTAAAATATACTTGCTATATTATTCTTTTGTATGGTCTTCATTCCCCCTAACGTTCACATACAATCCCAGTCATACACATTTACGGTCATCTAATTTAGGTATATTATTTCTTTGTAGAGGGAGCATTTATAAATATTTAATAATCTATCTCGTACATTATACAGGTTCAGGGCCTCTTAAATACCCACATAGTTGGTCTATTAACAATTGTTGAATATAGTATCGAAAAACACAGAACGGATCATTAATTTATGTTATTTGATATCACAGACTTCTTTTAAAGTAAAAATCAATGTATTTCAAAGGAAATGTTAATCGATAATGTTAGATAGAGAAGGGGGAAAAAATGATCAGACTAGTGTTTTCAAGCAGATACTGTTTATAGTAATGTCTAGTTTTTTCCCTTTCTTCTCTTTTCCATTAGGGACATTTAAATAATCTCTTTTCTTGGACAATCAGGTGTTATACCTCATATTAAAACCTCTTAACGTTAGCGATAAGGCTTTTGTATATATCAAGTGATTTATAATTGGGATAGGGATTATGTATAATAACCCCTAGTTCCATTTCTAGTAGGTTTAACACTTGAGCTTTATATTGTGTCTTAGATGGTATATTAATTTGCTTCCACCCTTTTGCGATTAGTATCTTAGTGGCCATAAGGCTCTGTGTTATTAAAATATCTGCTTTTTTACTGTATTCGTTCTTATATAGGTGAAGCATAGCAATCTCTGTTTTTTTCAGTAGTGATACTGCTCCTATTTAATTTATTCGTTCAAAAGTTAAATCCCATAATTGGATAATTTGGGGGCAATTCCACCAGATATGTAATAATGATCCATCTATGTGACAGCATCTCCAACAATTTGGGGGGCTGCTTAGCGAGATTTTATTGAGTCTTTTAGGGACTAAATACATCTATAAGATAGTTTTTAAAAGGTTTCGAGAATGTTTAAGCAGTGATTGTATTTTTTTAATTTACTAAAGGCCTGGCACCGTGATCTGTATTGTACTTCTGTAGATAAGTCCGATTCCCATTTCATTAGAGCCATTGGTGTTTTAGGGTGGCCTATTGCTATTATCACTTCCAATGTTTTAGCATAATGGTGTTTAATATGCTTAATATCTAAGATTTATTTTATTAACCTTCCTAAGTTATCTTCTCTAACTAAAATGTGTTCTCTAACTTTTTATCCTTAAATAATTAAATATTTCTCTAGATGGCAAGTCTAGTAAAGTAGATAGTTCATTATAGTTTTTCAAGTATCGATTGTTAAATAGGTCACTAACCTGGATATTGTTGGTTTTTTTTATACCAATTTTTAAGATCTATGTGAGTCATAATCTGTCTTAGAGTTTTTAATAATAAAGTCTGTGGAATTAAGTTCTCAATCTTAAATTTTCTTTTTATCTTATCCCATTCTCTCATTGTTTGAGATAATATTAAAGATTCCTTATCTGTAATTATTTGTGTCTCCATATTTTTAAATGTGTGTGTGTGCCAGTGTCCTCTGTGTGTGTGTATATGTGTGTCCTGTGTGTAAATGTGCATGTGCCAGTGTCCAGTATGTTTAACTATCATGTGTGTATTATATTTCCATCTTGTGACTTTGTTTACTTCAGATTAATGGTTTATAGAGTCCTCCTTACATACCAAGATTCACATTATGCTATATTTATTTTAAAAGTATTTTGTGCTACCTTGTTCTTCAATATGGGATTAACTTAAATATCAGTATCTTCACATTTCATTTGGAATTTAAATCAATAAAAATGACTGTGGCGAAAGTGGAGGGGCCTGTTTGCCAGCCTCCTGCCCTGCGACTATGGCCCTGGGATGTATTGTCCTTTAAGGAACTGATTTGGGCATACTGTATTTTATTATGCTGCTGCTGGCCCTTTAAGAACCATCTGGGGACATACTGTGGAGTTACTGAGTGGCCACCATTTCATGTATCAGAGGCACATGGCGGCAATTTTAACTCACAGACACTATTTGGACTTTTCTACATGGTGCCATCTCGTTGGTATTTGGTGCACAAAGACATTGTGCAGTAGTTTTAAACTATACAACAGGGGACACATTATACAGTAATTATTTTTCATATAGCCTGTATATGTTCTGCGGAATCTGCATTAAACTGCATCTTCCAAACTACTGAATGGATCTGGGTGAATTTTGGATATGTGGTTCACCCAGATCCCCCGGTTCCGAGGATATATTTTATGGGGTTATTGCATGTTTTGGGGTCCCTGTGATATGTTTTATTATACTGTATTTTCCTGCCTGTGATAATTAAGTTAGTCTATTGTGTTGAGATAATTGTATCACAGGCAGAGGGGAGGATTTCTGATGTAATGAATGGGAGTGTTAGCTGTGTTGTAATGTGTTGATTGGTTGTTCTTCAAAAACCTGTGGGCAGTACTATGTTTGTAGAATGTGAATAAAAGAGGCTGTATGTGCCAGTACAGGCAGTTCTACTTCACCCTCAATCTAGAGTCCTGTCTCTTATTGGGGGAATTGCTATATCACTACAAGGGATTGCTATGCTCTGCATACTCCTTTAACTAATCACTACTAAGCTCTTTTAAGAGCTTGTTCCTGCTTCACTCTCACTCTCTTGGAGGAGAGGTTCACCCACTGGAACCTGGAGCCTTGTTGTAGGTTCAGGGTGGGTAGGAGACGGTGAGACCCCAACCAAGCTGCGGTGGTTGTGGTGTCTGCGGAGCGCTTGGAGCCCTCTGTAAGCGCTAGGAGCATCCTTCAACTGAGGTACCCAGTCGGGGTGCCAGGTGATCCGTTACAATTACTTTCTCGAGGCAGGGGTATTTAGGATTTTTTTTTTAGACCTGCAGGGGTACTTCTTTGTGTAAGGTTGAGAAACACTGATCTAGGCCATAGGTCTGCAGTGGGTATAGTGTGCAGATCATAGGCACATGTGGTTTCTGTAATAAGGTTTTTCTTTTGTATAATGCATATATGTAATATAGCAGCTGGCATTGATGTTGCATTGATGAGTATTTGGCAGGGAAGGAGTCAGTATTCTTTAGGGATGTGGTGCAGGTGTACAGTGGGCCAGTTGGATGAGGTGCAATACAATGTTTTACATCCCTAAGGAAGTTATTTGGCAGCAAATCTGGTAACTCTCTTAACAAATGTTCTGTTATTTACCTGGAACCAACCCAAGATGAAAGATAAGGTTTGGGTATGGTGGGAGGAGGAATGAATGGTTGTGAAAGAAAGAGAGAAATGTGATAAAACTGAGAAATTGAAAAATTTAGTGTTAGAGAAAGAGAAATGATAATAGATGAGATTGCGAATGAGAGTGAGAGTATATATACTGTGTACAGATGGATTGACATATTGTAATGTATAAGGATGCAGAGTATCTATACAACTACTTATTTATATACTTGTGTAATGGGCAATTGACTCTAGAAAATACTAAGTAGGCCTTAAATCCTGTTTATATAAACATTAGAAACTAGATTTCTTGATTGGTCTTCCAGATCTTTGACAGAGGCTGACAATCCTTTGAATACCATGGTGGATATGAATGCCCCTGTGAGCAAGAATCTTATTTTTTAACAGGAGTTTACCGATGATAGTTAATAAACTAACATGCAAACTAGCAGCTGACATTGAGTTATGGCTATCTGAAAGCAAAGAAGATTAAACTGGGTGAAGGGCAGGATGTCACCTTCCAAATAGTTTCAGCCCCTTTTACATAAGGGGGAGTTTTATCTTGAATCCCAGTGCTGAGATGACATCTCCATCACATTGATCTGAATAAGCAAACACCAGGTGATAGTATAGAATGAAACTCATTAGCAGAACAGAAGCCGTGAGATCTGCATGGTGTGTCCTTTTAAATCCTAAGTCAGGACAGACCTAGTGCAGATAAAGTAAGAAGGATATTATAGAATCACTAGTAAGGTACCATATAAAATGACAGCAAGTTTATTAGGTTGTCGGCTACTAGACTAAATGGCGAAGGATACATGTACAAATCGCATGCTGCATTCTAAGAATTATATGAAAATGGTGGATTTGAAATTCTGAGCATCAAAATGAAATTATTAAATCACCATTTATAAGAGCACAGTTAATGGCGCAGTTATGATTCAGAACTATGGGGAAAATGTATTCAAGTTTGGTGCAAAGTGCTAAATGCTAAGAAATGTTCTGTAATTTTCTTTGACCATTTGTCCTTATTGAGCAATTTGTCCCAGAATCGTAGTTGTCTTGCATTGGTGCCCCCCCATCCTACCCCCCCCCTTATGTGATTAGGGTTTGTGGTTAGTGTACATCCTACAACTCACATAACTCTCAGTGTAACCATCAATTAATGCGATCCCATTATATAGAGTCATTGAACCAGGAATGGTGGCAAATACACAAGGGAACTGCATATTTTAAGCCAAAATAGCAGATTTGGAAACATAAATGACTTATAATAACCCTGATAGTCTCTGGTTTAAATTTGGTATTTATATGGTTAATAGTTTTAGCAGAGAATCTCTAACGATGCTATGAGTATCTTAGCTCTGGTAATGAACATGCACTGTAGAATGACACTGGGCATGCTGAGAGAGGAAAGAGATGGAGACCGAGAGAGGAGGAAAGGGGAGAAGGAGAGAGAGGAAGAAGAAGAGAGAAGGAAAGTATCAGAAAGAGAGGGAGATAAAAAAAAAGGAGGAGAGAGGAGAGTGAGGAAAAGATGAAAGAATAGACAGATTGGAGAAGTGGAAAAACAAGAGAAGATGGGAAGAGGGTAAAAGGCACAGAATAGGAGAGAAATATGAGAAAAGCAAGAGTGAAAAGAAAGATTGCTAGATGAGGAAAGGGAGGGAAATATAGCGATATGACAAGAAAATGAGAGAGAAGGGGAGAGAGGCAGGATGGAGGCAGAGGAAGAGAAAGGAAGAGCTACATGGAGGGGGTGTATGGAGAGGGAGAGAGCTTGAAGGTATCAATTCACATTGGGGGCTGGGGAGTGAGTGGGATGCACATCAGAAGTAGTTCTCAAATAACCCTGTAGTTCTTTGGGAATTTGCTCTGACCTTTAACTGTGACAATAATTATTTGCAACATTAGGTAGCATGTAACATATACAGTACTGCTACTTGAAACATTCTGTGTGCCTAGCAATATAGTGATGTTGATTCTAAACAAAGATACGGAACATATTATCATGTGTAATGATGCAGGGTATCTTTTCAGGCATGATTATCTAATGGTCCAAAGGCTGTTTTACTGCCCTCAGTCTGTGTATGATACAAGGGACCTTTATTTTCAAATATGTTTTTTTTTACTAAGGGCTATCTTCTCAGCCCAAGTAATTATACAGTAAATACATACACAACCTGTGATAATTTCTAATCATACTGTACTTATGCATTGTACTGTATAATGATGGTCATACCTATATTCTGACAATGAGCATGTCTCTTGTTTGCACTGTAACATTTTGCAATGTATAATGGTATTGAGTATCTATTATGTACTGTATAATAGTGCCATGTAGAGTATGCTGATGATGAACATGCTGCACTGTATTTGTTAAATGGCTATACGATGACAGTTTGCATACATCATTGTACAATATCTATATACTGATATATATATATATATATATATATATATACACAAGGGATTATGGTGAATAGATATACAGTGGTATATACTGTATACTGATATTAAGCACTGTACATGATAAAAAAAAAAAACAGACTGCACTTTATAATAATACACTATTAGTATACACTTATGTCATATATGTTACACTGTATGATAATAGAATCTTACACTTACAGGGTTATTCACTTAATTGCCCCATACCAAATGGGCTAAAACCATCCAGTGCTGTACTGGTCCTTTTGAAATTCAAAATAAGGACGCTATTTAACAATGTCCAGATTTTGCAGAATGCAAATATACTCCAGAATACTTAAATAACCCTTGGCAGAGCATGGTTAGACACGTGGTGGCAAGCCAGCGCATGCTAACCAGCCGCCGCATTAAAAGGTCAAAAAAACTTTTTAAAAGCCTTTTGGTGTCTTCAATATGAGTTGTAGGATGTTGTTGTAGAGGTTGTAGATAACACCCTTGACACTCACAGCACCCTCACTCACAGCACAAACACACTGCACCCCTGACACTCACAGCACCCTCACTTACACACAAACACACTGCACCCCTGACACACACAGCACCCTCACTCACACACAGCACCCCTGACACTCACAGCACCCTCACACACAGCTTCCTCACATGCACATAGCACCCACACACACACACAGCACCCTCACACACATAGTCTTTCCTGGCATTTTTGTCTCCCGGTATCCCATCTATGGAGAAACCAGAGACAAATTTCAAGCAAACACAGTGCAAGCATGTTATTACATTTGTATAGCTAATTAAAAAGAGAGCGCATGCATAACAAATAAAGAACCTTCGTAATAATTTACATATGGTCCAACTCAAACAATAGGAATAATACCTAATGTACTCAAACAATGATAGCTGCTAAAATAAAAAGAAATTTCCCCATTCCATAAAACAAATGTACATATAAATTTTTCAGCGCTTAGTAGATAGTCCCCTTAAAATTAAAGAGGTGCATATATATGCAAACAAATGAGAAAGTCTAGCACAAGAAGTATCCAAAAAGTATAGTTCAGTTACAGAGTCCTGCAATCCAGATAACGTTGTAATATACAGGAACTCTGAGTTCCTGTATATTACAACGTTATCTGGATTGCAGGACTCTGTAACTGAACTATACTTTTTGGATACATGTTACTACATTTGCTTGCACTGTGCAGAAGAAATACTTTTGTCTCCCCCCACTTGTGGCCAATGGATGGGGGTTAGTTAAAAAAAAAAAAGCTAGTGTCCCCCTACTTGTTAAATGGGTTGGATCTAATGCATCTAGTGTCCCTCTGCTTTGCACACCTATTGGCTGTGGGGGGAAGTTTTATTTATAATAAAAGGGTCTCCCCCTACTCCCTGGTGAGTAGGATATCCCATTATAATACAGGGTGTGGCCTAGTGACCCATCTGTGGAGGATTGGGTCTCTATTTAAATTTTCCACATGAGGGTGGACATTCCATTGTCCACCTCCCAAAATTATCCATAAGCCTGAACCCCCTGTCTCCTAGCCAACCCCAATTCAAATAAATGCTCCCTACCTATCTCCCTAATAATAGTGAGGAAGGAGTCAAGAAAACTAATACATGTATTACAGAAAATTACCATGTCTCTTCTTATATCTTCTTTTTTTAATCCTCACAAAATATAATTCTCAATGTTACTACTAAATTTCAAATATTCAAATGCCAATGCTAGACACAAACACATTTTGGATTCAAATATCAACAGGAAGCACAAACACACTGCTGCATTTAAACACCAACACTTCACACAAACACACCTCTGTGTCACATTACAGTAGACTCCAACTCGCACACGGCTGGAATTCCAATTTAGCAGAGTAGGTATCTGCCTACCAGTGCCTGTCCTGTCAACCTATTATGCTTGATAACACATCAAGCATACACCCAGTGTTGTCCCATGTCCTCCAGTGTCTGTATGCAGTGGTGTACACACAATCCATAGGGCCCCGGTGCGAACCTGATCCGTGCCCCCCCCCCAGACACATACATACAGACACACAGAGACATACATACAGACACACACACATACACACAGACACATACAGAGACACATACACACACATGCATAGACAGACACACACATACACCCCCCGACAGACATACACACAGACACATACATACACACACACACACAGACACATAAACACATACATACATACATACAGACACACACACACACACACACACAAAGACACATACATACAGACTGTATGTGTATGTGTGTGTGTGTGTCTGTATGTGTGTGTGTGTGTGTCTGTATGTATGTGTGTGTGTATGTATGTATGTGTCTGTGTGTGTATGTGTGCATCTCTGTATGTATGTATGTGTGTGTCTGCATGTATGTGTCTAAATGTGTGTGTGTCTCTGTATGTATGTGTCTGTATGTATGTGTTAGTATATTGTATATTACAGACACATACATACAGAGACACACGTACAGACACATACATACAGAGACACACACATACACATACAGACACACACAGACACACACATACTGACACACACACATACAGACACAAAAACACATACAGACACATACAGACATACATACAGATACACATATACAGACACTTACATACAGAGACACACACATGCACACAGACACATACATACATACAAACACACACACACACATATACAAAATGTTTAAGTCACCCTCCTGTTCCCTACCTTTTGCAGGATGGTCACTTTCCCTGGCATCCAGGGCTGGACTGGGGATTCCAAAGCAGCCCTGGAAAAAAAATCTATGCCAGCCCCATAAGTCATTGCGCCATATATTGTTGCATGTAATATGTAAGGCTATGTCTTGCCACCCTAGATGATTGAGATATATATATTTTTCCAATATAAAATATTGGTCCTTTCAGAGTAAAATTTTTAATCATACAGTAAGCATACTCACATGCAGACACAGAAAGGCAGCGGGAGATTAGAGAGGTCAATTCGTGGCTAAAGTCTTGGTGCAGGAAAGAGGGTTTTGGGTTTTTAGAGCACTGGGCCGATTTTGCGCTTGGGTACAACCTGTATAGTCATGATGGATTGCACCTAAACGGAAGAGGGTCTGCTGTGCTGGGGGATAGGATGGCTAGAAGGTTGGAGGAGATTTTAAACTAGTGGTAGGGGGGGAGGGTCAAAGCAATCTAGAAAATGGAGATAGGATGGAAAGGAGATGGGCTTTAGCTCAGAACAAAGGGGGTGGAGATGAGGGGAGGGGAAACTCAGAACAGAGGAGGTATGTAATATTGATAATTCACAAAAGAGGGACTAGTACTTCAGCAAGGGGCATCAGGTTTTTGAATGTGTTAAATGACACCTTTATGTCACAACTGGTACAAGCACCAACTAGAAAGGATGCTTGCCTGGATCTTGTCATAACAAACAATGTTGATCTTTTAACCAACATTCAAGTAAGGGAGCATTTGGGAAATCACAATATGGTAAATATTGAAATAAACTCAAAAAAGCAAAAGCAAGTGGGGTATACTAAAACATATAATTTAAAAAAAGCCAATTTCAATAAGGTTAGGGCAGCTCTACAACATATCGACTGGCATAAACTCCTTAGTGATAAAAACACTGAGAATAAATGGAAACTATTCAAACAAATATTAGAAAGGTACATTTCTCAGTATGTACCATCGGGTAATAAATATAAAAGAAACAAATTAAAACCAATGTGGTTTAGTAGAGAAGTAAAACAAGAGATTAAAACTAAGAAAAGGGCATTTAAAGCATTTAAATCAGACAAATCAAAGGCATCCTATTTAAGATACAAGGAAGCCAATAACACTTGCAAAAAGGCAATTAAAGTGGCTAAACTAGAAAATGAGAAATTGATAGCTAAAGAATGCAAAACCAACCCCAAATTTTTTTTCAAGTACATCAATTCTAAAAAAACAAAAAATGAAAGTGTAGGTACACTTGAAACAGAGTTGGGTTTATTAGCTAATGAAGACCAGGAAAAAGCAGAAATTTTAAATAACTATTTTTCTTCAGTATATATTAATGAGGATTGTATGGCAAGAGATATGCAAGTGATTGCTGCAAAAAACTTGCAAATAACTTGTGATTGGATAACTCGAGACAAGGTGCTACAACTATTAAAGAAAATTAATGTAACTAAAGCTCCGGGGCCTGACGGTATTCACCCACGAGTACTTAAGGAACTAAGTGGGGAAATAAGTGAACCTCTGTATTTAATTTTTCAAGATTCTTTTGTTTCAGGTGTTGTACCGGAGGATTGGAGGAAGGCAGGATATGTAAAAAGGGTTCAAAATCCTTACC
>OW240912.1:169495968-169645548 GCA_933207985.1 Pelobates cultripes | reverse complement strand
GCATAGTAAACAGCACATTTAAATTTTACAAGATATAACAGGCTTGGTACAAGTGGGTAGAACTTTTGTAGCTAGTCTATATATGCTTGGTTGTATGATTATGTGGTTGTTGGTTTACAGGCTATGTATAGTTACATCAATTACAGATTTCCATACACTTAATAAATTTTACCACCAGGGCATAGTAGGACGCTGGGCTTACCGGGTTGGGTATACTTGTAGGCTCAGGCATTTTAATTGCTCTCTGTGGGGAGTTGCAGGAGGGGGGTCAACTATAATAAGTATATATTGATATTAAAAGTAAGGTGTTAAAATAAAGGGTACACAGTAATCTGGTATAACATTAGGCATGTATGATTAGCAGCCGCTTGATCATTACTGCATCTGTGCTGAGTCGGCCGGTGTCCTTGCCGAGTTCAAGCTCCTTGTGATTCCCGCTGATTGTTTAAATGCTTGGGGACTTGTCAGCCCGGACTGGGCCCGGTTTGGTGTGCCTGCTGGTACCTGGAATCAGGATAGGAATAGAGCCAATGCCCCATGTAGGCAGAGTCAGAGTCCTGATCGAATCCCCACAGAGCTGCTGGTGTCAGTGGGAGGTAAAGCCTCGAATGGTGTGAGTATTCTCATTATAGTGAGCCGAGCTTGCATGAGGATTATACACCCTGTGAAGTTATCCGGTGGGCAGAGGGAGTACGCCACTTGTATTCAGGCTGCTGTCAGCGCGTGGTTTTTCAAGGGTTTTTCAAGCCGAGAAGGGGTAGTTTTAAGCTGTTTATTATGGATTCATTAGGGAGCCGAGGTGCTCCACGTCCATCCAGCTTGGCGGTCAGGCCCCGCCCCCAGTTTAATACTTTTTTAATTCCACGTATTATCTCTCCTCAATTCCTCTATTTTATATTTATGTTTTTTGAGAGTAATCTTTATATATCAACTATTGTATTTTCATGAAAGTAAAAGTTATGTTTTAATTATTCTCACTTAGGACAGTGTCTCTCTCCTCTTTCTTTCATAATCCTAATCAGGGTTAACCCCTTCACTGCCCCATAGATCTATTCTATATTAGGCTTCCACTCCGTTTAATTTTGTAAGACACATGGATGGGCTGGAGGGGGATTGAAACATAAGGCTCGGCTGTGGGGGAATGAGACACATGAATGGGATGGGAGGAATGAGACACATGGAGGGGCTGGGGGGAATAACACACGTGACTGGAATGGTGGGGGAATGATACACATGGTTGGGCTGTGGGGGATGAGACACATGGATGAGCCTGGGGGGGAATGAGACACATGGAGGGGCTGTGGAGAAATGAGAAATGTGGAGGTGCTGTGGGGAAGGAAAAACATGGAGAGGATGGGGGAAGGAGACAAATGGATGGCGGGAAGACTCAACAGGTGCTGTGGAAGAGAAAGAAACACACACAGATGGACTGGGAAAAAGGAACACAAGGAGGTGCAGAGAAAGAGGAAAATGAGACACAGAAAGGTTTGGGGAAAGAGACACACATAGGTGCTAGGGCAAAATCAAGAGACACAGAGGATCTTTGGATAAAGAGAAACACAGAGGGGCTGGAAGGGAGCACCAAAGTGGCTGGGACACACCAAAGAGGCTTGGGGGAGAAAGAAACACAGAAGGGGTGGGTAAGAAAATCAAAATGTTGTAAAAAAATTCAAAAGTGGGGTGAATAGAAACACAGATTTTTTTCTTGCGTGGGATGGGGGTGGGGAATGCAAGTCGCGGAGCTCCCTGTACCAGGGCCGGGCACCTCCGCCAAGTCTGCTTCCTTGTAGGTATCAGGGACCCTGGAGCACTTCATATCCAGTCACTGAGGCTTGACTGGGATCACTGAGGGCCTTTTCCAACCTGGACCAAACACCAGATGACACTTGGTGAAGGTTAAAACAATAACTAACTTTAATAGACATTGCACACATAGTTAATCCCCAACAGCCTCATTTACATACAATAGGGTGCATAAGTCACTATAGTACAAGGAAGGGTGGGGTCAGACAATAGCAAAGATTGATGGGAGATGGAGGAGGGATAGGGCAGCTATTTTAAACTGGTCTGGCAGTGTCCCTGGGACAACGCCCTGCTTGGGAAACAATAGGACAGGAAAAGGGGGAGGGGGGGAAAGGCACATACAAGCAATACATTCAACATACCCTGCACAAATACTGGGCGCAGGGTGACCAAAACACAAAAGGAATCTGCGGACCCACACATAGTGTCTGTCTTCCATCCCCAATGATGGTGACTACCATCAAAATGCATCTTTGCTCTTGCTCTACCTGTAACTCAGTTATTTGATTGACAGATGAGAGAAATACCCCTTATTAAATAAATTTTTCTTTCAATATATATATTTTGCTAGCAATCCTGCTAACACAATGTACAGAATGTGTGTGATACAGAAGGTTGTCTAATCCATCACCAGAGCTGTGGGGTGCAGCTGAAAGAAAACCTGAAAATGAGAGTGTGATAATGCGTCAGCCAGTTTGTTATCTATACCTGAAATATGTTCACAGCAGAGGTAAAATTTAAATGAGGCAGACAGCCAAGTCAATCTTCGGACCAATCTCATGATGGTCAAGGACGAGGAACGCCCCTTATTTTTTTTTAAAAAATTCTTTATTTTTTCGTGCATTCAAATAAACAAGTGAGCTTGTACTGCCCCAACAGCTGGTACAAACTGGGCATCAAATATAGTATTACATTTATGTGGACATATAAGTGAGTACAGTGCACATTTTATGAGTAAAAGTAGGCTGTGTTAGTCGTAGGTCACCGATTGAAGAAAAATAATGAAAAAAAAATAAAAAATAAAAAATAAATGGGGGGTTGGAGGGGAGATGTCTCTCTCTAGGCTCATGTAGAATAATACTGTACACCAGAATAACAAAGGAGTGGGACACCTAACCATCTTAACTGCTGTGCATAATCTGGATAGGGAAGGTGGTGATTCTTCTCCTACGTGAGATGGGCTAGTCTTAGTTCTGTCTAGACGTGGAGTATTTTGGTTAAAGGCTGTCCAGGAGAGCGAAGCAGGGTTTAATGCTGCTTAGTGCCCTGTCATCGGTTGGTGCTCGGTGGAAGGGTTTATGCCCGAGCAATAACGGAGATAAATGCAGATCAATCGATCCACACGAAGACAATCCGACTACTTTTCAGCCCCCACGCTCAACGACACCATGGGGAAAAGAAATAAAAAGTTAAAAACTCACCCTGAGGACGGATCCCGGAAAATAGGTGATCTTTTCCTGGCGAGGCCTAAACCTAAAATGGCGGCGACCCCAGATCCCCAAAGCTCATCCTCGGAGGAGGAAACACTGGATGCTCCTGATCCCATACCAGAGGCTACAGACCCCGTCTCGAGCCTAGCAATGGGCGACCTGAGAGCTCCGGCCACCAAAGGTGACATCCTAATATACTACAGAACCTGCGCACCCTATTCCACTCAGACATGGCGATTTTGCAGGAGGAAGTGACCGCCGTTACTGGCAGAGTGAGAGTTGCGGAGGAAGACATAACTGCTATGGCAGAACGCCAGCAAGCAACGGAGGAGAAGCTAATACACCTCCAGTCCTCACACCAGGCACTACAGGCACGGCTGGATGGCCTAGACGACGCAAGACGCCGCTCCAACATAAAAATCAGAGGCATTGCAGACTCCATAGACGACAATGAATTGCCACAACTTAACCCGACGCCTCTTAGCCACAATTCTTAACCCTAAGCAGGCGAAGACTGTACTAGTGGAGGGCGTACACAGACTCCCCAAATCGCCAAGAGCCCCAACGGAGGCCTCCCGCGATGTCCTTCTCCGATTACAGTCTACCCTGGACAAAATGGCGGTGATGCTCAGCGGCCAGAGCCCATACCAATTCGAGGGCATGCAGTTCACCTTCCTGCAGGACCTCTGCAGAGCTACTCTGACCTGGAGACGGTCCGTGCAGCGAGTCACCACGACCCTCAGAGCGGCTGGAGTCAGGTACCGATGGGGCCCATCAATGCTAGTAGTTACAAAGGGAGCAACAACTTATCGACTGACGTCGACAGAAAACGCAGAAACTTTCCTCGGTAAATTAGGACTTAAAGCAATAGACTCCTCCAACCCGACTCCTAACTGCTCCTGGGACGTCCCCAACATAATACCATTTGTGCCGCGCTCCGCTGCTGACACAGGCTGAAACACAGAGACATGCAGGATAAAGCCACCTGGCTAAGCAGCCACCGGACTCCAACAGACCACATGACACCTGGTCACAGAGCTTTCTATTTTTCTATTCTTAAATTTTGTTTTTGTCTTGTTTTGTTTTCCTTGCATTTTGTAACATTGTTAGGTGTTTCTTACAACACTATCGTACCCTGCACGCAGGACAGAATCCCATGCCCCCTTTACCGCTGCAGAGAGCACTCCACCCACCCTCCCCCGCCTCATAACCAGGAAGGCTTGATGGTACACCCAATAAAAGCCACCACTTAGCGCCTCATTATAAATACCGTTATGGCCGATGTCCACTCATACAGCCAATAAACAGCGGCTGCTAGGGCTGCCAACCAGGGAGATGAGTGATCCTTTCACCTGGTCTAGGACCATGCATACATAACCCCACCCTCCCCACCCCACACCACACCAGTACACAAGCACTGCTCTCGGTGCGATCCAGCAGGAACGCCCCTTATTGATGATTTTGCATGCTGCCACATGGTCATAGAGACATTGAATAGCCTTCCCTGTCCAAAGAGTGTGCACTGCTGCCACTATAGTGTAAATCTCGAACAGAGCGGAGGTTTCCTTGAAAGCTGTAAAGGAGAGGGTCTCAACTGGCCATAAGTCTCTGAACCACATATTACCAAAAACAGCGGCAAACCCTGTGTGTGCCGCAGCGTCAGTCATCATAACTGGTTATAAGTGAGAAAGAGGAGCAATGAACATAGAGATACCATTCCAATCTGAAAGAAACCGGTGCCACATGTGTAAATCGGCTCTTGCTGGGGGATCAAGGTATACAATGGCATTATCTGACAGGTCCAGAAGCAGACAAAGAAGCCTAGAAATGAACGCTCTTCCCTGCGGGATAACTCGCAAGTTAAGTGAGCCCAGTGACGACTGGAGATCCCTGCGTTTACACAAACCAACCCGCAGGAATCGGTTCATCTCAGCCCTGATGCATTGTAATTTGTTGTCAGGGAGGCTTGTCTGTAATGCCACTGTATCCCAGATGATACCTAAAAACACAAATCGGGTAGTGGGGCCTAGAGTTTTATCGTGTGAAATGGGGATATCTAATGTGGAGAAAAAACTATGGTGCTAAAAATGCTTTGTGGTGTCAAGATAGTGAATCAATGTGGGACAACAAAGTACATTCAGAAGCAGCCAGCAGAGAGTTTCTGAAAAACGTTGAACAATTTTGAGCAACTCCTGGTACCAAAAGTGAGCCTAGTATAAAAGTAATACTTCTCCCTCCATTTAACACCATGAATATGCGGTAGAGATGGATGAATTGGCAGCAGCTTGAATGCATTTGAGATGCCCGTTTTGCTTAACCAAGCATGATTACCCGTCTGTAGAATGGCATTGTCCACTGTGGCGTAATGGAGGGAGAATTCTTCAGCGGGGATAAGTGAATTAATGCTAGGCGTGAAAGAAGAATGAAGAGCCAAGAGATCAATGATTAGCCATTTTTTATTTGATGAAGCATTGGTAACAATACCGATGGGGTTGGTTCGCCATGACTGGAAAGGTGATTGGTTGAAAGGGCCTAAAATAAAGCCTAATTGTGTTTCCTTGGCTAATAGAGTGTCTACTGTCACTGCATTGGAATAGGCTGACAAGAAGTTTGGGCATTCCAGTGTGCCAGAGGGGAGTGCAACAAGACCTGTGTGAAAACCTTCAGAAAAACCTGACACCAAGAAATCTACCAAGTGAGGTGAGGGGTCAGAGTGCAAGTGATAGGTGAGATTATCCTAAAGCAAAATGAGCAGATGTGCACTGTAATTGCAGACACCCGCGTTAAAGTAGTTGCACACCTGCTCCTTTTCCAAGAACACGATGGGTCTACCCAACTTGTCTTTCTAACCCCGGTCTTGACCCACAGAGGTGTTGACATGAGTGCGTGTTGGGGCTGTGGACATGGATGGTTCGGCTTCACAGGGGGACAAGTTGGTGGAATGTAAAGCAGATGCACAAACCGCACAGGCTGGGGGCGTAAGCCGGCAAAATGCCTGCAGAACTGCTCTGTGTCCAACTCATTCCAGTTCGTTTGAACGTTAAATTGAGCGAGAGCTGCTGCTGCTTTGGCTTATACTGACTTATGGTAATTGTAAAAAGTAAAGCCCCCAAACTTATGCCCCAGATCCACCAACTTGTGAACATACAGGTCTAGTTCTTCTCGCCTCTGGGGGCATATGGAACAGATGACGTCCCTGTAAAGCCCAAAG
Source organism: Pelobates cultripes (assembly GCA_933207985.1). Taxonomy (NCBI): domain Eukaryota; kingdom Metazoa; phylum Chordata; class Amphibia; order Anura; family Pelobatidae; genus Pelobates; species Pelobates cultripes. The sequence goes on along the minus strand of OW240912.1, from coordinate 169,639,104 downwards.
GCGAGTACAAACTCGGGGATAGACAGCTTTTATTTAGTCTGGGATCCTTAGCTTTAAGGACCACAGTGAAATCCCTGTAGTTGTATGTTCTATTTTCTATACTATCCTGTGAAGCAATAAGTAGTGACACCAAGTTAACATCCTTACCATCAAGAATGTCCTTCCTGATGGAGGGGGGGGGGAATCAAATGTGCCGGTGTGATAAGGTGTGAATTTGATGGAAGTGTTGATGAAGGAGTTGAAATACCCTGCGCAGTAGCCACCGTTGGGGCTGAATTTGCAGTAGGGATATCTATGGGGTTGTTATGTAGGTGAGCTGTTTCCAACCCTGTCAGTCGCCTAGGTTCGTTAGATTGCATTGTTAACAGCCTATAAAGCTCTGCCTTACTAACAGTTTCAAGAAAGGGGATGCTCCTACGTCGTAATTCTGCAGCCAGTTTAGGGATAGTCCAGGATCTTAAAGACCTTGGCAGGGATAATTGATTCAGCAGGGGAAATTGGACGGGTGGGGGTGCTGGGCCTAGCTGGGGTTTCTGGGAGAAATAGACCATCTTCATGTTCGGATGCTTGAGACATGCTAGAAATAACAAAAGATATAAAAACCAATGACTTATGCAAATTAACCAGGTCTAGAACTGGCTTGCTAATTAGTGCCATTAGACTACCCCGGGATAGATGAGGCCCTGCTAGTTGCCAAGCGGCAGAGAGAGACTCTATCTATGATAACATTGTGGTAGGATGTTAGCCTCTCTGTGATTTCTAAAGAAGGGTATGCAAGGTAATATGCCGTAGGACGAGCCTCCGTGATGAGGCTAGGATTTCCTAGTATACTATACGATACAAAGGTGAAGGCTAGCATCTGAAACACTAAAGCCAGTTCTCTATCCTTAAATGGGGGCTTGACTCTTGTAATGATTAATGTATGTGGATAAGTCACGTACCTTGCTGTTAATTTAGTATGTAGCTGAAAACAGTTGACTGACCAGTATATACCTATAGAAATAAATACCATAATTACTGGAAGTAGTCACTCAAGTAATAGATAGTGTAGCTGCTAAATATAATTTGCCTACCGAAAAGTGGTCTATACAATATTCTTCTAAGTAGCAGGACTCCTTGTCATATAGACCTATGGGGGAAGGAAATTTAGCTATAAGTATTTTAAGTATTTTGATAAATTTTGGTCTTTCCTCCCTCAAGTGTTGTTAGTCATGTGTCTGTCTCCCTCCAAGTCAACGGTTCTACCATCAGCTCCACCACGCAGGCTCGCTGCCTAGGTGTTCTCTTTGACTCCGACCTCTCCTTCAAGCATCATGTTCAATCTATCGCCAAATCCTGTCATTTCCATCTCAAAAACATTGCGCGCATCCGCCCCTACTTAAAGGACCACTCTAGGCACCCAGACCACTTCAGCTTAATGAAGTGGTCTGGGTGCCAGGTCCAGCTAAGGTTAACCCATTTTTTCATAAACATAGTTTCAGAGAAACTGCTATATTTATGAATGGGTTAAGCCTTCCCCCATTCCCTCTAGCGGCTGTCTCATTGACAGCCACTAGAGGCGCTTGCGTGCTTCTCACTGTGATTTTCACAGTGAGAGCACGCCAGCGTCCATAGGAAAGCATTATGAATGCTTTCCTATGTGACCGGCTGAATACGCGCGCAGCTCTTGCCGCGCGTGCGCATTCAGCCGACGGGGAGGAGAAGAGGAGGAATCGGAGGAGGAGAGCTCCCCGCCCAGCGCTGGAAAAAGGTAAGTTTTTACCCCTTTCCAGAGCCGGGCGGGAGTGGGACCCTGAGGGTGGGGGCACCCTCAGGGCACTATAGTGCCAGGAACACGAGTATGTTTTCCTGGCACAATAGTGGTCCTTTAACGCCAGATGGGACTACGGTGTTGGTCCATTCCACTGTCCTTTCTCACCTTGACTTCTGTAATCCGCTTCTTAGTGGTCTTACGTGCTCCCAACTTGCGACGTTACAGTCCATAATGAATGCGGCAGCGAGGTTCCTCTTCCTGTCCGCCAGCACCTCCCATGCCTCACCCTTCTGCCAGTCCCTACATTGGCTTTCTATAAAATATAGAGCTCAATTTAAAATTCTGGTTCTTGCTTTCAAATTGCTACATAATGCTGCTCCCACCTATCTATCCTCCCGTCTAGGCCCTTACGATCTGCTGAAGACTTACGTCTATCTTCTGTCCGTACTCCCACCTCTGATGCTCGCCTTCAAGATTTCTCAAGGGCTGCACCATTCCTGTGGAACTCGCTTCTCTCCTCCGTTAGATGCTCACCCAGTCTCCACTCCTTCAAAAAATCGTTAAAAACCCACTTCTTCATAAAAGCGTATCAATTAAACTGTTAATAGCTCCTGACTAGGTAGACATTGCTTACTAGTGATGTCGCGAACTGTTCGCGAACTTGCCGTGAACGGTTCGCCGCGGGTTCGTGGCGAGTACGCGAACGGTTCGCGACATCACTATTGCTTACCTAGATTTCAGTAAGGCTTTTGACACTGTTGCACATAGAAGGCTTATCAATAAACTGCAATCTTTAAGTTTGGATTCCAATATTGTTGAATGGGTAAGGCAGTGGCTGAGTGACAGGCAACAGAGGGTTGTAGTTAATGGAATATATTCGAAGCTTGGACTTGTCACCAGTGGGGTACCTCATCTGTACTTGGACCCATTCTCTTTAATATTTTTATTAGTGATATTGCAGAAGGTCTTGATGGTAAGGTATGTCTTTTTGCTGATGATACTAAGATATGTAACAGGGTTGATGTTCCAGGAAGGATAAGCCAAATGGCAAATGATTTAGGTAAACTAGAAAAATGGTCAGAATTGTGGCAACTGACATTTAATGTGGATAAGTGCAGGGGTGTGTTTACCACAAGGCTGGCAAGGCATTTGCCTTGGGCTGCACTTTCTGGGGGGTGGCAAAAAAAGTCGCCCCCCAATCACCCTGGCAAATGCCTTGCCAGCCTCTTGTCCTGTGGGGCACAGGGGCGGGCCGTGTGGCCACCTCAGGGCCCCCAAGGCTGGCAGTGACTAACTTTCCGGGTGGGCGGCGAGGGAGCACTGATCCTCCTGTTCAGCTCCCTCACGCGCACCGCAGTGATGCCGGAGCCAGAATATGACATCATTTCGGCCTCGGTATCACTATGCGGTGCACGAGTTAGCTGAACAGGAGGATCAGTGCTCCCTCGCCGACTGCAGTCACCGGCCGGCCACCCAGCAGCCCCACTGGACCCCAGAGAAAGTGATAATCCACCCCAGATCTCCCAAAGGTAAGTGTGTGTGTTTTAGTGAGTGAGTGTGTGTGTGTGTGTGTCTATTAGTGAGTGTGTCTTCGTGTGTGTTAGTGTGTGTGTCTGTTAGGGAGTGTGTTACTATGTGTGTGTCTGTTAGTCAGTATGTGTGTCTGTTAATGTGTGTGTCTGTTAGAGAGTGTGTTAGTGTATGTTTCTGTTAGTGAGTGTGCATGCATGTCTGTTAGTGAGAGTGTATGCATGTCTGCCTCTGTTAGTGAGTGTGTTAGTATGTGTGTCTGTTAGTGAGTGTGTATGCATGTCTGTTAGTGACAGTGTATGCGTGTCTGTTAGTGACTGTGTGTGTCTGTTAGTGAGTGTATGTGTCTGTTAGTGAATGTGTGTGTCTGTCAGTGAATGTGTGTGTCTGACACTGAGTGCATATGTGTCTGTCAGTGAGTGTTTATGTGTATTTAGAAGGCGGGGGGAGGAGGGGTGCCTGAGTTTTGTCATGGCTAGTGCAGCACAAAACCAAGATACACCACTGGATAAGTGCAAGATAATGCATCTTGTACTTAAAAACCCAAGGGCAGAGTACAGAATATTTGATAGAGTCCTAACCTATGAGGAAAGGGATTTAGGGGTGATTATTTCTGATGACTTAAAGGTAGGCAGACAATGTAATAGAGCAGAAGGAAATGCTAGCAGAATGCTTGGTTGTATAGGGAGAGGTATTAGCAGCAGAAAGAGGGAAGTGCTCATGCCATTGTACAGAACACTGGTGAGACCTCACTTGGAGTATTGTACACAGTACTGGGAGACCGTATCTTCAGAAGGATATTGATACCTTAGAGAGAGTTCAGAGAAGGGCTACTAAACTGGTTCATGGATTGCAGGATAAAACTTACCAGGAAAGGTTAAAGGATCTTAACATGTATAGCTTGGAGGAAAGACGAGATGGGGGGATATGATAGAAACATTTAAATACATAAAAGGAATCAACACAGTAAAGGAGGAGACTATATTTAAAAGAAGAAAAACTACCACAACAAGAGGACATATGCTTAAATTAGAGGGACAAAGGTTTAAAAAATAATATCAGGAAGTATTACTTTACTGAGAGGGTAGTGGATGCATGGAATAGCCTTCCAGCTGAAGTGGTAGAGGTTAACACAGTAAAGGAGTTTAAGCATGCGTGGGATAGGCATAAGGCTATCCTAACTATAAGATAAGGCAAGGGACTAATGAAAGTAATTAGAAAATTGGGCAGACTAGATGGGCCGAATGGTTCTTATCTGCGTCACATTCTATGTTTCTATCTATGTTTCTATGACTGATTCCTCTTCTACAACTGTCACTTGTCTAATACTATCCTTACCTTTTTGTGTCATTTTACCCCACTCCCTCTAGCATGTAAGCTTATTGAGCAGGGCCCTCAACCCCTATGTTCCTGTGTGTCCAGCTTGTCTGTTTACAACTACATGTCTGTCCGTCAACCCATTGTAAAGCGCTGCGGAATTTGATGGCGCTTTATAAATAACATAATAATAATAATAATAATAATAATAAGACGACAATAACTAGCGGGCATGTAACTATATCCCCAAAATTATAAAATACCTGAAGAATAGACAATTCTTGCCCTCCTGATGTGGAGTATATGAAGTTATATTCTTACCTGAGTGTACAAAATTGGGGGAAGAAACCATGTTCAATCTATATATTGATAACGTGTATGACTACCCATGATTTATAACGCATGTGAAAGTATAATTTATTTATCGAAATTAAATGTAAATGTTCTGCTAAAGGGTTAGATTCTAAAATAGTGGACTGTAGGCGACACTTGCAGATAAGGGAAAGTATACATATATATCGTGGACCATACAAGGGTCAATTTAACAGAGGCAAGCCCCACATCAACCCCAACATTTAATGGACGTAAAATAGTGTAGGTGTTAGGAAAAATGTGCCTAACAACAAGTTTTTTAAGGCATATAGGTGTCTTTGGAATGTAAAAATCTATACATGGCATATTCGTGATGGTAAATACCTTTAAGATGGCTGGTATGGGAATGGTGTGAACACTTGCAAAAAAGGCTGAGATGGCCACGGCAGGCCAGACTTATGACACCTATAAGAAAGTGTTACAGATAAATTTCTGAGCTTATGACATAAAATATGCTAATGTATGCAATATATGATTAATTGTCATGGAGTATTTACATTTAAACATAGCATTGAGTGTATGACTATTTAAATTTAAATGTTCTGGAATGGTTGCCCATAAATTAGAAAAAAAAACAAAAAAAAACAGGCGCTTCAGACTTGTAACAACCTAAAACCGAATTATCATGATTATAATTACCTGTACGCAACCTATGTGAAATGATATCTAAACGAATGGACAATATCGTTCATCTGAATGGATGCTTGTAACCCTAGATAGATATTATTCAGTCAAACAGAATTTGGCTTGAATTGCAAACACAAATTCCAAAGCTATGAAACACCCGAATAGAGAAAGGTATGAAAAGATTTAAACGAAAGGTAAGTACATCGCCCTTCTGTAAAACTCACAAGCAGGAAAAACAGGCACGTTTTAATCTTAACGAAAGGTAAGTATATATATATAAATATATATATACACACATATATACAGGGAGTGCAGAATTATTAGGCAAATGAGTATTTTGACCACATCATCCTCTTTATGCATGTTGTCTTACTCCAAGCTGTATAGGCTCGAAAGCCTACTACCAATTAAGCATATTAGGTGATGTGCATCTCTGTAATGAGAAGGGGTGTGGTCTAATGACATCAACACCCTATATCAGGTGTGCATAATTATTAGGCAACTTCCTTTCCTTTGGCAAAATGGGTCAAAAGAAGGACTTGACAGGCTCAGAAAAGTCAAAAATAGTGAGATATCTTGCAGAGGGATGCAGCACTCTTAAAATTGCAAAGCTTCTGAAGCGTGATCATCGAACAATCAAGCGTTTCATCCAAAATAGTCAACAGGGTCGCAAGAAGCGTGTGGAAAAACCAAGGCGCAAAATAACTGCCCATGAACTGAGAAAAGTCAAGCGTGCAGCTGCCACGATGCCACTTGCCACCAGTTTGGCCACATTTCAGAGCTGCAACATCACTGGAGTGCCCAAAAGCACAAGGTGTGTAATACTCAGAGACATGGCCAAGGTAAGAAAGGCTGAAAGACGACCACCACTGAACAAGACACACAAGCTGAAACGTCAAGACTGGGCCAAGAAATATCTCAAGACTGATTTTTCTAAGGTTTTATGGACTGATGAAATGAGAGTGAGTCTTGATGGGCCAGATGGATGGGCCCGTGGCTGGATTGGTAAAAGGCAGAGAGCTCCAGTCCGACTCAGACGCCAGCAAGATGGAGGTGGAGTACTGGTTTGGGCTGGTATCATCAAAGATGAGCTTGTGGGGCCTTTTCGGGTTGAGGATGGAGTCAAGCTCAACTCCCAGTCCTACTGCCAGTTCCTGGAAGACACCTTCAAGCAGTGGTACAGGAAGAAGTCTGCATCCTTCAAGAAAAACATGATTTTCATGCAGGACAATGCTCCATCACACGCGTCCAAGTACTCCACAGCGTGGCTGGCAAGAAAGGGTATAAAAGAAGAAAATCTAATGACATGGCCTCCTTGTTCACCTGATCTGAACCCCCATTGAGAACCTGTGGTCCATCATCAAATGTGAGATTTACAAGGAGGGAAAACAGTACACCTCTCTGAACAGTGTCTGGGAGGCTGTGGTTGCTGCTGCACGCAATGTTGATGGTGAAAAGATCAAAACACTGACAGAATCCATGGATGGCAGGCTTTTGAGTGTCCTTGCAAAGAAAGGTGGCTACATTGGTCACTGATTTGTTTTTGTTTTGTTTTTGAATGTCAGAAATGTATATTTGTGAATGTTGAGATGTTATATTGGTTTCACTGATAATAATAAATAATTGAAATGGGTATATATTTGTTTTTTGTTAAGTTGCCTAATAATTATACACAGTAATAGTCACCTGCACACACAGATATCCCCCTAACATAGCTATAACTAAAAACAAACTAAAAACTGCTTCCAAAAATATTCAGCTTTGATATTAATGAGTTTTTTGGGTTCATTGAGAACATGGTTGTTGTTCAATAATAAAATTAATCCTCAAAAATACAACTTGCCTAATAAGTCTGCACTCCCTGTATATATATATATATATATAAATATATATATATATATATATATGTGATATGTCTAAAAAACTCCCAAACGGAGGAAATGACACGAATGGATATTTTAACGAAAGGTCAGTTTATATAACACGGCTATGAAACTACCGATCGGAAAGAAGACACGAATTAAAACTTTCAACGAAAAGTAAGTATAAAGGGAGGCGACCCCGCTTTTTTAGACCCAAACGTAGGAAAAGCCTTTCCCAAGTGCACCTATGTAAAGTGACGGGTCTCGTGGCCGGAAGTCTGAGGAGAGGCGTCGGGGAACCGGAGCCTTGAATTTCTCTGCTTTCCTCGGCTCAGAAACCACGAAGAGTATTCTACGGAGCCAGGGAGACGTCTTCCATGAATTGCTTGCGCCTGTTGAATGCTGGGAAGTTTGGACCGGAAGTCTTAGGTTGCTATGCCAACAAGAACAATTGAAAAATTAGCACGGTCCGGGTAAGTGGGTGATTGGGTCTTTTATAGGTCCACGATAGAGTTAAACTCCTCCCACGAATACAGGCCTTTGGCATTAAAACATAATGTTTTAAAAAGGAAAGTTCTCTTCCAATTCTGGCTTAATAATCCCTTGCTGCTGTTTGCTTTTCAGCCTGGGTTTCTATCATCCAGATATCCAATAATGTGGCAGCACTCACCAGGCCCGGACTGGCCATCGGGCACACCGGGCAAATGCCCGGTGGGCCGCGATGGCCGTGGGGCCGAGGCCGGCAGGGAGATCACAGGATCTCCCCTGCAAGCCCCTGCAGGGCCAGCGCTATGCGAGCGCCGGCCCCGCTGTGTGCCTCCATGGGCCGGCCGGGGAGATCACAGATCTCCCTCACCGGCCCACAGGCACTGTTACATGCGGCCGCCGGCTGGATGAAGGAGGGAGGGAGGAGAGAGGACCGGCGGAGCTCTAACAAGCAGCTCCGCCCGGTCCTCTCGCGGGATTCTGAGCGTTGCCGCGGCAACGCTCAGATTTCTCGAGAGTGAACTCTAACCTGCAGGTTAGAGTTCACTCTCACCACTGGACCACCAGGGAAGGCAGCATGGTCCCCTCAAGGCTCCCCCTGCCAGGCAGAACAGCTCCCTCCCCCTCCCAGGCTAAAGGTAAGAAGGGAGGGGGGGGGGAAACATAACTTTTTTTAAAATTATTAATAATAATAATATAATTATTAATAAAATAAAAAATATATATTTCAAATAATTTCCCTAACAGCCCCCCCAGACACACACAGCCCCCCCAGACACACACAGCACCCAGACACACACAGCACCCAGACACACACAGCACCCCCAGACACACACAGCACCCAGACACACACAGCACCCACAGACACACACAGCACCCACAGACACACACTGCACCCAGACACACACAGCACCCAGACACACACTGCACCCAGACACACAGCACCCCCAGACACGCACAGCACACAGCACCCACAGACGCACACAGCGCGAACGCACACAGCACCCCACAGACACACACAGCACCCCACAGACACACACAGCACCCAGACACACACAGCACCCCACAGACACACACAGCACCCCCAGACACACACAGCACCCCAGACACACTGGCACCCACAGACACACACAGCACCCAGACACACACACAGCACCCCACAGACACACACAGCACCCCACAGACACACACACAGCACCACAGACACACACAGCACCCCACAGACACACACACAGCACCCCACAGACACACACAGCACCCAGACACACACAGCACCCCACAGACACACACAGCGCACCCCCAGACACACACAGCGCACCCCCAGACACACACACAACACCCTCAGACAGACAGCACCCTCACTCCCACACATATACAGCACATATATTATATAAAAAAAACCCTCAGTGAGTTAACAGACAAATAAAATTAGAAACCCAGAATGTGACGGCAGATAAAAACACCCTCACACACAGCACCCCTCTTACACAAACACGCTGCGCACCTCACACATACAATACGTCCAAATATATTTTATATATATATATAAAACTGAGGATGCACTCACAGGACTTGGTTAAAGTGAAAAAAAGGGACTTTTAATTATTCCATGTGAAATGTACAGAAAAATCAATTTTCCATTCACATGGAATAATTAAAAGTCCCTTTTTTTCACTTTAACCAAGTCCTGTGAGTGCATCCTCAGTTTTGATTTTTGTATATTTCTGACGTTTGGGATATAGCACCCAGGCTATTAGTTCTTTCTTATGACTTAAAGGAGAGTGCCAAGCATCCTGTTTTTTTGAGATTATATATATATATATATATATATATATACACACACACACACTACAGCACCCCTCACACTGCACCACTACACACATTACGCTTCAGATACACGCTAGATCCCTTACCCTATATGCACTCTTAATCCTCTACACACACACACACAATCTTCTATACACACTCTGGGTCCTTTACACACTAGATCTCTTACACACACACTGCACCACCTACACACACACACTACATTCCTTGTAAGCAAACACATACAACATTATCTAAACACACCCTCTCTACACACAGTAGTGTGTGTGTATAAGTGACACACACTACGTCACCTATACACACACACTACCGCCCGTATGCACACACTCGCTACATCCCCTATAACACTATGCCCTTATACACGCACTCTCTACAGCCCCTAGCCACACATATTACACCACAAAATTGACCTATTTACACAATACCACACCACACTCTACACACAGGCAATCCCACAAGCATGCGCCAAACACATGCACCATACACTTTCCTTGCCCTTTTGTCCTCTGGTATCCCACTTGTGGAGACACCAGAGACAATTTAAAAGCAAACACAGCGCAAGCATGTTATTACATTTGCTTGCGTTGCGCAGAACAAATACAGGGCCTTTTTCTAATGCTGGAGCTCTTCAGCGGGGCTCTGCGCATTGAACCAACATGCTCACTTTCTCTGGCCCGCCCCCTTTTTGGGGGGGCCGCTCTAATTGAAAAATGCCTGGGCCTAATTTTTTTCCCAGTCTGGCCCTGGCACTCACGGTCTTCTCAGTTTCAAATCATTATGGAGTCAATAAAAAACGATCAGCGATATTTCAGTCCTCCGTTAAGGACTTTCATCAGGATCAACAATATATATACATTTAAAATCAAGTACATTTAAAGGCAAAAATAATTACTAAAGTGACTTACCCCCAGGTGATGTGCATCCTAGGCTGGCATCCCGTAGTGCTCCGCCCTCAAGTGGCGTCATAACGTAATGACGTCATACACATCACCATAGCGACGCGGGTAGCTCCATCTTCGCTATGGGAATGAGATACAACAAATTACTGTGACTAAGTGCTTAATGTACAAGCCAGCGTAAATTATTATTTAGGATAAAAGAAAGGGTGGTAGAAATAGATGAAATAGATATACTGTGAACAGGGAAACCTGCTTAGAGCTCTATATAAGTTACTAAAAAAACGTGTGTACAAATTGTACCACGATATGTAAATTTCAGTCAGATACAAGTTATACCAAGCTGCACTGTCAAAATACTTAAATCATGCACAAATTAAAGCTAAAATGCCAATAGATAAATGAAGTGTTAATTGTTGTGTAAAGTGACTGTACAGGTATATAACAGAATATATACAGGTATAGCACTTGTTATATAAAGTGCTCCTATATTTTAAAGTGCTATTTTAAGAAAAGTCAAATAGTATTTTTAAACTGCTACTATTGAGAACGTGCAGTGTTTTATTGAATATTTGTTATTGGTGTGTGGGTTTTTTATGGTGTCCGCATTTGACACATCCTAAACATCTCACATAACCCCGATTTTGAACTTTGTTCTTCTGTTGATATCTAATGACACAGTCCATGTGAACAAGCATATCCTTTAAATTCATATTTCTCCTGTAGCAGATCAGGGGTGCTTCTTGGAATACCGTAGAGAGGGCATCATCTGTGGCCAGTAATTTCCCATTTTTTCCAAAGGCTGAAGAAATCTGTGGAGTAGATCGATGGAAGGTCATTGGGAAGACCAATTTCTGGGTTGAGGGTGCCTCCCTTTGTGCTGGGGTCGCTCTTGCTTCCTCCAATCTTTATCTACGGCTTGGCATTGGTACCCACGGTCCATGAACTTCCTTGTCATCTCCTGTAGTTTTTTCTTTCCCTAACATTCTCATTAGAGTTGTTTCTTATAACTCTTAAGTACTGTGCTTTTGGTAAAGACTTCTTCAGTGCCATTGCATGTGCATGGGACAATGTGTTGCGATCCGTTGCCTTTGTATACAGACTATATTCAATCTATGTCTGTCCTATGGATAATTCCAAGTCTCAATATTGCACTGTATTCAGACTGATGATAGCGGTCATTCTTATACGCAATGATAGATTGTTCAACTGTTCCACCATTGTATAAGCTTCAATAATCGTTCCAGTCCATATAATCAGGAGGTCATCTATGAAACGATAATATCCCTGGATAAAGTGGCTGTATGGTTGTTACGCTACTTGGGTCATTTGGCTTGGAACTCAACTGCAGCTCGTAAACCTCCCTAATTACATGAGTGAAGATGCGGAGAAACTTTAAAGTATCAATACTGTAGCTTTAAGAAAAGAGGGAATAGCTGGTAACTTGATTCAAACTAAGTTTTAATAAGTGTTAAACTTAAATGAATTGCATTTAGGCAATAATCCAATAAGAAGAAGTGCAAGTAATCAACAACACAAAGTTCATTATTAAGTATTTCTTCAGAGATGCATTAAGTAACATTCTTTGGTTAATGTGAATAATCTCCAATAGTAATATTAAGCAAGTAGCTGAGAATAGTTGCAAAGCAAGAAGAGTTCATAGCTAAATAGGCATCATGGGAGTTGTCCTCCATATAATTAGTAACTTGAAGCACTGAGTGTAATTGCAAAGCAAGAAACAGTTCATCGTGAATGAGCATAGTGAATAAGCATGGTGAGAGTTGTCCTCCAAATAATTAGTAGCTTGTAGTAGTGAAGATTTGAGTAAGCAAGACTTAGTTTATTATTAAATGAGATTGTAGATAATTAGATGAGAGGTATACTTAAGGTTAGTTGTCCACCAGTAGTAAAGAGATAAGGTCCACTTGTAAAGTTAGTTTCTGTTCTCCAGCATTCCTCTATAACACGAAGCATACTTGTCTTAGCCCGATGGCTAAGACAACATCAGAGCTTGAAGAGCCGGCGTCTCCCAGGAGCCGGTGTGTACACTCGGAAGTCGGATCCACATTGCCAGACCCTGTGGAGAGGTTAGTCTGGCGGAAGTAGCTCCCAGTAGCTGAGCCTGTGGAGCCTGCGGTCTCGCGGAGGTAGCTCACACATTAGCTCACACACAATCACCAAGCACCCTCTCTCTGGCGCTGTCTCCCTAAATACCATCAGAGCCGCATCAGAGGGGGTCGCAGTCCAGCTCTGCACAGCGGAGTGCCGAACCCGGAAGTGTTACCGCATGACAATGGTGCTAGCATATTGTCTTCTCATATACATACATATATGCATTTGCATACATGGGGGCCATGGCTGCCCCCATCAATGTTCCTGAGATTTGTAAATACCACTCATCTCAATACCACTCATCTCTAAAACAAATTCTATTGGTGGACCTTTATATGATGTTAAACTTAACAAGACTGTTCTCATTGCATCCACTCCCTCGCTGGTTTGTACGTTAAGCACTTAATAATTTGTTGTATCTCATTCCCATTACGTTATGACGCTACTTGGTGGCGGAGCAGATTTTTTGCATGCGCATCATCCACTGTGGGCGGAGCACTACGGGATGCCAGCCTAGGATGCACATCACCTGGGGGTAAGTCACTTTAGTAATTATTTTTGCCTATAAATGTACTTGGTTTTAAATGTATGTATATTGTTCATCCTGATGAAAGTCCCGAACGGAGGACTGAAACACCGATGCTTGTTTTTTAATGACTCAATAAAGATTTGAAACTGAGAAGACCGTGAGTACAGCCACATTATTGGATGATAGAAACCCAGGCTGAAAAGCACCTTGCAGTAAGGGATTATTAAGCCAGATGTGCAAGCGAACATTCCTTTTTTGTTTACTAAGGGGCTTTTTGGCTTCATCCTCCCTCTATGCACCGGCAACAGCACTTTTCCTGCAAGGATATTTGTGCAACCCTAGCACATTTGATATTTTAACAAATTTATGGGATTATTCACTAAAGTGAGCATCATGGATGAATTTTTACTTCAAGCTGGAGCATATTCTGAAGAAGCAGAAACAGCAATTTACTCAAGAGGAAGCAAACAGCATCCTTTGGGAGCAGACAGGTTTGGAGTTGCCACACCACTTAACAGCTAAGCATATTTAATTAAACTGTTGAGACTACACAAGAAACAGATTGATTTAGATCTGCACCAACTTTTTCTTTCAAATTATTATAAAGCTAAAAGAATCCCTAGGCGATTCAGAATAATCAATGTACCCACTATAGGCAGAGCCAAAGCCACGGTATGCAGAGATTGGACACCAGTCCTCAATAGGCACTCACTGTGATATGTTCAAGACAGTTTTATTGGATCTGCAACGTTTCGATCTTGTGTCCTCCTATCATGAGGAAGGTGTGTTTAAATTATAATGACCTTTTCTGCTCTAATATATGGATTCTCTGTAATTCTTTCTACTTCTTACTTCTTGGTTTCTTATATATGCCATGTACTTGGTCTTTTCTCCAACTTAAGGAACCTATACATAAATTTAACGAGTGCATTAACAAAATTAACTGATCATCTGTTTTTTATCACTTTTTAGGTTAATGAATTTTGTAATTTCACATCAATTGATTATCATGTGTGTGTATAAATATTCTTTTGTTAATGTGGTGTTAGCTTGACAAAGACCTGGGTACAGGTCAAAACGTTGCAGATCAAATAAAACTGCCTTGAACATATCACAGTGAGTGCCTGAGATTTTTTCTTTTATGTAGATTGTATGGGGTTTGCTGACCCATGCTCAGTGCACCCTGCGTTAATTTATGTGATTGAGTTCAACCCTCCTTTTTTGCTCCTAATACAAGTCCTCAACAGAGCCTCACTCCACTTAATGTTGATTATAATTAAGGATGTAAGAGAAGATCTAGTAGATGTGAAAAAGAAGATCCTAGATCTGGAAACTGAACATGCTATGTTATTAGCCTCAGCAGAAGGACTTAAGCTACAACAAAAACTAAAAGAAGACCTCCTTAGGTATAAAAATGAATTAATTAAATTCAAGAAGCAAAAGTTTGAAAAATACATCACGTGTACCTATACCACAGAGCTTACAAGTGGCTAACAGGGAACAACATGAGGAAACCGAGACGACAATGGAAAAGAATAGTAAAACCCAAAATAACAACTCTTGACATTACTTCAGGTGAGTCTGCTTCAGATAATGACATCAATGATGACTCTACACGCCCTGCTACTTTTTTAGAGGCTCCAGAAATTGGTAAGTCAACCAGGAGCCGAGCAAGAGGAACAGAAAGCACAGAACATGGCGAGGCAACAAGAGTAAAAAGCATGCCGAGGGGCAAACCACCTCAATCTGTCTCAGAGGCCACTGAGTCAAGAGGAAAATGACTTGTTGAGTCGGGGACTATCATTCGTTCCTATAACTAACCCAAATCAATTTAAGTGGAACATTGAGTTATTCAAATTTGGCAGAAACATGTGCCTTAAAAAATATTTTACCAAATTGGATATGGCAAAAAAAAAAAAAACGCCAGTGAATGAAATGAAAGAGAAATTCTGTCTCAAATCCACGTGTAAACCTCACACGAACAAAGCTTCAATCAGAACATTCCTGGATATGACTAATAAAGATGCACAGAAGGCATAAATACCAAAACACCAACGCCAATTAACTGGCAGATGATCCATCAATAGTGAGGAGGAATAGTCCTTTTGCCTATCAATTTTATGCAGAGGAATTAAAACAACAACTCCAGGACTGCAACACATACAAATTATTGGAATGGGATCCAACCAAAGCCATCCAGAACAGCATTCAAGAAATGGGATTGAGGGAAGGCTACATAGACCTGGAACCAGGGCCGTCTATAATATGAATAGGACCCTGGGCAAAGAATTTTGTTGGGCCCCCTGGGCCCTGCGACCCTCCCAATCCCCCCTCTCCCCCAATTACGCCCAACCCCCAATCACACTGACATACTGACACATACACACAGACAGACATATTAAAACATTCACAGATACATACTGACACACACATACACTGACACACAAATATATACTGGCAGACATATTGACACACATTCAGACATATTGACACACACATACATACACACAGACATATACACACACAGACATGCTGTGTCAGTGTGTGTATATCAGTATGCCTGTGTGACACACACAGGCATACTGATATACACACACTGACACAGACAGACATAGTGACACACACAAAGACAGACATACTGACACACACACACAGACATACTGACACACACACAGACATACTGACACACACACACAGACAGATATTTGACACACGCACACAGACAGATATTTGACACACACAGGCATACTGACATACACACAGACAGACATACTGACACACAGACACACATACACTGAAATAATTTTGACCACACACACAGACATGCTGAAACACACACACAGACATACTGACACACAGACATACTGACACACACACAGGCATGCTGATATACACACAGACAGACATACTGACACACACACACAGACATACTAACATACAGACAGACATACTGACACACACACTGACAGACATACTGACACGCACAGACATACTGACATACATTTAGCCACCGTCCAACCACCCTTACCTTTTCTGGAGAGTGGTTTCCCTGGGGTCCAGTGGCAGGCTGAGGCAGTTGGGAGTTCTCCTCTGAAACTCCTCTCCTCCCTGCCTTCCTCCTCCCGCGCGGCTCTGATCTCCGGTAGGAGGAAGTGATGCGCGGCACTCACTTCCTCCCAGCCGGCTGCCAAACAGGAAGGGGCCTTGGTCGCGCTGTTTAAGCGTCACAGTGCCTGACCCGGCCCCTGCTGACAAATGCCCACCAGGTGGCCCTTAGTGCATGGGCCACCCGGGGGCCCTCTTTAGCGTGTGGGACGATGCGGCTGCGCAAATCGCGGGGCCCACAGGGCAGCTGCTCTGGGGGCCCCCAGGAGCAACTGGGCCCGGGGCAGCTGCCCCGTTTGCCCTGCGCTAAAGATGGCCCTGCCTGGAACTATATCAATTCCTAAACAAAATCCATCCACGTACCCCTGTAATTTACGTCCCATAGTGTCCACGATTGATGAACCACTTGCAAAGTGGCTAGAGAAACTCTTCAAGAAGCCAGTCAAGGAGTTACATACTTGCATAAAAGATACTGTGGCACTCCTGACAAAGATTAACAAAATAGAATTCAAGGAACACAAACCAATTTTAATCACCATGGACGTACAAAGTCTTTATACTGTATTTCCACATGAGGAGGCAGTGGATGCAATGAGAACAGTCTTGTTAAGTTCGACATCATATAAAGGTCCACCAATAGAATTTTGTTTTAGAGCTTCTGTTGTTAACATTGGAGAATAATTATTTTCGTTTTCAAGATGAGTGGTATTTACAAATCTCAGGAACATCGATTGGGGGCAGCCATGGCCCCCATGTATGCGAATGCGTATATGTACGTATATGAGAAGAAAAACATACTAGCACCATACAGCCACTTTATCCAGGGATATTATAGTTTCAAAGATCTCCTGATTATATGGACTGAAACGATTATTGAAGCTTATACAATGGTGGAACAGTTGAACGATCTATCATCCCCTATAAGAATGACCGCTAACATCAGTCCAAATACAGTGCAATATTTACAGCCATTAGAAAAAAAATGCAAATCACTGCTCACGTTTTATGAAGCCTACTATAAATCGGCTCCAAGTATGCAGGCTTTGGGTCAAATGTAAATTGTAAGATTTTTAATAACTGGTTAAAAAGAAAAGGGTACAAAATAAAGCCCCAGTGTTCTCCACTTATCACATTTGTTCAACCTGAACAATTTCCATTATCAACTACTCTCTGCACTCTGTCTTTACACCAAGGTTCAGTCAAAGTATAAGCATTTTCATCTTAACCTTTTTTTCGCAGAAACCAGCACTGGAATCGGGTAAATGATAAAGGTGTTTTTAACCCCTTCAATACCACAAAGTAGGGGGGCCCAAAGGAGGGGAGCACTATAGGGAACTATAGTGCCTGGAAAACAACTTTGTATAGTTTCCCGTTATAACCCCTTAAGGACTGAGCCAAATGTACAAAAGTGGCTTCTCAAAGAGACTGGACATTGCCCCATTGGCAATACCTTGGTTTGTCTACTATTGCAAATGGCTTCCATATGGTCTCAGAGGCAACATTCCCAATATGGCGAATTTCAATGTGAAAAAACTGAAACGCAAGCCTTATATTTGACTCTTTAACTTTTGAAAACACTATAAAACCTGTACATGAGGGGTACTGTTATACTCGGGAGACTTCGCTGAACACAAATATTAGTGTTTCAAAACAGTAAAACGTATCACAACAATTATATCTTCAGTGTAAGTGCCATTTGTGTGTGACAAATGTAAAATGTGTCACTTTCACTGACAATATCAACGTTTTAATACATTTTACTGTTTTGAAACACTAATATTTGTGTTCAGTGAAGTCTTCCTAGTAAAACAGTACCCCATGTACATATTTTATGGTGTCTTGGAAAGTTACAGGATTAAATATAGTGCTAGCAATTAAATTCCCTGGACTTTCGGCCTGGGTTGTCAGGCAAATTGTAATTAATAAAATGACCTAATTATATAAAATGTTACATAAATATATACGTAGAATTTATATATATATATATATATATATATACATATATATATATATATATATATATACATGTATGTGTGTATATATATTTATATATGATTTTTAAATATTTTATATTATATCTATAGTGATATATACGTATATACTTATGTATAATGATATATATATTATTTCGTTCTACATGCATTTTGATATGAATATATATATTATAAAAATACAGATAGAATGAAAGTACACATATATATTTTTAAATTATTTATATTTTATTGTTTTTATTTTTTTATTTTTTAACGTACTTATTTATTTTTATATATATATATATTTAATCAATATCATTCTACGTGTATTTTGATATTAATATATATATATATATATATATATAAATATATTAATATTAAAATACACTTAGACAGTATATATATATATATATATATATATATATATACACACACATACTTAAATCATATATATTTATATATATATGATCTAAGTATATATAATTGTATGTTAAACTGCTTTAAACTTTTTTTATTGTACTGGCAGCAGGGGGACTACCTGTCATTCCAGGCACCCCCCTGCTGGCACTGCTGTGGGCAGCTATGCTGTCCATGTGATCGTGAGGTCCTTGCAAGGACCTCGCAATCACATGGCCCAGGGGGGCCAGAATGGCAGCAGGAGGACTCCCTGGGATGCCAGGTGAGTCCCTCCGGGTAAGTACATAGGACGGCAGTGACGTGCTATGTCGCCCGCCGATGTTTAGAGCCGGGTCCCCAAGGACGGCATAGCACGCCCCCCGTCCTTAAGGGGTTAAGCTATATGTTACTGAGGCTTTACTTTCTATTTTTCATAAATACTCTATTTCTTGAACATGTCAGCTGCGGATTCATGGTCACGATTGGTACCTTGTGATTCCCAAGCTGCGCATGCACAGTCGATGTTTGATCCCTCGACTGTCTCTCTAACACTCTAGTCTCTATTCACAATATAGTAATAAAACATCCAAGTTGGCTCTACTCATCTTATTTACAGTTGTTAGCTGGCTGCTGTGGCTGGGTGGCTGCTGTGACTGGAAGTCTGGCTGCTGTGGCTGGTTGGCACTCATGCTGGCAGCTATGACTAGCAGACTTGTGTGGCTCTTTGGCTAGCAGGCCACTTTCTTGCCCCAGTCCCTTTGTGTGTCTGTTTCTTCCTCAACCCCTTTGTATGTGTCTCTTTTTTTCCCTTGCCCTCTGTATAAATTTTTCCCCTTCCCCCTCTGTGTGTCTCTTCCCATGCCCATCTGTGTCTCTGTCTCCCCCAGTTCCTCTGTGTTTCTTTGTCCCCACTCAGCCTCTCTGTGTGTCTCTTTGTCCCCCTTCAATCGCTTTTTTGTCTCTTTCTGCCCCCTCTTCTCCTGTGCCCTTCTTTTGCCCCCTTCCTGTACCCTTCTTCTGTCTCTCCCTCTCCTCCTGTGCCCTTTATTTGCCCCCCTCTCCCTTCCTGTGTCCTTCTTTTGTCCCCCTCCCCTCCTGTTCCATTTTTTGCTTCCCCTTTCCCCTACTGTGCCCTTCTTTGTCTCCTGTAGCATGGCCAAGCAGTCTGACTTCGGTAGAGGAGCTTCTGTTCCCCTACCCAGTCTCCAGTGCTCTCAGATCCTGTCAGACCAGGTGGGGGAAACAGAAGCTCCTGTACCTGCTTGGCAACGATACATGGAGTGGCCGTCATGTGCTCCCGGTGGGCGCTCATCGTTGCGGCGGCATTCCCACACGTCAAGGGGAATGCCGCCGGATCCTTACCTGTCCTGCAGACACCTGCCAGGTCCACTCATGCCTGGGAGCGAACTGGAACACGGCGGGCACATCTCGGTCTGGCGGCATTCCCACGTGGTAATGGGAATGCAGCCCATCACTCACCTAAGCTCCTGACGGTTGCTCCTCCCCCTCACGTAGCGTCCGGGTCTGCAATCATTAGAGACGCCGGCTGCTGCAGATTAGAGGCTTTTAAGGGTTTATAATTAACCCTTAGAGTGCCATTCCATTCTGAACGTGTTGGTGTGTCACACACACGACCACTATCACATGCTTCCCTGCAGCCAATCATGGAGCATCTTAGGCTATATATACACACACCTTTTTTGTCAATTTCTCTGTACCCTGTCGTGGTTTCCATTGTGGTTATCCGAGAGTGTGTTTCTGGTATTGATTCTAGTGTATTTGACCTTGGCTTTCCTTCTGACTATCCGATCTCTGTATTCCTTGACATTTGGCTTGGCTCCTGACTATTCTGACTTCTATATTCCTTGACCCTTGACTTGTTAATTGTTTTCGTGATTTCTGCGTTCTTGTTCATATCCTGTCTTGTGGTTTTTTCTTTTATACGTTAAATCCGGCCATTCTAAGGCCCCGTAATACGTCTTAGGGTTTTCTTTAATTTTTACTTACGTTCTGCGTGTTGGGCATCAGTTATTCCTGACAGGCTGTCAGTCAATCCCTGGCTGTAATACAGCTCATTGAAAAAGGCGGAAGACAGGCACATACTACCACTGTTGAGCTAACGGAAGCAGAAAGAAACCTTCCTGGCTGTCTGAGTTTTTGCCTCCAATTCTAAAAATGCTGATTTATATTGAAATGTGCACTTTTATAACCTATCACAAATATGACAGACTCCATACACATAAAGTGTTAATGTGTCTGGAATGTTCCTTGGTTGAAACCACAGTTGAATACATATATTTTGACTCATCATGTAGAATCTCTGTGATGATATAGCTAAGGGTAAATGTTCTGGTGCATCTTAGGCTTGCCATAGTTACCTAACTCTATTAATATATGACTCCTTGTAGCTGCACAGGAAGATCTGTATCAAGCAGAAGGTTGTATTTACTTGTATGGAGATCAGTGCGTGTGTGTGCAGACAGAGCAACCTATTAGTCCCATTTCATTTAATTCTATTGTCAACAAATATCTAATTTATTTCGCCCTCTGCGTCTCGTTAAGTGTTTTAATCAGTGGTTCCAATTAATTAGCCTGGAGCTGCGCTTCTCATATTAGCATTTATGCAAATGAGAGATCCAAACCAATCATGAAACTCGTAGCGTCATACATTTTATTAGCAACTAGAAAAGTAAATACACAAAAAGCAATTTAATTCATTAAAGCACAGAACAAGTAATGAGCAACAAAATCCAGCCCCAAGCAAAGATGATCAAACACAAGGTAGCTGTTCACTAAAAACCTGTATGTCTGGCACCAAATTTTGGTTCATCTTTCTTTATCTATTTAAGTTGTCTACATCACAATTTTAATCAGAGGCACATAGAAATGCTAACCTAGTAAATAGCAAAATATAAACATCAGTAAGCACTGTTCCTTTTATTCAATACAAGTCAGAATTTTTTTATTTTTGTGAGCAGTCCTGATGAAAAGGAACGTATACCCTGTCAGTTATGCTTGTGTAATGGAACTCCCCGTACTCCGACCGAGTACCTTCCGTTGATGGACACTTCCTAGCCTGCGCCGAGGACCACATGCACTGCACCAGACACCACAACCACCGCAGACTGGAGCTGGAGTCTCGCCGTCTTCTGTCCACCCTGGATCAGCTTCTGTCCTCCAGGACCGTATGGGGCAGTCCTCTCCTCCAGGAGAGCATATCAGGAACAAGCTCTTAAAAGAGCTAAGTGATTAAAGCTCAGGGGAGTATGCAGCTCATAGCAATCCCCAGTGTGGGTATAGCTGTCCCCTCCAATCACGAGACAAGACTACGTGTTGAGAGTGAAGAAGAACTGTGTTTAATTAGCACCAAAGGGCTTTCTTATGGAGGTCTTACACATAGAGGACCGCCCACAGGGTTTTGCATAACAACCAATAAACACGTAGTATACAGTACTGTGGCAAACCATGCCACTAAGAGACGGACTTTTCTATGCGAATGAACGCTGGGATTATAATGGCCGTATGTTTGTAAAGGCAGGAATCATCAGAGACTCGGTTCACGAATTAACTACACTACAGTTTATGCGAACACTCTTAATCTACCGAATGAGGGACCACCCCGGTGTGGTCGTGTGCCCCTTATTATCAAAGGCAAAGCGTGCTGATTGCGAGTTCGTGTGGCGGTGGCCATCTTACGCACGAACAGCGGTACTTGGTCGTCGAACGCCTGGAACTCAAATCGGGCATTCGACTAACCAAGTACCGCTAAGACCTCCAGCACGCCCAAAAGTCACGAACCAACTACTCGAACACCCCAGCATTTGTTGGAATCCCACGATCCACGAGCCCGGATGCCATAGACTTTCTGGACTTTTGATTCACAAAAAGAGACCGACCGCAGGGCCAGAATTCATGGAACTATTTTCGGCTACTGTGCCCGTGCGGTTGGTCAAATCTTTCGCCTGCCATAACTCCAGAACCCCTGGTCCGATCTGGGTGAATTTTGAGTATGTTGCTCACCCAGATCAACGATGTACCCCCTGTATTTAGGGGACATCCACGAATTGGGGAAAACTGTGTACCTATTAATGATGTTAACTGTTAATCTAAGGGGAGGAGATGTAGGGGAGGTAACCACTGTGTGATTGGTTACTGTAATAATTATGAAAGTTACCTCCCTTGCATGGGAAAAATGCATAAAAGCAGAACTGTGAATAAAGACCTCAGTTGACTCCCAGACTATGTGTCGTCTAGTCCTTGGTGAGGGGGATTATGCTGTGTTCCTGTGGTTTTGTATGCTGAATCTTTGTTCCCAGCGGAGAGCTCTTGGATTAACTCCTGCTACTCCGCTACAAGTACAAACATCAATTACACACAAACCCTCCCCTCTGCCTGTGATATAATTACTGAACGCAGGAAAAATATACTTTTTACACATACACTGTAACTTTAAAAATATAAATCCAATCTTCATAGAAATTACATATTCGAACTCAGCACACTTTAATTACAAACATATCCAAAATTATCCAGCCAATTCCATCCAGGGGTTAAAAAGTTAGGTGTAAGTCCTTTATAACCGACCGCAAGCACATTTTAATGCACGAATGGGGCAGTTCGTGCATTTAGCTTAGTATAGCAGGGAGTTCAAACTGCCGAACAGGACTCTGTAGCTGAAAATTGAGTGTAGGAGAAGTTAAGGGTCAGCGGTGTTCGTTGAAATGTGTAGCCGATTTCAGTTCCATGGATTTGGCTACACATACCGCTGACCTCGTTCGAATGAACAAAGATGGCCAGTGTTAGGACCCGCTTAGGGGGGTCTGCCTTGACGTTGGCAGGCGGGCATTCCCTCCAATGGCCATTGGAGCAACTAAATTACCTCCATTTGTCTAAATATACATAGGGATTAAGGAGAGAGCGCAGGTAACTTTCTTTTCTTTGGTTTTCATTATATATTGGGGCTGATGTGTACTGTAGTCATTGCTGCCGGCCCAGTAGTGATGGGAGTGAGTGCAGGACTTTTTGTATTTGTATTTACTTTGTATCACACAGCCTTGTTACAATGCTGCCGCCCATCCCATGTGTTCCCTATTAAGGGTTAATAAGTATATAGGGGTGTATATAAAAAAATAAAATAAAAAATACCCCTCTCTGTCTCATTAGAGATATCTTTTGCCAGAAGCTCAAGTAAGCAGGCTGAAGGGTCAGTGTTAGGACCCGCTTAGGGGGGGTCTGCCTTGATGTTGGCAGGCGGGCATTCCCTCCAATGGCAATTGGAGCAACTAAATGACCTCCATTTGTCTAAATATACATAGGGATTAAGGAGAGAGCACAGGTAACTTTTTCTTTTGTTTTTACTTCGGCACTTCGGCTGCATCCGAAGTGCCAATTTAAAGCTGCAGAACTGCTCCAATACAATTTAAAGGGACAGCAAGAGTCTTTTAAAATTTAATCTGCTAAAATAGTCTTTAACAGACAATATCTTCCAGGGGCCATAGTCTTAAAGGGGCAGTGTTCACCAAAGTCACAATGTGCTCACAGACGGTTCTTAAAGGCCATATACAGTCCAATAAAAGTCCATAAGCTCAAATGCTGGTTTAAAAGGATACAATCTCTCAGGGGCAATAGTCGCAGGGGAGGAGGCAGGCAAGCAGGCCTCTCCAGGACAAAGTGGCGAAGGGCACTTTGTCACACATGTTATAGAAAGAAAAGGACCAGGATTCCAATGCATCAAACTTCTCTGGAGCAAAAAACTAAAAATTGCCAAGATGCTGAGAAAATATGGATAAACTGTACTTCATTCTATAACTATTAACGGCTCCATCTACTGTCCAGTCTGGCAAACAGACTCATAATGAATGATATTATCATAAAGAATACCACACTCTCCTGGATCCCAGGGTGCAACTAGGCATGTGTTTAGCCAATCCTCACAGTGTAATTTTCAGAAAATAAATGATGGTCCAGCCACTCAAGGTAAATCCAAAGTGAGCAGGTTTCTTGGAGCAGATGAAAGCAACATTTTGGCCTTTGTCCAGCTTGACTTTTCCACCCTGTTGTGGGCCGAAACATTGCTTTTATCTGCTCCTGTAATCCTGCTCACTTTGGATTTACCTTGAGTGTCTGGACATTCATTTATTTTCTGAAAATCATAACGAAAGATGGCTGATTTTGCTTCTCCAACATGTCCATCATATTTTTAATTCTGTTTGTCTATCCTTGTGTCTTTTTTTTATTTTTTTTTTGCTGTCAGAGTTAACATGACAGATACACTTCAATAGTCTTCCAGATAAATATTCTGGGATTTATTAACTAAACAGAGAATTATGGTGAATTGGAAGCCAAGCTGCAAAATGTAAACTACAAATGCTGATATGGAAACATTCTCCAATTATATAGACACAGCTTGGCTTTTTTAAATATATATTTTAAAATTCAGTTTTTAGTTTACTGCAATTGAGAGCTTAGTGAGTTAACCCCTTACAAATAAATAAATAAAGAATTTAAATGCTGCCAGATGAAATTAATTAATCACGGTGGTTCCTGTGGGATCCCTTCTGTGATGAATGAATTGATTTCCTCTGGCAGCATGTGAATTCTGTTTATTTATTTTCAGACTGTTTTATTAGGAAGAACTGATTGTTTTTCTCTTTTTTGAAAAATGTCCCAGGAAAGAGTATGTGTTTGCTCTGTCCAGGAAAATTGTCAGAAGTGGTAAGTCTAAATTTTGTTTTGCTTTCTCTTTGCAATACATAGATTTTAAGTCAAAGTGAAAAAATAACTGCGGGGAAATAAATCAGTTTTTAACCTTTATTTTAAAAAGCTATTTTTTGTTTATTTCAGAAAATCTCAATGTGACAGACTGCCTGGCCCCCCTACCGGGTACCTCTGTCAACCGCTGCTTCCTAGTAATCCTTGAGTACCCTAAGCACTGCACCAGACCCCATAACCATACTTATACTATTGAACTGTAAATGGGAAAGTTTAGGGTAAAATAGTCAAGCTGTGACTTCAAATTGAAAAAATAAAAATCAGTGTTTAATAGATATACTAAATAACAAAAAGACACAGTGTAAGAGTGTACAAATCAAAGTCCTCTCAACACCTAGATTGGATCCCCTTAACCATATACCAACAACTACTGAAATACACAAAATGTGGAGCACTATTTGTATGCTAATCTTTTGTATATTCTGACAGAAGACCTATGACAAATATAAAAAGAAAAAGAGAAGTAATAGTGCAATATGGTCTATACATAATTAATGCCTGTATGTAATATGGATATCACTCACAAAATTAGAGCCAATAGAAGCACCTAGCTAAAGGGTATAGAGCAGGAGGATACTTGGAGGGGGATCTAAAACGTTCTTCTTAATGGTACTGGTTAGCAGGTGATGGTTAGATAGTATCAGTAGGAATGAGGCTCACCTGAAAAAGATGGTATAGAATCCTTTTATAAAATATGTGCGATTCTTTTTTGTATTCCAAATAAAACATATATAAAGTGGAAAAAAAATAGTATATATATGCATAAAAACAATACTAAAAGTCCAAACAGTCCTTACAAGCTACTCCAATTCTCATATGGGAGTATAAAGCAACTAACACCCCAAGGGCACAACGAATCCCTATTTGTACTTCGCAGCACAATCTTCCAACAGAACAGACACCCATTACACCCACTCAACGACTAACCATAACCAAATCGAGATGAGGACAAATGGACAAAACGCATGACTCCATTAGTAAGGAAAAATTACGGATTTTCCCTTCACCTAAAACACAGGGACCTCCACCATACCCACCCCTCCCTTGGGTCTGCGTACTTCAGGAAGTACATGGGTGTCAAGTCGGCATCCCAAAGTGTTCTTCTATTTTTTGTATTTTCTTTTAATTCTTTATATATTTAATTCTGCTAACGGTAGACCACAGAGTCACATATGAAATCAAATGCCTTGTACCGATCCATAAACACTGCACGACCACAACTATCTACACTGTATACCAAAAAGTTATGGTAGCAAACTCTGTGAACTGCCAAACATTTTTCTGTATTGTTCAATGAACTCATGTACTGTATGCATTGTAAAATCGCTTTGTCACCAAAAAAAAAAAAAAAAAAAAAGTCCAAACACAGTCCAAAAATTGATCAAGACGTATTTTTTGCCTTTCCTGGAGACTTCTTCAGTTAATGCCCGATACTGTCCTTAGTTTACTTTTTAAACCCCTGATAATTTCCCCCTGATGACTGCCGCTAATGGTCTCTAGCCCATCATATCGCCACTGCATTTCAACTGCCGTCACTTCCGGTCCATTAATTTGCTGCTACTGCAGAGAGATGTGCAACCAACACCGCGACTAATAGGAGCCGTGGAATGCATCACTGTGTTCCATTGATGACGTGGTGCGAATGCCTGATCCCCCTCCGACCTGTATCTGGGAGCAAGACATATTGCAACGCAAATCGCGTTCCACTTATCCAATACCTATAATTATTATGCATTTTTTCAATTGGGGTAAATCTAAATACAGTTTGCAAAAGCTACAGATCTCTTGTCTGCTGCCTTCGTTAGCCATTCCCTTTTCACCCCGCCCAGACTTGCTGTGGCTGTCCAATCACAAACATTCCAATAACTCAATGAGAAGTCTTTAGAAGGCAGGTGCGCTGGGCAATTGCTGCCTATTGAGGTTACCTCCATTCAGCTTACCAAACCAAGAAGTAACATTACTTATTGTCTGATTGAAAAAGGTTAATTTATTAAGGTGGCTATTTCTATTGAAATCTGAACATTTTGTAAAATGAAAAAAAAGAGGACACACTCTTTACACATAAAGCATTTAAGAATTACAGAATTTTTCCAGACCATATATATTTGCTTAAATGATATCAATTAAAATTTGGGAATAAAAGAATCTTGAGAAAGCTCTTGAAGGAACACTATAACAATACGAATACAAACCTGTGTTCCTAATGCCATAGTGCCCTATTAACAGTTTAGATTTTCTGCCCCCACCTATATGGTGTTAAAAAGCAGTTTTACTTACTTTTTTTTACCTTGCAGCGCTGCTCTCTGCTTGACCGGCGTATCGTCGCCATATGGGCATCCGGAACCTTGGACAACCCCCCACATACCTACCCCAATAAAACACGGACACTAGGGTATATGGGTAAAATTGTCCACAGCTTTTATATAAATAATAATAATAATAACTTAACATCGAAACTTATGGGTCATTGCCCTATTCCCCACCCTTGTTTCCGTATCCTTCCGTTAGGTATAAAAGGCAATGACCCCACAATATATATATATAAATATATATATATAACCCCAAAAACATACCAACATAACCACTTAAAGTGCCAACCATTTATTATAATTTAACCATGGTAGGGGTATACCCAGATACCCCTACCCCACCAGGTTCTGAGCCACCGACAGGACTCGAAACCTACCAAACATACCAGTAACCATTAACATAACCTTCCTACTGGGGAGCCTATTTCCTCTCCTAGAGCTCCCTATCCCGCCGCTGTGACAAAACGGGAACCCCACTATGGCCAACAACCCAGGGAGGGAGGGTGGGACAAACTCAGCCAGGTAGGCAAGTTAAAAGTGCTTTTTCCAAGATGTCTGCCTACTTATAGCCCAGCCCCTTAACCATTAACCAATCGCAAGCCAACCTCCTAACCCCTGTCAAGGCCCCTTTTCCACTAAGCTGTGCTTTTGTTCCATGGGGCTACATTGCTGTCCTGCCTCCATGACTAATATCATCAAGATTGATTATCTCAGCCAATGCAATGCATACACATAGGAAAGCATAGGGAGGCTACTGTGCATGCTTGGCAAAACTCTATGCTGTGCCAATTATATGGTCTTTATGGAATAGCGGAGTTTCAGTGGAAGCCCCTCTAGTGGCTGTCAGAGTGACAGTCACTAGAAGGCATATAAACCCTGCAATGTAAACATTGCCTTTCCTGCAGAATGGCAATGTTTTACATTGGAAGATTAACATAAAAGGGAAGTTGTCTGGTTGCCTATAGTGTCCTATAAAATGTGAGTCTGATCACTGTAATCACTTTGCATTGCTGGGGCATGGTGCTTTAAATACCTGGCTACTGTAATTTCAGTTTTAGGTTGCATTATGTCAATTTTGTCCATATTGTATGTACAGCATTCACAAACCACACAAACCATAAGAATGGCTCTCTTTGCCACCTACTCTGCCATTAGCAGTACACATCACAAAACAATGAACCTGCAGTTCTGCCAGTTTCTGAGTGTTCCTTGGTTATCATGGCAGGCTATATGTTGCGAAACTGAGCTCTAGCCATAGGGGCTGTAGGCTAGAGTTCGCTCAGTACCATTAGACCACCAAGATTTGAAATGTCCCCCATCCTGGGCCAAAGGTAAAAGGGAAGGGGGATAAAATGTTTATTTATTTAATATTCACTGCACCCCTCATCGGGGCTGCCATCTTGATTTTGAATTTTATATGAATTTGGCCTCAGAAGCACCCTTACAAGCATGCATGTTCAGGAGAGTGCAAATACACAGAGACACACATATACACACATACACTCAGGTACACACTGACACATAAATACAAACAGACACACAGATACACATTCACACTCACAGATACACACAATCAACTCTGGTGCACACTGAGAAACATACAAAAAGAAAAAAACATAAATGCTCCTACTCATAGGTATACACTGACACACTGATAGATAAACACATACACTCAGGTACACACAGATACATACACAGACACAGTCTGGTTCTTACCTTTTGGCTGCAGGAGGGTGGACTCTGCTAGCTGGTGCTGATATGGGTCTGTCTCTCTCCTCCTCGTTATACCTTTCCTGTGCTTTCCCCCTTCCATGCGGGTGAGCTCACTTCCTCCCAGCACTGCCAGGATTGTTGAAGAGGCTTGGTTGCGCTATTAGAGATCCACAGCGCTGACTGGGCTCCTTATGCACATGCACATCGGGTGACCCTAAGTGCATGGGCCACCAGATGGACTTCCTCAGAATGTGGGCCCCGGTGCACCTGCACCGGCAGTAGTTCCACCACTGCCAGGGCACATATATAGCTATAATCGCTGTGACAAACGCTCCTTCCCACAAATGTTTGCCACATACTCCTGGAGGAGTGTGGAAGCTGGCCTTCTGCCCACCGACTATGCTCCAGGTCTGAGACACCATTTGGGAGTTACCCTGTCCAGCCAGCATTAGCAGCTTTCCCTGGGTGCCCCTGGTTCTGCACTTTCCCTTCATTTGAATGGAACTGAACACTAGCTCTCTTTTTGGAGGGAAGGTGCCTGAGACTAAGGGGAACAAACGCTACCTGAGAGCCAGGAGGAGCACTCTGTTCCTGCGATATAATTAGCTTACCGGTCTTTAACTCAATTATCTCCCAGGCCCAGAGATTCCTGGGAGGGGCTTGTGCGGAGTACAATGGAGACCACATGCTGAGGTCTGTGCATAAAAAGTCTGGCTCATTAAAATCAGTTGTACTCCCAGAACTATGTGGCATTTAGTTACTGGGAGGGGAAAGGGCTAATCACTGCTTAGCACCTTGTTCCAGCTCGTGGAGGATTCGGCAGGAACAGTCCTTGAAGGACTACAGCTCCCAGGACTGTGTGTCGTCTAGTCACTCGGAATAGATAAAACTAGTCCCCATACCCTTTTCTAGGACAGAGAGGCTGAAGAAGGACCCCAGTCAAACCACGGAGACTGTGGTAGAAGCGCTGAAATTTTCCCCGATAACAGCTAGGAAGCGATCCTTGGCGGAGGTACCCAGCTGGGTACATTAGCCAAGATTTAATGCTGGGAGTAGACTGGTTTATTCAGGGCAAGGTACACTCATTTTATACACAGGCCCACAGCATGGGGTCTCCATACATTTCAATACAAACTCCTCCCCAACGTCCTTGTGTCTGGGAGATAATTGAGTCAAGGACCACTAATTCAGTAATCTCACAGTTACAGGAACCCACACAGAAAATACCCCAAAACACATTACATTTCCCTAGCAACCCCCAAAAATCTGATATCCCTAAGCTGTCCAAATAGTGCTGGGATCCGTTCGGTGGAATGGAATCCACATCCAGGTAAAGTTTTGACTGACTGGCCACAAGGTTGTAGCCCAAAATAGTTTCAGGTTGAAATAGGCCGTTCGGGAGTTCCTTTGTGCATTAAAATTAATGTTCCTTCTTTGCTCTAGGGAGTGAATGTTCGTGTGAACCTTTTGCCCGAAAAACGTTCTCCTGGTTTCTTTGAGAAAGAAGCAGGCGGAGGTACAAGTTTAGCGGTGATCACGAGATATTGTGTCCGATTTGAGTTTCAGGTGTTTGGCGTCTGAGTACCACTGCCTCTATTCGTGAGACAAAATGGCTGCCATCTCCTATACCACACAGGAGAACACTTGAGATAATAGGGTCAAAAAGGTTAACGAGCCAGGTGGTTGTCTGGATACTATGGTATAAAAAGGGATATCTGGACTTTTGGTAACCGAACGACAGGGGGAAAAACGAATGGACAGAGTTTAACTAGTGACAGGGTTATCCGTCACCATATCTATGTCAGGGTGGCGGTCCAGTGCCCGGGACCCAGACCTCGTCCGGGCGGCGGTGCGTGGACCGGGACCCCTGAGTGCCTGATGTTCAGAGTAGGAGTCACAGTGTGGAGGTGGATTAGCAGGGTCTGATGCTGGGTAACCGCACGCCCCCTGGTGTTGAGCACCAGCATTTGTGCAGCCACATACCAGAACCCTGATTTAGCTTATGCGGATCCCAGGAACTAGGAGCAAGTAATTAAGCAGACCTCCCAGGAGCTGAATAGGGAGGCTCTGCAGCAGGGATGTATCCAGTACTGAAGCAAGGCAAGACTAGGAGAGCAAGGCACCATACAAGAAAACAAGGCAAGAATAGAAATAGACACCATGCATGAGAACAAGACAAAACTAGGAGAACAGGGCAAGACTAGAAATAGGCACCATACATGAAAACAAGACAAAACTAGAAGAACCCAGAACCGGAGCAGGACAGAAAGCATAACCTAGAAAATGTACACAAGACATGAGGAAAACAAGAACATAACATGGGCATGACTGAACAGGACTGTACATGGACTGGGATTACAAGACAAAGTAAAACAAGACAAGAGATACAAGGTAAAACAAGAGGAAACATAGCTAAGCACTAATTATGAAAAGTATGGGGATTTAGTCACATTGCACAAGCCTGCCAACAATGCCAATGTACCCCATATCTGGCAAGTCCTACACTGCCTAATGTATACTAAAACAACAAAAAGATAATTTATGCTGGCACTCAATCACATAGGTGGTGCTGGTATTCGAGGTTAACCCTAAAAAAGCCCCATAAATATCATACAAAAAATATATATATGAATACCGCACTCAATGTTGTAAAATAATCAACCGTAGGTAAAGAGGTACTGTAATTGGATTTATTATTTTCAATTCTTCAATGTCTAGGTATATAACTTAATATGTGAGATTATGATTTGATCAAAAGAATATATTACATCATATAGTCAATCGCTATTTACAAAAATAACCTCCATAGGTGTTATATAGATAAATAATCGGTATGTATACACAGTTGTAAGTATTCCTGTTTACAAATCTAAGGAAAACCTATCCATATGGATAATAGTTGAATCTGTGGTAATCTATGCACATAGAAAAAAGAAAAAATGAATAAAAAATGAAAAATGAATGAAATATGAAAAAAATGAAAAAAATGAAGAAAATTTGAAAAAATATAAAAAAAGAAAAAAATGAAAAAAATAAATAAAAAGTATACAGATAATAAACGTCCTGATGTACAATAGTCCAGAGAATAGTGCACTTTAGGTAATAAATAGGTGGATCTCACCAAGTTGGATATCCAGATGGATTGTAGCCTTAGTAGCAACTGGAAAAAATGAAGACTCTGTGAAGAATGGAGAAGTGACTATGTGTCTATTGGAGGGTTTTTTAAACCTGCTGAATTCCTGTTGTACGCTGAAAAGAGGACTCAATAAAGGTGTCAGATGTGGTCCTCGTATGTCACCCTCAAAGTCGTTGCTGCTGTGTATCGGATCGGAGTTATCCGCAATGAGAGTGCCGTCACAGTACATGGGCTGCGCGCTCGGGACATCCACGTCCCTTCGAAGGCCCCTGCAATCTGTTAGAGAAATAAAATCATTTATATATACTATCTTTGGCGGCAAAATCTTGCCGTGACCTGTAGTCCTCCCCCACTTCCGGGTTTCGGCGGCTGTGTACGTGCGTACTTGCGTCATCACATTCAAATGTATCTTTATTGTCCATATGAAACTGCACGCGAACAAAGAGTGTAAATGAAAAGTCAGTGCTTGATTGGTAAATCCAACCTAAGACCCGTAATGAGAAGGACCCTAAAATAATATTATTAATAAAAATAATATATTTATATTAATTATTAGACTGTGACAGACCATGGATAGTAAATAGTTAATAGTTAACAAAAGATTTAATAATCAATGAGCTAGATAAGAAGTAGCACCACCTGGGGGAAAAAAGTCATAAATAGACTGAATGATATATCTATAATAAATTTATTATGTATCCTCATAATGCTGGAAAGTACTAATGACTACACAGTACCAAAGTAAAGAACAGCATAGAAAAGTATACTCCTAATGGGGACAATATATAAATGCTTATGTTAAGGTATCTTAGCTGCTAATGAAAAGGAACCTATAGACATATGTATATGGATAATTGAAAGTAGAAATATTCATCTTATATCAAAAATGATTTAAAGAGACAATTTTTAAATTAGAAAATTTTTGAAAAATGGAGAAAAAAATGAAAAAAATGAAAAAATAGAAAAAAATAGAAAAAATCTACATATATCTACATGTAACACTCTACACATGTAACTCACCGGTCATGTAATAGCTCTAAGTGATCCTGGGCTGTGCATGTGAGGGACCCTGCTGTAATAATATTCTAATAATATTTTTTCTAATTTAAAAATTGTCTCTTTAAATCATTTTTGATATAAGATGAATATTTCTACTTTCAATTATCCATATACATATGTCTATAGGTTCCTTTTCATTAGCAGCTAAGATACCTTAACATAAGCATTTATATATTGTCCCCATTAGGAGTATACTTTTCTATGCTGTTCTTTACTTTGGTACTGTGTAGTCATTAGTACTTTCCAGCATTATGAGGATACATAATAAATTTATTATAGATATATCATTCAGTCTATTTATGACTTTTTTCCCCCAGGTGGTGCTACTTCTTATCTAGCTCATTGATTATTAAATCTTTTGTTAACTATTAACTATTTACTATCCATGGTCTGTCACAGTCTAATAATTAATATAAATATATTATTTTTATTAATAATATTATTTTAGGGTCCTTCTCATTACGGGTCTTAGGTTGGATTTACCAATCAAGCACTGACTTTTCATTTACACTCTTTGTTCGCGTGCAGTTTCATATGGACAATAAGATACATTTGAATGTGATGACGCAAGTAAGCACGTACACAGCCGCCGAAACCCGGAAGTGGGGGAGGACTACAGGTCACGGCAAGATTTTGCCGCCAAAGATAGTATATATAAATGATTTTATTTCTCTAACAGATTGCAGGGGCCTTCGAAGGGACGTGGATGTCCCGAGCGCGCAGCCCATGTACTGTGACGGCACTCTCATTGCGGATAACTCCGATCCGATACACAGCAGCAACGACTTTGAGGGTGACATACGAGGACCACATCTGACACCTTTATTGAGTCCTCTTTTCAGCGTACAACAGGAATTCAGCAGGTTTAAAAAACCCTCCAATAGACACATAGTCACTTCTCCATTCTTCACAGAGTCTTCATTTTTTCCAGTTGCTACTAAGGCTACAATCCATCTGGATATCCAACTTGGTGAGATCCACCTATTTATTACCTAAAGTGCACTATTCTCTGGACTATTGTACATCAGGACGTTTATTATCTGTATACTTTTTATTTATTTTTTTCATTTTTTTCTTTTTTTATATTTTTTCAAATTTTCTTCATTTTTTTCATTTTTTTCATATTTCATTCATTTTTCATTTTTTATTCATTTTTTCTTTTTTCTATGTGCATAGATTACCACAGATTCAACTATTATCCATATGGATAGGTTTTCCTTAGATTTGTAAACAGGAATACTTACAACTGTGTATACATACCGATTATTTATCTATATAACACCTATGGAGGTTATTTTTGTAAATAGCGATTGACTATATGATGTAATATATTCTTTTGATCAAATCATAATCTCACATATTAAGTTATATACCTAGACATTGAAGAATTGAAAATAATAAATCCAATTACAGTACCTCTTTACCTACGGTTGATTATTTTACAACATTGAGTGCGGTATTCATATATATATTTTTTTATACTAAAACAACCACACTATACCACAACAGCACTTACCTGCAAGAAAGGGCAGAGACTAGAAACACTGCTGCAGGTCCAGGCTCAAACAAAAGGAAAGTTGAAAACATAAAACAAACATTTAAGTGAATCCAAGAGACTGTGAAATCCAGGGACAGAATATAAGAATGAACTCAGAAACCCAGCAATAAAGAAAACCAGACATAGACCAGAAAACCAGAAAAACCAAGCAAGGACAACAAAAAGAGTACTGGATACCAGAAGCCATTGCCAGAATGATCCGCAGCGAGGAACAGGATGTGACAATCTAACAATATGAATGTGGTATACAAGCTATGTCGTGAAAGAGGGTAACATGTGACCAATTTTGCTGCTGGGTAATGTACCCCTAACCTTGGGGAGGGGGGGTGGTTTATATCTTACCTAAAAAGGAAAGTTTTTGCGCATTTGTAGTAACACCTATCTGTGACAATTTACCTAATGTATTTGAAACATGGATTGTTAGCTAGCAGATAAACATGAATAGAAAAAAAAATGTATAATATTGAATCAGAAATTCTTTTTTTGTCATATACAGTAGGTGTGAGAATAATGGAGAGGGAAAAAAGGTTAAAAGTCATTATATGCATATGTAAGGAAGCTGCTGATCAATAAAGATGGTAAATACAGTATCTTAGTAATATTACTAAAATGTATATACCAGTAGAAGGCAAACATAGCCCTTTTGACCTTGCTAGCAAAGCAATCCAACATCATAAAATGCAAACAGTATGGAAAAATGTATAAATGTAGGTAAAATGCATACATACATAACTATTTGTAACATGGAAGGCTTTGAAAACTGCTGTAGCAGCTTATTAATAATTACCAGATTTTACTAATATTATGACGTAAAGTCATGATTTTATAAAGGACACAGAGGCAAGTATTATGCTTATTCTCTTTCTTTATTCCTCAGCAGCAAAAGAGAGATACTGTAAATATTCAACAAAATTTTAAATAATAACATCATTAACCACAAAGGGTTAACCACATATAACACATTAACCAATGAGTGTCCCTATCCTAATAATGTTCCATGTGACCTTGAGCCACTCCTCTTTCTTTTGATGATGTCGATGAACACTTCCTCAAACAGAAAACCGATGTAGTCAATAAATGTGCAGAACCGTGATTTCCAGGAACTTATAGCAACTGGCTCTGGATGAAACAGGCAACCTTCTGCTTGAACTTGCATGGGCAGGCATGGACCAGAATGACAACCCAATTAGGAGGCTATAAGACAAAGAAATGAAAATGGTAAAATACGTTCTTGGATATTATTTCCATATTATATTACGATCTTATCTACCAAAAACCAATTTGTCAGTTCAGTACTAGTCATCAGGTGAAAGAACAAAATCACATTATTACACAACTCGTGCCCCATTACGTAACAGTATATTCACAGGGAGGGCGCAACTTACCTGGATTGGGTGAGATAATACTCGCCTCCGTGTCCTTTATAAAATCATGACTTTACATCATGAAATTAGTAAAATCTGGTAATTTTATTAAAGGACACAGAGGCTCCTATTATGCTAGTTCAAAGCTGCGTGATCAAGTGAGAAATTGGTCGGAAATAAAATTCTCGGAACGTAGATTCTCTGGACCAATTAGCTGCACGGAGGAGGTCTTCTAGTCTACAACCTAGAGAAAAGGCTTTTGATGCCCTAGCACCCCTTACTGAGTGTGCTCCATACTTGGTATTAATGCCCGCCGACTCCATGGGCCATTTAACCCAGCGAGATATGCAAATAGTAGAAACCGGATGGTGAGGTTGTCGGAGTGTCAGAAACAGATCTGGATACCGGGAATCACGAACTGAGGCGGTCCTTGCCTCATATTCCTTGAGGCATGCTACTGGACATAATTTAACGTTATGTGGAAAGGCTGGGTAGAAGACTGATGTAATGGATGTCTTCGTACGTCTCTATATGTTATAGGAGACGCCTTCTGGTGTAAACGAGCGTGCCGTGAGGTCCAGTGCTCGGACATCTGAGACACGTTTACAGGAGATTAGGCACAATAGCGTAACCAACTTAGCAGTGAGCTGCTTGATCGAGAGTTCCTCATTTTTTGGCCAATTTTCAAAAAGTCGGGAACTAGGCCAACATCCCACAAGGCTGCATATTTAGGTCTTGGTGGGCATACAAACTTGATGCCACGTAGAAATCGACACACCACTGGGTGCTTTCCTGCCTGAAGTCCATTCCAGCCTTGATGGCCTGCCGAAATCGCTGATCTATATAAGTTGATTGTACGATATGCCAGACCATAGTCGTAAAGTGAAGTAAGGAAACTCAGAACCTGACTTACATTTGCAGATCTATGGACATTTCCATGAGCATAGGGAACCAGGGCTGAGACATCCAAAAGGGGGTTATGAGGATCAAGGAGGTTCGGTAATGTCTGAGATGCAGTAGAGTTCGTGCGATGAGGGAGACAGGAAGGAAGGCATAGTGGCGGGGTTTCGGCCACGGTTGGAGGAAAGCGTCCATCGCCAGAGATTCCGGATCTGGCCTCCAGCTGAAAAACTTCAGCAAATGTGTGTTCAAGCGTGATGCGAAGAGATCGATGTCCATGGGGCACCGAAGTAATTGTAAATGGCTGAAGATGACAGGATTCATCCGCCAGTCACCATATACCAGTGAGATTGTTCCAATTTCCACTATCTAATTCCCATATTTGGATGAACTTTGTTTATTTTATTCATATTATATCTTGATTTTATTCATTGCTAGAAGATGGATAATGGCCGGGTTTCAACCTCCCCTGTCTCTTAAGGTAAACCGCAAGGGTACCAGGTTGGATGTGTCCCCACTGAGCTAAAAGCCGGCTGATGGTGAGCCCAAAAAGGGAAGAGGAATTTGTTATGATGAGGGGGGAGGTGAGAACCTTTGGGAACGGGTGTGAGTTAGATTAGCAAGGATGTTTCAATTAGAGTAAGTACATACTGTACAACACTATGCACTGTTATTTATATGTTAAGCCATGATCATTTGGTTATTTATATTTATTGTTTAATATGAATATGGATGTGTTATACAGTATTTGTATGTTTTAATAAATGCTGTAGCCTGTTTCATCCAATATTAGTGTCTGTCTTTTTTGGGGGGCTCATGGTTGGTTTCGGGACGGTATCTCCGTACATACATTGCTCAACAGGGAAAGGTGCACTTGCAGTAAGCCATACTAACCAGGATTACTCAGTCAGAGGAACAGAGATGGAGAATTGTATTTTATGTCATTGTGTGTCCCTTTACATCAGTGTGCAGGGCCGGACTGGGAAGAAAATTCGGCCCAGGCATTTTTTAATTACAGCGGCCCACTACAAAGGGGGCGGGGCCAGATAGGGTGTGTTTTGTCATCACCAATGACATGCACGCCCCATCACAAAGTGAGCATGTTGGTTCAATGCTCTTCCAGGGTAGACCATGCGCAGAGCTCTGCAGAAGAGCTCTGGCATGAGAAAAAGACCCTGTATTTGTTCTGCACAGCGCAAGCAAATTCAATAACATGCTTGCACTGTGTTTGCTTGAAATTTGTCTCTGGTGTCTCCATAGTTGGGATACCAGGAGACAAAAATGCTAGGAAAGCATATTGTGCAGTGTGAGGGTGCTGTGTGTGTGTGTGTGTGTGTGTGCGAGAGGGGTGCAGTGTGTGTGTGTGAGGTGTGTAGTGTGTGAGTGATGGGTGCTGTGTTTGCATGAGGGTGCTCTGTGGGGATGGGTGCTGTGTTTGCATGAGGGTGCTATGTGCATGTGAGGAAGCTGTGTGTGTGTGTGGGTGCTGTAAGTGTTAGGGGTGCAGTGTGTGTGTGTGCTGTGCGTGTCAGGGGTGCAGTGTGTGTGTGTGTGTGTATGAGGGTGCTGTAAGTGTTAGGGGTGTGTGTGTGCTGTGAGTGTCAGGGGTTCAGTGTGTGTGTGTGTGTGTATGAGGGTGCTGTAAGTGTTAGGGGTGTGTGTGTGCTGTGAGTGTCAGGGGTGCAGTGTGTGTTAGTGTGTGAGTGCGGGTGCTGTGAGTGTCAGGGGTGCAGTTTATGTGAGTGTGTGAGTGAGGGTGCTGTGAGTGTCAAGGGTGCAGTGTGTGTGTGTGTGTGTGAGAGTGCTGTACGTGTTAGGGGTGCAGTGTGTGTGTGTGTGTGTGTGTGTGAGAGTGCTGTACGTGTTAGGGGTGCAGTGTGTGAGGGTGCTGTAAGTGTTAGGGGTGCAGTATGCGTGTGTGAGAGTGCTGTAAGTGTTAGGGGTGCAGTGTGTGTGTGTGCTGTGTGTGTGTGTGTGTGTGTGTGTGTGTGTGTGAGGGGTGCTGTAAGTGTTAGGGGTGCAGTATGTGTGTGAGGGTGCTGTAAGTGTTAGGGGTGCAGTATGTGTGTGTGTGTGCTGTGAATGTCAGTGGTGCAGTATGTGTGTGTGAGGGTGCTGTAAGTGTCAGGGGTGCAGTGTGTGCTGTGAGTGAGGGTCCTGTGAGTGTCAGGGGTGCTGTGTGTGTGTGTGAGTGAGGGTGCTGTGAGTGTCAGGGGTGCAGTCTGTGTGAGTGAGTGTTAGGGGTGTTTGTGAGGCTGCTGTGCCCTCAGTTATTATTTCCCCCCCCCCCTCCCTGCTTACCTTTAGCCTGGGAGGGGGCATCCTGCTGCTGGGGCCGCCATCCATCCCTGGTGGTCCTAGTGGTGAGTGAACTCTACCCTGTTGGGCTAGAGTTCACTCTCGCGAGACCCGGAGCATTGCCATGGCAACGCTCCGAATCTCGCGATAGGAACCCGGCGGAGCTGTAAGTTAAAGCTATGCCGAGTTCCTCTGCTGGCAGGCTGGCTCCCTCCCTCTCTCCCCCAGCGGCTGCACTATCCTGCATGTGGGCCGGTGAGGGAGATCTCTGATCTCCCCACTGGCCCGCTGTAGACACTTGCAGGGCCGGCGTTCAGATAGGGCCGGCCCTGCAAAGACCGGCAGGAGAGATCCTGGGACCTCCCCTGCCGGCCTCGGCCCACAGCCACCGCGGCCCACCGGGCATTTGCCCGGTGTGCCCGATGGCCAGTCCGGGCCTGTCAGTGTGAATGTGTGTGCATGTATCAGAATGTGTATGTATGTGTGTGTTTTTGTGTGGGCATGTATTTGAGAGTGTCCAAAGCAACATGTACAATATACATGAATTTGTGTGTATATAAGATTTTCTCAACCCCTGGGTGATTTATGTTTTTCTCATTCTCTGGTCCTCTGCCTGGGAGTATGAGGGTTCTGGGTAATATCTTTTTTTTTTTAAATTCTTTTTTTTTTCATCTTGACAAAATCAGCGAACATAACAGTGGCCACATAGCTTGAGCGAATATCAGTTATAGTGCAATATCATAACTTATGTCAATGAACAAGCAAAGGACAACTTGTTTTCGAGCAGTACATATTCTACACAAATAATTACAATTTGGCCGATCGTCAAGGAGTTTTGGAGAAAGAATGACGTTACCAGTATACCAGACATGTGCTTATGTTTGTAGTAATATCTTTACTTAACCATGAGCTTTCAATAGCGTAAGGGTGGGGCATCCGCCACTTCTCGAGGGTAACGACATAAGCCTCACATATTGTATACCAGTTATTTTCCATGTCAGATGTAATAACAACATCCACTAGTCCTGCCTCCTGGACTGGACTAGCAAAAACAGGGAGAGATAGGAGTGAAAAGAAAGATAAAGAGGGTGAGTGGTGGGACCTATTGAGAATTTGTTGGTCTAAGGTGACAAGCACCTGTTGGTGCTATGTGGGGGGGGATCACGTGGTCTGAGCTATTGGGTAGCCATCTCAGCCCTGTCCCAGGTCGCTACTATCCCAAGGTTCCCATATTTTAAGGAATCTTTGAAGTGAGCCTCTTAATCTGGCTGTCAGTTCGTCCATCAAATGGATCTCTCTAATTCTTGCTATGAC
Organism: Pelobates cultripes; assembly: GCA_933207985.1. Lineage (NCBI taxonomy): Eukaryota > Metazoa > Chordata > Amphibia > Anura > Pelobatidae > Pelobates > Pelobates cultripes. The sequence continues at coordinate 169,597,897 of OW240912.1, read as the reverse complement.
CTCTGGGATCTTTGGGGTATCCTGTTGCAACCATGTGGCCGCCACTGCCTTTCTAGCTGCTAAGGTGAGTTTATGTATGAGTTTTTTTGTTCTGCCCTGGTCCACCCCTCGACCGTGCGGTTGAGTAGGTATACCCAGGGATCTAGTTTCAGGGTCCTGGAGAATATTCTCCTTATCAATTGTTTGATTGCGGACCAGAAGAGGACCATCTTTGGGCACCCCCACCACATGTGGATATAAGTGTCTCTTTCTCCGCAGCCCCTCCAGCATGTGTCAGTGGTGGTTTTATTCATTCTGTATAATGTCTCGGGGGTGGTGTACCATCGGAGCATTGTTTTAAAGGATTGCTCCTGGAGGGTTACGCAAACTGAGGTGGTTTTACTCGCCTCCCATATTTCCTGCCATTCGACCCCCTCGAGTACTTCACCCAAGTCGCGTTCCCATTGGTCCGTATATCTCAGTTGTCCCCAGTCCCCATTAGCAGAGCAAAGGTGGGCATACAGCTCCGTTATCATCCCCTTGTGTATGATTTCCGCCAGGCAGTGCCGTTCGAAGAACGTCATTTGCTGCAGTGCTGCCCCTTTTATATGGGGTTGTTTCGCGAAATCTCTCAATTGGATATAACGAAAGAAATCCGCTGGCTTCAAGTGCCTCCCTTGAGCGAGGTCTTCGAAACTAATGAGCTCATTGCCCTGGTATAAATGGCAAATTCTCTGAATGCCTGTCTGTTCTATGTTTCTGAAGTCCCTGGGGGCCATGCCCAGGGGGGAGGTTCTATTCCGTAGGTAGGGCATGAGGGGGGAAGGTGAGGAAGCTAGTTTATGTTTTGTGTGGGAAGAGTCCCAGATTCTCAAGGAGTTGAGGATAGTTGGGCAGGTGACTCTAAGGATGGATCTGTTTTCTTTTGGTACCCACATGGCGAATTGTGGCATATCAGCCCCTACCATGAGCGATTCTATATCCACCCATTTTCTGTCTCCCGGGGGTGAGTGCCACATTGCGACTTGTGTTAATTGGGCTGCTAAATAGTAATAGTATAGACAGGGAAGCCCCAGGCCGCCTCTAGGTTTGGGTCTATATAGAACCTGTCTGGAAATCCTATGTCTTTTGTTCTGCCAGATAAAAGCGCATATTGCCCTCTGGAGAGGGAGCAAGTGGGCCTTGGTGATGCGTATGGGTAGTGCCTGAAACAGAAAGAGAATGCGCGGCAGGACATTCATTTTGGCAGAGTGAATTCTTCCTATCCATGATATGGGTTTGTCCAGCCATTGATCTAAATCCTTCATCAGCGTTTTGATTAGGGGGATGTAATTGTGCTGGAATAGCTTGTCCTGGTCAGCTGTCAGGTGTACCCCCAGGTACTTGAGAGATGAGTGTTCTATGTGTATAGTATCTGGGTAATATATTATCTGTTCCTAGAACTCCACTCTTCTGAGTTTCAGATGTCTCACCTGGAGTCTGAAGCCACTCCCCCCAATTGGGAGTCACAGCCCCGATTGTTCCTATCACTACAAGCGAGAACCTAGACCTGCTTGATCGCTATATAATGAGAACTGAGTGCATATTAGATCATAAATTGTTAGATCATTATTTGATGCATGATATCTTTAAAAGTTTTTCGTCCAACCAAATGTTTTGTTTTTGTTTCTATTAAATAATGAACTATCTATACATATGGAAACTAAAAGTACATTTAACTATTACTCTCCAGGACACCCAAGGTATTTGATTCTGAAGGTGTGTTTTTCTTCTTTTCTTCAAAAACAAACCACTTTGCTTTATAGTGGAGGGATTAACTCTTTCGTATCTGCCACATCAACTACAGTACTCCTTTGTAAACTGCACTAGTCCAACAAAATTGTAATCATTTGTTGTCCACATTGGTTTGTGTTATAGAGAGTTAACACTTCAGGTTTCAGGAAAGAGTAACCCTTAAGAATCCAAAGTCTAGCTAGTGGTTTCTTCTGTGCCTTTGTTCTATTCACGTAGAATTCTAAAGCCCAACTGACATTTGATACATTAAAAAATACTACTACAATTTAAAAAATTCCTGATCTATCCTTACCATAAATATTGTGAGTAGATGCTTCAGCTTATAACATTGCCTCCATTTCTTCTCAAAGAGATAAAGAAACTGAAATTTATTCATTCATTTTCCTTTTCTCTTGTAAATTAACTAACTCTGAGAGAAATTACCCTGTAGGGGAAATAGTGTTACTTCCAATAAAATCCTCTCTAGATGAATGGAGACATCTCCTCGAGGATACTATAAATCATGTTATTGTTTGCACAGATCACAAAAGCCTTGAATACTTATTATCTGCTAAAGGTTTATCTTCTCGTTTGCTCCACGGTCTATGTTTTTTAAAAGATTTTATTTCCATGTCACATATAGACCAGGTTAAAAAATAGGAGTGCTGACACTATCCTGTTCCCTAAACCCGGTTCCTGCTCCAACGGATAACACTCCAGCTCTTTCAAAAGATAATTTCCTTCCAGTGGCGCAACTAGGGGGGGCTAGAGGGGGCCATGGCTGCAGTGCCGCCCCTTGGGCTCCCCCAAGTGCCGGCACTGTTTCAAGGACAGACCTTAGGGTCGAGCTCACACAGCTCGGCTACCCGGGTGGAGGATTTCATTATTCTCCACCAAGCATTATTAAAAAAAAACCTAAACATTGTGGCGGGGCTTACATTACGGTGGAGGCGTGGCTAACATATAGCGGAGGCGGAGTAAAATGATCGGCAGGGGGGGCTAAAGCGCCCAGAAGACATGCCGGATGAAGGAATTCCTGCTTCCCCAACATCCAGACTCCAAGAATTGTACTGCCTCCACTCCTCCCTTCCAAGTTCCAGTCCATAATGGACAGAGGTAACTGTGTATGTGACTGTAACTGTGTGTGTGTGTGACTGTAACACATACAGTTACAGTCCCACATACAATTACAGTCACACACACACACATTTAGAGTCACACGCAGAGGGATTTGGATAGATTGGGGGATTGGGCACTAAAATGGCAGATGAAATTTAACGTAGAGAAATGCAAAGATATGCACTTCAGGGTTAAGCATGCCCAAGCAATTTACACCCTCAATGGTAGTGAACTAGGGATAACCACACATGAGAAGGATTTGGGAATTGTTATAGACAACAAATCAGGCAGCAATATGCAATGTCAATCTGCAGTTGCTAAGGCCAATAAGGTTTTGTCATGTATAAATAGGGGCATAAATTCTCGGGATGAAAATATAATTTTGCCTCTTTATAAATCGCTGGTAAGACCACACCATGAATATGCTGTTCAATTTTGGGCACCTGTTTTAAAGAAAGATAGCATGGCACTAGAAAAAGTGCAGAGACTAGCAACAAAATTGATAAAAGAAATGGAGCGTTTTAGTTATGTAGAAAGGTTAAAAAATTTAAATCTGTTTAGTTTGGAAAAACGGCGCCTGAGAGGGGATATGATAACAGTATACAAATATATTCGGGGCCAGTACAAACCATTATCTGGAAATCTATTCATTAACAGGGCTATACATGGGACACGAGGTCACACATTTAGGCTGGAAGAAAGGAGATTTCATCTAAGGCAAAGAAAAGGTTTTCTTTACAGTAAGAGCAATAAGGATATGGAATTCTCTGCCTGAAGAGGTTGTTTTGTCAGAGTCTATACAGATGTTTAACCTCTTAAGGACACATAACATGTGTGACATGTCATGATTCCCTTTTATTCCAGAAGTTTGGTCCTTAAGGGGTTAAACTGCAATTGGATAAATACTTGCAAAAACAATATACAGGGATATCATTTCTAATTTGTGGGGTAATAGCTGCTTGATCCAAGGAGACATCTGACTGCTATTTTTTTCTAGTTTGTTGCAAAATTGGAAGCACTTCAGACTAGGTTTTTTTGCCTTCTTTTGGATCAACAGCAAAAACATATTCGAGGAAGGCTAAACTTGATGGACGCAAGTCTCTTTTCAGCTATGTAACACAGTTACAGTCACACACACTTACAGTCACACATACCGTTGCCGTCACACACATACTGTAACTGTGTGTGTGTGACTGTATGTGTGACTGTAACGGTTGTGTGTGACTGTAAACGTATTTGGGACTGTAACTGTATGTGTTACAGTCACACACACACGTGTGTGTGTGTGTGTGTGTAATTGTCTCTGCCTGCCTCTGTGTGTGTGACTGTCTGCCTCCATGTGTGCGTGTGTGAATGTCTGCCTCTCTGTGTGTGACTGTTTGCCTGTGTATGTGACTTTTTGCCTGTGTGTGACTGTCTGCCTCTGTGTGTGTGACTGTCTGTGTGTAACTGTTTGTGCGTCACTGTCTGCCTGTGTGTGTGACTAAAAGCCTGTGTGTGTGATTTTTCGCACTGGGCGCCTAAAGCCGGCTCTGGCTGTATCGATCCCAAAGTGCCCGCATGGACGTCCCCGGTGAATCCTCCTGTCATGGAAGAAGCAGTTTGAGCCCCCGAGTCGGAAGGCTGTAAACACATCAGAGGCGGTGAGGGAGCTGAAATCCTTCTGCTGTGCTCCCTTGCGCACAGTCTACTGGTGCCGGGAGCCAGAATATGACATCATATTCCGTCTCCCTGCATCAATAGATGGCACTCAAGGGAACAGAGCAGGAGGACTACAGCTCCCTTGCCGCCTCTGATGTGATCACAGCCGCCAATCTCACAGCAGCCCCACTGGACATCAGTGACAGATCCACTCCAGGTCTCCCAAAGGTAGGGAGGCTGAGTGGACAAATGAAAGTAATAATATTAGTAACTTGTGAGTGTGTGTGAGAGAATGTGTGTGTGTGTGTGGCTGTCAGTGAGTGTCAGTCACATCATTGAGAGTCTATTTCTGTCAGTGACGCCTGTGTGTTTGTCATTGAATGTATGTGTGACTGTCAGTGTGTATATACCAGTAGGTGTGTGTATGTCAGAGAGTGCATGTATCTCTGAGAGTGTGTTTATGTCAGTGTGTGTCTGTCAGTGACCGTGTGTGTTAGTTAAACAATGTGTGAGACAATGACTGTCTGTCAGTGAGTGTGTATCAGTGAGGGCATGTTGTCTGTCAGTCTGCCCATCCACGCTGTCATCCCCACACGGTCATCCCCACACCCTGCCCCCTACACTGTCACCTTCCTACTCACTGCCCCCCACACTACCACCTTCCTACACACTGCCCCCCTATACAGTCAGCTTCCTACACACTGCCCCCCTTCAAGAGGAAGGGAGCCCAATTCAATTTAAACGGCTCACCCAACGCACTACTGTAACAGTACATACCCGGTCCATGTGCCGACAGGGGTCCTCTGATCGAGCCGCATGCGGCTCGAGCACTCCTGTCTTTAGGCGAGAAGACATGCAATTCAAAAACTCCTTGCTAATGGTGGGCCGCGCAGCCTATACAGCATTGCAAGCGCGTTCTTAAAGGGGAAATGGAAGCCTAACCTTGCGGTCGGCTCCCATTGGCCCACGTCATTCCGGCGCCCCCATTCACCTCCTCCTCATACCACTGGAAATATAATACAAGAACAACCATGGAATCCCCATCCCCATCCTGGCACCCACTGCCAGGGAATCGCCATCTCTCAACATCCTGGAGACATACCATAAGAAAGCATCGTAAACAGGAACGACCAGCAATGTCCCTCACCAAACCCACCCACGAAAACCCCCAGGAATCCCAAACCTGCCAGTCCGCCGACAACATGCCTATGACCCTAAATGTTTTTTGTTTTTTTTCAAATAACCTCTCAGGCAAAATGTCCAGAGCAGCAACATCTCCTCTAGTCAAGCCTGACCCCTGTCCCAAATTCCAGGCTCAGCCAGTTGAAAAGGGCACCACAGTAACGAGACCAAGCGTAAGCCACTGTGTTCAAACAAGCCGCCCGCTGAAAACCACTTTGAGCGACATACATAACAAGTCAAACCTCTGCAAGCGACGCACCACCGGAATGACTGAGACTGCATGTCCCATCAACACACTGTTCATATGAAAACCACCCTCCAGTCCCTAAGCACGAGAGCACCACCAATGGAAAGAGTTCCAGAGGGTGAAATTGCAGATAGGACCCAATCTGCCAACCACAGCTCAGCATACCACCTCTACCTAAAGTGCGCCCCAAGACCCTTGCTTCCCAAAGCATCAGGGGCAATATCCAAACAAATGGCCGAAACTAAAGCTCTATGGAAAAACACCATACCCTCAAAATGCAGCAGGAACGTGTCCCACACCACCACCTTCCTAGTCAAATCCACCCAAAGAGGATGGTGTGGAGACTACACCCTCCAGGTGCCCTCGACAGGCCTTTGCTGAAGACCCCCCCAGGTCAATCGCCATACAGATCAGACACCACTAAACAAAACCCCCTCAGCTTATACAGGAGAAGCCGATACTCTCTCCCCCCGGAGAGCCAATTTACAGTCCCAGACATGCAGTAGCCATCCACACCATGAGAAATACAGAGCAAACCCACACCACCTAGCCACCTACACCATGAGAAAGACGGAGCTAAGAATCCACCAGGTCCGCACCCAAAACAATCATCCAATTATTGGACCACCGACTGACTCCCCACTTCCTCCCTGAGCACCCATTGCAAGAAGGAAACACATTACTTGAAATAGGAGGAAGCATATGAACTGAGATCTATGAATCAGGACCTGCCAAAGAACCAACCCCTGAAGTGACGACCCACAGGGTGAACAGGCAAAGGCGAAAAAAATGCCTTTTAAGCCCCCAAACCAACTTGACTGGATGGCTTAATGATGCAGAAGAGACCGAGTACAGGTCCCTTTCTATGTCGTCAGACACAGATGACCCTAGGGGACAAGAGATGCATTAAACAAATGTATCCAGTCCCCACTTAGCGACCACTGCCACACTCAAATTGATTAGAGGAGGGTCCAAGAATGGACCCGCCATTCCAAACAACTGCAACACCTAGCAAAGCATATGCCGCACCACTTCCAGACTTTTGATTATGCAAACTCCTTGTACCACCCCAATCCCACTGCAGAATAATGAAGCCCCCGCTAAAACCTAACCACCACTATTCAGCATCAACTGAGTTACTTAACTGACGTATCCACGGCAACATCGCGTCCACCCTCAGTTATGAGGCATTCCCCTGGGCAGCTGATGGAGCCCCAGCGACTTCTAACTCGCAGAGGTCCCACCAGCAACCCACTTAAATATCTGTTAAAACTTTGGTCTCCCCCCACAGCCAGAGCATTTGTAGTTAACCTACGTGCGGAACCCCACATGCATGGGCCCTTATGAAAGGGCCAGCAAAAGCACTACTCGCAGGTGGCCAGCAAGGTGGATTGACCCCTTGCTCTGGCCGTGCGTGAAAAGGGGAGGGACACACACACACCTCTTCCTACCATCAATCGCATCATCCTAAGAAGTCCATGTGGCCCCAACTCCTCCTCAGGTAGTAGAAATTTGCTGCTGAAACTATGCATAACATCATCACCATGACAATCCACTGCAATAGCAGAGCACCTCCTAGACACAATCCAGGTAACAGAATAATGAAGAACAGAGTCCCAGCAAATTCTCCCTTGCACGCAGGCGAGTTTACAAAACGCACTCTGTCAGTTTCCCTTGACATAGGTACCATCCTACACCTCTCCCATGTCCCTTCCATGGCAGACATGCCCTCCTCCTTCAGCTAAAAAACATTGGTCAATGAAAGAAGCAGGATAAGTACACCGAACTCACTGTAACAAATTCAGGTAGTCCATATATACATTAATTCGTATGCTCCTGAATGGCTAAGGCTTAGTGATTATAGCCCGCAGCCTGGAGCGCTGATTCATAAGTTCCAAAGAATCAAAGTGCCGCCTGAAAGTAAATCCAGCGGTTCGTCAGTCATATACCCAAACATCAGTCGAGACTAGATGAAGGGTACAACATTTATTATCATTATGATTTTATTATGCAATACACGGCTTTTATTCCGATTTCTGGTTCCCCTGACTTGGCTTGTCTAAACGGTATTTGAGTATTTTCTGGCTTCCTTGACCTCGGCTTTCCTTTTGACCATCTCTATCTCTAGCGTATTAGTCCGGCCATTCTAAGGTCCAGTTTATGCTCTGTCCTTTTATTTCCTTTCTTTTTATATGTATATGTTTACATAGTTTCTGTGTGTTGGATCACACTAGCAGTCGTGACATTACGACAGGGCCATGGATCCTGCAGAACTATGCAAACATATGATTGCCTGTGAGAGCAGGGTGGAGGATATGGACCACAGGTTAGATCAGTTTGCCCAAGCATTCCAGACCTTGCTCCAGAGAACTGCCTATCTGGAGGCACCTCTGGCACACAAACCACTGTCCATAACCCTTTCACCTCCCCCTCGTTTTGGAGGAGATTCTAAGGAATTTAGAGGTTCTCTAAACCAAATTAAATACCACTTCGAAGCCTCCTCTGGTTCATTCCCTACAGATAGATCGAAGATTGGCTATCTAATGAACCAATTAACGGGTAAGGCTTTAACCTGGGCCAATCCCTTTTGGGAAAGTGGTAATCCAGTTGCCCGTGATTACAATGTATTCCTAACAGCATTTAAAGCTACTTTTGAGCCTAAAGGGAGAGAAAAGAATGCTGCCAGAGCCTTAATGAGAATAAAACAAGGCAACTGCTCTGTAGCTGATTACACCATAGAGTTCAGGACATTGGCATCTGAGGTTTAGTGGCTGTTTTTTCCGAAGGTTTAGTGGAAAATATACAAGACGAGACCGCAGCCAGAGATCTTCCGGTTAACCTTAAAGACTTTATTGCATACATGATAGACATTGATAACAGGCTCAGAGAGAGAGAGCAAAAACAAACAGCGTACTAGACGTTCTAACTTATCCATAGCCCCTCGTTTCTCTAACCCAGTGGTAATTAGCCATGCTCCACCTCCAGAACCTGAACCCATGCAACTGGGCATTGCTAAACTCACTGAGGCAGAGAGACAATACAGACGCAACAAGGGGTTGTGTTTGTATTGTGTCAAAAGGGGACATCAAAGGTTTTCATGTCCGTTTCGGGGACCGACCTTAGGTGTGATGTAAATGTCCCCTAAATTGACTAAGAACCGTTTCCTTATAAAAATGACTTTGTCTTGTAAGAAAACCACTGTACAGTGTGAGGCTATGATTGACTCTGGGGCAGCGGAGAATTTTCTAGACAAGGAATTCTCTGCCAAACATCTCCTGCCCTAGAGGCTATCGATGGGAGACCTCTTACCCAGCCTCTCATCACGCACAAAACCCTGCCGACCACTGTCTCAGTGGGTATCTGAAGAAATGGTTTTCCAAATTATATCTTCACCTACATGTCCGATAATACTTGGTTTCCCTTGGCTCAAGAAACAGAATCCACGTTTAGATTGGGTTGAAGGATAAATTGGAAGTTGGGGTGAGAGATGCAGAGGTCTTTGTTTAAAACAGGTGCCACAACGAATTGGTACTATCACTGTATCTATAGCGCCTCCCTTTACCACAGAAATCTTTCCGCAGTATTTGGACTTAAAGGAGGTATTCAACAAGGTTCAGTTGGAGGGATTACCACCACATAGACCCTACGACTGTGCCATAAACTTGTTACCAGGCACTATGCCTCCTAAAGGAGGCATATATGCACTATCTCCCCAGGAAAATCTTTGTTTAGAAGAGTACATAAAGGATGCTCTCAGAAAGGGTCACATAAGTAGATCCTCCTCACCTGCTGGGGCTGGGTTCTTCATCGTTTCTAAAAAAGGAGACCTACGCCCTTGTATAGACTATAGGGGTTTGAATAGAATAACAATAAAAAAGCCTATCCCATTCTCCTTATTTCTGAGTTATTCAACAGGTTGAAAGGGTCCCGAGTCTTCACTAAGTTCGACCTCAGAAGTGCTTACAACATAGTCAGAATTAAGGAAGGGCATGAGTGGATGACCACGTTTAATACGAGAAAGGAACATTACGAATACCTAGTTATGCCGTTTGGACTATGCACCGCCCCAGCGGTGTTTCAGGATTTCATTAACGATGTCCTTAGAGAATATCTCCACATGTTCGTTTTAGTGTATCTAGACAACATTCTCATCTATTCCCCAGACCTAGAGACACATCACGAACATGTGAGAATAGTACTAAAAGCCCTGTTAAAGAACGGCCTCTACTGTAAGCTGAAGAAATGCCAGTTTGACCAGACTGAGATACAGTTTCTTGGGTATGTTATATCCCCGTCTGGACCCATGCAAATTGGAAGCAGTCTCACAATGGCCATTACCCAAAGGCCTTAAAGCTACACAACGCTTTATAGGTTTTGCGAATTATTATAAGTTCATTAAAGGTTTTTCCTCTGTAATCACTCCTATCACCAACCTAACCAAAAAAGGAGCAAATTGCAATTCATGGCCCAAGGAAGCAAATGAGGCATTTCAACAATTAAAATCTTTATTTGCCTCAGCACCTGTCCTGACACATCCCGATCCGACCAAACCATTTATTCTAGAAGTAGATGCGTCAGAAACAGGAGTAGGAGCCATTCTTTCTCAAAGAGAAAGTCCTGATATGCCTTTACATCCCTGTGGGTTTTTCTCTCGAAAACTAACACCTGCAGAGAAAGATTATGACATTGGGAATAGGGCATTATTGGCCATTGTACTTGCCCTTAAAGAATGGAGGCATCTCTTAGAAGGTTCCAAAGAACCACTTCTTTTTTTACCGATCATACGAATTTGGCTTATATTGGGGACGCTAAGAGATTGTCCTCTTGTCAGGCTAGACGGTCATTGTTCCTCTCCCGATTCAATTTTGTAATTACGTATAGGCCCGGGACCAAGAACACCAAGGCAGATGCGCGGTCTAGGCAGTTTGAGACAGATGAGGTTCCTGAACCAGAGGTATTCCTTATCATACCTCCAGAATGCCTTAATGCTACTACAGTTTCCAAAGTGTCTTCTCCACTCTTCTGTGCCATAATAGCAGATCAAACTCAGGCACCCATGGAGAGACCTACGGATAAACTGTATGTTTTACCACTATTAAGGAAAAAGGTACTTGGATTATTCCATGATAATTTGACAGCAGGTCATCCTGGAGTCCATAAAACTCTCTCTGCTATTTCCAGGAGGTTCTGGTGGCTTACACTTAGGAACGACATCAAAGATTATGTAGGGGCATGTCAAATATGTGCCGTTTCTAAAGCCTCTCACAAATCTCCTTCTGGGCTGCTACAACCACCGCCGATACCTAATGCTCCATGGACCCATTTAGCCATGGATTTCATGGTGTATCTGCCCAGTTCTAACTGATTTAACACAATCCTTATGGTCATAGATAGATTCTCAAAAATGGCACATTTTGTACCTCTTAAAAAATTACCATCTGCTCAAGATCTTGTACAAATATTTTTGAAAGAGATCTTTCGGTTACATGGAGTGCCTAAAAACATAGTACCTGACAGAGGTACCCAATTTATTTCTAGGCTCTGGCGTGCCTTTTGTAAACAATTGGGTATAGAACTTTCATTTTCATCAGCGTATCACCCTTTAGACTAATGGCGCAGCAGAGAGGGCCAATCAGTCTTTAGAATCTTATTTACGTTGTTTTATCGATGCCAATCAGTCTAACTGGTACGAACTCTTACCCATGGCTGAGTTTGCAAGAAATAATGCGACTCATGAATCCTCTAATCATAGTCCATTTTTTGTAAATCAGGGTTATCATCCCACTGTTTTACCTTCTGACTTTTCAAACACTGATATTCCTGCCTTGAACGCCCGTTTGGATTCTATTCATGACACTTGGGATTCTGTTCATACAGCACTACAGAAGTTATCAAAACGTGCTAAAATCCAAACTGACAAGAGACGGTGTGCCAATCCTGTCTATCAACCAGGAGACAAGGTGTGGTTATCCACACGTCATATCAAACTTAAGGTTCCTTCCATGAAATTTGCCCCTCGGTACATAGGTCCTTTTCGGGTCCTCCGTCGTATCAACCCTGTAACTTATTCCTTGGCACTTCCTGCGCACATGAGAATTGCCAATTAATTTCATGTGTCCTTGCTTAAGCCTCTTACTTGCAATCGATACACTAAAGTGGCTGCCCCTCCTGCGCCCTTGGTAGTGGGTGATCAGGTGGAGTACAAAGTTCGATCTATATTAGACTCCAAAATCTCCAGGGGTATATTGGCTTATCTACTTGACTGGAAAGGATATGGTCCAGAGGAACGTAGTTGGGTTCCTGCTGACCAGGTTCATGCGCCCCGTCTTGACAGATACGAATGCTCCCCCTGGTTGGCGTTCGTCTATATGAAATGGCGGCCACCCAGGGGAGCAACTTCCCTTGCGGTTTAGCACTTATGTTACTGGTGCAAACATTCTAATTAATTGGTGTTAACATTCTAATGGGGCACCAGGGTCCCCGTTCGGGAGACGAATGGGTTCCGTTCGTGTAACGGCATCCCGGGCATAAAAGGGGTTAAACAGCCGTTTAGTAGATCTTCCCTTCCAGAGACAGACACAGCTACTGTAGACACCAATCCACCGAACCGGAGAAGCATAAGAATGCAGTAAACAGCTGAACCAGAACCACACGAATGTTGTAAACAGCCGAATAGGAAAAACCATACAAATAGGTTTACACTCCTAGCAGTCAAACTGGAACAGCATACAGTAAATCCCCCCAAGAACGAGACAAAGCTCCATGTTGAGGGTCAAGCAGTGAACAGACAGAGCTGTGGGTTTATTGTTCTTATATACTCATTAGTACCACCCACAGGGGTTTGGAAAACAACCAATAAACAAGTACAATACACTTAAACACTCCCACACAAAATCCTCCCCTCTGTCTGTGATACAATTACCTTACACAATGGGTAATGTAATTATCACAGGCAGAGAAATAGTTTTTCCACATTATTTATAACTTTAAAAGTATGCAACACATTCACATAAAACTTACATTTTCAGAATCAGCATACAAACATACTTCAAAATCATACAAATTGGTCCAGTGGTTCAAAAGATAGATCGTAGTCCTTTGTGACCAAATGAAGCATGGCTTTTCTGCCCAAAACCAGTTCCACAGAGTCTTCTATCCTGGAGATAATTGGGAAGTAATCCAATTATCTCCAAGGACAGAGGCAAAACTCCACTGAACACATGGCGGCAAAAGACAATAAAATACATAAAAATATATAACTGTGCAGCCATTGCATAAAACAGGTACATTCACATATCCCCAGGTAGCTCAGATCTGAGTGCACATTATTGCTGAACGGCGCTCAGATCACACACATACAGTTCAATTGCCATGGAGCCAAAGTCTTTCACATAGTCTTTCGTTATATGAATGGGCTCCATGGCATAGCTATCTGGGGTATCATCGCTCAAACAGGGCAAGCACCGAATGACCCGGCTTTCGTGTCTTTGCAGGGGAAAATCAAGCGTTTCAACATGGGGCCATAGTCTAAAGGCAGCAGGCGGGCAACCGGGCTCCTCCAATGCACAGTGGCGAGATTGGTCTTGTCACAGTACGTATGAACGCTCCCGAATGGGGAAACAGAGCAGAACACACAATAATGAACAGGGGTTCTGTCCCAAGCACCAAGTATGTATCTTTCTTACCTCACCTCAATAGGATCCCAGAGGCCCCGTGAAGGACCTACATGCATTCCATCACGCCGCGTCCATGATGCTACCAGACCATTCTGCCCACTCTAGATCCCCAATTCCTAAAACAGTGACGGAGAAGCCATGACCCCGCCGGAGCTCATACTTACCCTACAGCATACCCTGCTCCCCACCCATACCGCTGGGAATCAATCGAGTTTCGAAGTGTGCACAGTAAACCCTTTGTGTGTAATACTGGATCTGACTCATTAACCAAGCCTACCACAACCAAAAGCCTACAGGTGTGTGTGGTTGTGGTAGGCTTGTGTGTGTGTGTTTGTGTGTGTTAGTGTGTGTGCGTGTTAGTGTGTTTGTGTTAGCGTGTGTGTCTGCTAGTGAGTGTATGTCTGCTAGTGAGTGTGTTACTGTGTGTCTGTTACTGAGTGTGTTTGATGTCTATTAGTGAGTGTGTGTGTTTGTCAGTGAAAGTGTATTTTTGTAAGTGAGTGTGTATGTCTGTCTGTCGCTGAGTGTGTCTGTCAGTAAATGTGTGTGTCTGTTAGCTAGTGTGTATGCGTCTGTTCATGAGAGTGTGTGTCTTCAGCATTTACCTTTCTCCAGCGCCGGACTCCCTTGGCGCTGGGGATCCCTCCGCCTCTCAGCTCTGAATTCACATGCGCGGCAAGAGGCGCGTGCATTTAAACCGCCCATAGGAAAGCATTACTCAATGCTTTCCTATGGACATTCAGTGTCTTCTCACTATGATTTTCACAGTGAGAATCGCGGAAGCTCCTCTAGCGGCTGTTAATGAGACAGCCACCAGAGGCTGGATTAACCCTCAGTGAAACATAGCCGTTTCTCTGAAACGGCTGTTTTCAGCTGCAGGGTTGAAACTAGAGGGACCTAGCACCCAGACCACTTCATTGAGCTGATGTGATCTGGGTGTCTGTAGTGGTCCTTTAGGTGTGTGTGCATACCGCGGTCGCGGGGTCGCAGCCCTGCAACCAGGTGCCTGCCACCATGTGTTGCGGCCCCGACCAGCGCTGAGTAAGCGCAGGGGGGGGGCCACGGATCAATTTTCGCACCGGGGCCCCATGGGTCATGTGTACGCCACTGGTGCCAGGAGCCTGAATATGACATAAGAGCTCAGTTCCCTCGCCACCCAGCCAGCCCCACCAGCAGCCTCATTAGAGCCAACAGCCCCAGCAAAGCCAGCAACCACAGCAGAGCCAATCCAGCCAGCAGTCCCATTAGAGCGAGCAGCCCCAGCAGAGCCAGCCTAGTCAGCAGGAGCCAGCAAGGAGCCTGCCCAGCCAGCCTGGCAGCTGTCAATGATAGCATTCACTCCAGCTCTCCCAAAGGTGGGGAGCCTAGGTGGATTTTAATAATAAAAAAAAAATAATAGTAATAATTTGTGAGTGTAATGAGTGTATGGGAAAATGTGTGTGTGTGTGTATCTGTCAGTGAGTGTGTTTATGTCTGTCAGTAAGTCTGTGTTTGTGTCTGTCAGTGAGTGTGTGTGTCTGTCAGTGTGTGTGGTGTCATCGTAAGTGTCTGTCAGTGTTTGTGTATTTCTGTTAGTGAGTGCATGTAGCTGTCAGTGTGTATCTGTGAGTGAGTGAGTTAAAGTTGAAGTGAGTGAGTGAATGTGTGTGTGTCTGTCAGAATGTGTCAAATCAGTGAGGATGTGTGTGTCTGTGAGTGTGTGTCAGCGTGTCTGTCAGTGTATGTGTATCTGAGAGTATGCGTCTGTCAGTGAGTTGGTGTGTCAGTGTGTGTCTCAGTGAAAGTGTGTGTTGGTTAAACAGTGTGTGTGCCAATGACTGCATATGTGTGCCAATGACTGTGTATCTGTCAGTGAGTGTATGTCAGTGCATGTATCAATGAGGGCATGTGTCTGTCAGACAAACAAGTGGCCCTGACATAAATTGGTGTGGCAAATTTAGATTAGGGGGTGCCCGAATTTAGTCGTGCCTAGGGCACCACAATTCCAAAATACACCACTGCCTGAAAGCAGAACACCGCATGCTGCTAGAACAGGAACCTGTTACCATCACAGTCGAAGATATCCAACAGAGTTGGTCAGCCCCAGGACCTGACATGATCCACACCTACTGGATAAAAAAGTTAATAGCACTGCAGTAAAACATAGCAGCACAAATGAACCAACTACTAGCAACAGGCTCCCACCCTAACTGATTAACACAAGGCAGAATAATACTGGTCATGAAGGATCCTCACAAAGGAACAACACCATCCGACCACTCGCCTGCCTCCCCATAACATGGAAGGTCCTGTCAGGTACCATAACCTCTAAGATCGATGGACATATGAGTCAATACATGAGAAATTGAGAACAACACCAGAGGATCAAAACGCCAAATACTGTTAGATGCATCCAAACCAGGGCCAGACTGGAGATTCCAAAGCAGCCCTGGAAAAAAAAAATCTATGCCAGCCCCATAAGTCATTGCGCCTTATATTGTCGCATGTTACACAGCCTCATAGACAAACAATCTCACTGATATACATAAGGTCATTGACATAAACACAAGCTCACTCAGTAGCAGGCACACACACACACACAAGCAAGCCCACTCACTAGAATGTGCGTGTAAGGAAACCAAGTACATTTAAACCTTAATCGGTAGTTTCCTCCCGAACAGCCAGAGCCCAGTGAATATAGCCCTCCGTCCGGTAGTTATGGTAGACGAATTCCCAAATGTAAATCCAATAGTGTTCCTGGATAATTCCCACAGTAAAACACACAAACTCCCAAACAGCATACGTAGTCAGAATAAAGGAAGTTTTGACCGACTGCACGGGCAAAGTAGCCGAAAACAGTTCCATGAATTCTGGCCCTGCAGTCGGTCTTAGATCGCATGAAAAACCTCCCGAACGGCCGGCCATCCAGCTACCATCCTTGGTTCGCTTGATTCCCCATCTGTTGGTAAGTCTTTCTACCGAACGCCCGGTCGTTCGGTAGTTTGGAAGGGGTTTTACAGAAGGTCTGGAGGCTTCAGCGGTGTTCGCCTGTTTGAGTGTCCGTTTTCAGTTCCAGACATTCAATGGCAAACACCACTGTTCGGGAGCTAAAATGGCCGCGAACACGAGGAAGTCCCGAAATGGCGGCGAGACCTGCCGTTCGTGCAAAACTTCTGCCGAACGTAATCCAGCCAGCAAGGGGGTACAGTCTGTATAAAGGGGTAACAGGGTGGTCTGCATTCGGTAGTTTTACCTACCGAATGCCATAGGGAAACATTGCTATTAACAAACAAATACAAGGAGTGCATATACAGTATAAAAGGGGCATTTCTTCACACTGCTCCCCTATAAGTCCATAGGTCGGCATACCCGCCAAGACCCTGACGGGTTGGCTTGGGGATGCCCGAGGGGAAACAAAGAAACAGTCCAGGTTAAGCATCCAATTCCGTTTGGCGGGACAAACCGTCTGCATTACCATTTTGTTTGCCCGGACGATATTGCATGGTGAAGTTGTACGGTTGAAGGGCTAGGCTCCACCGTAAAAGTCTAGGGTTGTCGCCAGCCACCCGGTTTAACCACACCAATGGGTTGTGGTCGGTCATCAGAGTAAAGGCACTCCTTCTCCACGGTGGCATAGCTGACTTCCCGGGGGAACAGTTTATGACTTAGATAGGCCACCGGGTGTTCCATGCCGTCATCTCCCACTTGGCTTAACACGGCTTCCAGCCCAAACATGGAGGCATCTGTGTGGACGAGAAATTGTTTAGAGTAGTCTGGTGCTGCCAACACAGGAGCCTCACTCAATGCTGCTTTCAGTTTCTGGAAGGCTGCCGCGCACTCTGGGGTCCAGGTAACCTGTTTGGAAAGGGCCTTTTTGGTGAGATCAGTGAGGGGTTTGGCCAGGGCGCTATAGTCGGGGACAAATTTCCGGTAATAGCCGGCTGTTCCTAAGAAGGCTAAGACCTGGGTCTTAGTCCAAAGTTGGGGCCAATTAGCTATGGCCTCTATTTTGGCTGGCTCAGGCCGCTGTTTACCTGAACCTACCCTGTGGCCGAGGTACTGTACCTCCGCCATACCCACGTGACATTTGTCCGGTTTCAACATAAGCCCTGCTTGGTGAATTCTCTCAAGCACCCTGGACACGTGGCCTAGGTGGTCTCCCCATGTGCTGCTGTAGACAGCAATATCATCTAAATACGCACATGCGAAGTCCTGGAGTCCCTCCAGGAGCCTGTCCGCCATCCGCTGAAACGTAGCCGGGGCATTCTTCATCCCAAAGGGCACAACCTTGAATTGGTAAAGCCCAAAAGGAGTGACGAATGCCGACTTGGGGATGGCGGCAGACTCCAGGGGGATCTGCCAGTACCCTTTGCACAAATCCAGAGTGGTCAAGTAATTACCCCCGGCCATACGGTCCAGTAACTCATCTATTCTGGGCATGGGGTAGGCGTCTGTTATGGTGCGGTCGTTGAGCCTCCGGTAGTCTACACAGAAGCGTGTGGTGCCGTCACGCTTCGGTACTAGTACTACCGGAGAGGCCCAAGGGCTTTGAGAGGGTTCTATTACCCCTAACTTGAGCATGTCGGCAATTTCTGCCAGCATACTCTCACGCACGGCCTCAGGAATGCGATATGGCTGCTGCCGTAGTGGTGTCTCTCCCTGGGTATCGACCCGGTGCACCGCAGCGGAGGTATAGCCTGGGATGGCAGAAAACATGCCCTGGTATTCCCGGAGTAAGCCGGCCGCTTCCTGTCGCTCTATAGGTCGTAGGTTCTGACCAAGGCTGACCTGGTCAATACTGCAGGGTGAGGGGTCTAACAGATCGGGGAGTGGAAGTCCCTCGCTATCTTCGGAAGAGGGGGCGCATACGGCGCCGACATTTTCCGTCCATTCGTAGTAAGGCTTCAGCATGTTCACATGGAAGACTTTGGTCAGTCTCTCATCCGAACATTTGCTTACAATGTAGGTGGTATCGCTCATTCGCTCCACCACCTTAAAGGGTCCCTGCCATGCCGCCTGGAGCTTATCCTTCTTGGCGGGTCTCAAAGCTAACACTTTTTGGCCCAAGTCTAAGACTCTGTCTCGGGCACCCCTGTCGTAGCACCTCTTTTGGCAGTCCTGGGCCGCCTGCAGGTTCTCCCGAACTGATTCGGTGAGAGTTCGCAGCCGGTCGCGGAATTCCAATACGTACTGGACTATAGGGATCCCCCCATCATCCGTGTTGCCGTCCCAGTGCTCCCGTACGAGATCCAGGGGCCCCGAACTTTTCTCCCGAACAGGAGTTCGAAGGGGGAAAACCCCGTGGATGCCTGGGGCACCTCACGATAGGCAAACAGAAGATGGGGAAGATACTTCTCCCAGTTCCTGCAGGACTCTGCGAACGTTTTTAGCATTTGCTTGAGCGTGCCATTAAAACGTTCACAGAGACCATTGGTCTGAGGGTGATATGGGGCGCTACAAAGGGCTTTCACTCCACAGCTCTGCCACAGCTGTTGTGTCAGGAGAGCTGTGAACTGAGTCCCTTTGTCGGAAAGGATCTCCTGGGGGAAACCTACCCGGGAGAATATTTTGACCAGGGCCTCGGCTACCGTTTCGGCCTCTATATTGGGGAGGGCCACAGCTTCGGGGTACCGAGTGGCATAGTCCACTACGGTGAGTGTGAACCTTTTACCAGACTGACTGGGCCGACTGAGGGGTCCTATTAAATCTACCGCTACCCGGTGGAACGGCTCTTCTATGATTGGTAACGGGTGGAGCTTCGCTTTTTGGTGGTCACCCCGTTTCCCTATTTTCTGGCAAAAGTCACAGGTCCTGTAATAATATTTGAGGTCTTGAGTGATCCTGGGCCAGAAGAAAGTTTGGGTCAGGCGGTCCCTAGTCTTCTTAACCCCTAAATGTCCGGCTAGGGGAATATCATGGCTGAGTCTTAGTAACTCAGCCCGAAACTTGCGGGGCACTACTAGTTGTCTTTTAGTAACCTGGGCGGTTCCATGTCCCTCCCCATCCGTCACCCTATACAACAGTCCCTTATGCCATTCAAACTTTTCGTGGGGGTGGTCTTTCTTATTGTCCCCTACTGCTTTTCTATACCTGGCTAGAGTGGGGTCAGTCCTTTGTTCCTGCTCAAACCCCTGGGGAGTATCCCAGAACGAGGGAGGGGGGTCGGGTAAAGGGGGGGATTTCAACTCCTACCTGGGTTTCCTCAGAGTGCAGCGGTGCTTCCGGAGTGCAGCGGTGCTTCCGGATAAGCTTCGGCTGTGGTGTCTCGGGCCAGCTGGGAAGTTAAACAGCCCACATCGTTCCCCAACAGTACTTCGGCTGGTAACTCCTGCATAATGCCAACCTCTAGTTGTTTAGATCCCGAGCCCCAATCCACAAGAACTTTAGCCGTGGGTAATTTGTGAATGGCACCCCCGGCTACCCTTACTGCCACAGTGCGGCCCGTGTGAGTTGAGCCTTGACAGTGTGCGGTTGAACCACAGTTAATGTGGCCCCAGAGTCTCTTAAGGCGCGGGCCCCCATCCCGTCTTCCGTAATCCATTGACGGTGGTGGTCCCGGTTGTCACCCCCGGCTTGCACAGGGTTGACTTCGTGCAACACACTCCATTGTTCCTCGTGGGGAGGTACCCACGATGTACTCTCCTGCTGTACACAATGAGCCGTGGCCCTGGGTTGTGACTGTGGGGGTTGTCTTTCCCAGCTTCCCCGGTTTAAACGTGGGCACTGATTTTTAAAGTGTCCTGGTTGTTTGCAGTAGTGACACACTGCAGGTTGTCGGGGTGCTGCTGCTGGGTTGTGGGGCGAATTACTCAGGGGGGCTCTAGGTGGTGCAGCCATGGTTGGGGCTGAATAAGGCTGTTTAAATGCAGGTCTGCTCACCCCTTGTTCTCGCCTCCGGTTATCCTGGTATTCATCTGCCAGTCTTGCTGCCTCCTCCACAGTTTTCGGCTTCCTGTCTTTAACCCTGTCCTTGATATTCTCTGCGGTATGGTTAAAAAATTGTTCTAATAGGAGGAGTTGTAAAGCATCCTACAGAGTGGTTGCTTGGCAGCCCTTCATCCAATTTCGGGCTGCCCTGTGTAGCCGGAATGCCCATTCAGTATGGGTATCCCTCCCTGTTTTCCTCAGTTCCCTGAATTTCTTCCTGTATGCCTCAGGGGTAACTGCATATCTAGCCAACAAAATGTCTTTTATCTTCCCATAATTATAAATATCCTCGTGCTGCTTCTGATGCTCTGCCTGACAACTTGCTGCTCAGTACTGCAGCCCATTTGGTGGAGTCTAATCCCTCCAGTGCACATTGCCTTTCAAAGTCCTGTAGATAACTATCAATCTCCATCTCATTATCATTAAAGCTTTTAAATGCAGCATAATTTACCTTTTTCGGCATGTCATTTGTACTTCCCGGGGAGTGCAGCAAATCCCCCTGTAGCAGTCTGTCCCGGTCATCTCGCTCCTTCTGTGATTGTCTGGCTTGTGCCATGACCTGCAGCATCACCTCTGTTGTTGGGTTAGGTCCCAATAAACTGATCATCCACCTGATGACTTTCTGCATCTCATATTCTTCCTCACGCTCCATTTCTGTAGTACTGGTTCTGTCGCCCTGTAACAGCTCTGCAATTAATGTGGCTTTTGTTTTGTTGCTTGTTATTATGCCTCGAGCTTCCAGTAAATCCTTGAGCGTGGTTCTTTTAAGCTGTTGGTACTGCTGCGCCATTCATTCCTTTGCTTGCTATAAAACGTACGTTCGGGTCCGAATCCCGCCGCTTGCCACCAGTTGTAAGGAAACCAAGTACATTTAAACCTTAATCGGTAGTTTCCTCCCGAACAGCCAAAGCCCAGTGAATATAGCCCTCCGGCCGGTAGTTATGGTAGACGAATTCCCAAATGTAAACCCAATAGGGTTCCTGGATAATTCCCATAGTAAAACACACGAACTCCCAAACAGCATACGTAGTCAGAATAAGGGTACAAAGATGAACTGAAGGTTTAATGACAGGCATGCTCTTTTTATGGAATTCAGCCCATGCAAGGGAGCCTCCCATATAATTAGCCATACATCCAATCCTAACAATATACATACTGTACATCTCCTCCCCTCAGATAACCATTAAACACAATTAAAACGTAACAGAAATTCCCCAAGATAGCTATTGTCTGGGAGACCAACATATTAAAAACTCAGTCCATTCGGTTCAGCCGGTCGGGAGATATGGGACTTAGAAGTTTTGACCAACTGCACGGGCAAAGTAGCCGAAAACAGTTCCATGAATTCTGGCCCTGCAGTCGGTCTTAGATCGCATGAAAAACCTCCCGAACGGCCGGCCATCCAGCTACCATCCTTGGTTCGCTTGATTCCCCATCTGTTGGTAAGTCTTTCTACCGAACGCCTGGTCGTTCGGTAGTTTGGAAGGGGTTTTACCGAAGGTCTGGAGACTTCAGCGGTGTTCGCCTGTTTGAGTGTCCGTTTTCAGTTCCAGACATTCAATGGCAAACACCGCTGTTCGGTAGCTAAAATGGCCGCGAACACGAGGAAGTCCTGAAATGGCGGCGAGACCTGCCGTTCGTGCAAAACTTCTGCCGAACGTAATCCAGCCAGCAAGGGGGTACAGTCTGTATAAAGGGAGGGTGGTCTGCATTCGGTAGTTTTACCTACCGAATGCCATAGGGAAACATTGCTATTGACAAACAAATACAAGGAGTGCATATACAGTATAAAAGAGGCATTTCTTCACAGTGCGCACACACACACAGCTTAATGTAGTGGCTCTGGTGTCTATAGCCTGTCCCTGCAGGCTTTGCAATGTAAACACTGACTTTTTAGAGAAAATGCAGTGTTTACATTGCTTCCTAGTGACAGACACTCAGACGGTCACTAGAGGTGCTTCCTGTGTCAGTGCGGATTGGCTGAGATCATCAAGCTTGATAATCTCAGCCGTAGAGGCAGGGCTAGTCGAGGGGAGACCAGCACGACGTGGGGGAAAAAAAAGGAGAGTAAAGACACACATACACACACACACATACCATGACACACACACACCATGACACAGACAGACCGTTACAGACACACACACACACATCGTGACACAGACAGAAACACAGACACACCATGACAGAGACACACACACACACCATGACACAGAGACACACACATACCATGGCAGACACACACACACCATGACAGACACATACCTTAAAAAAGACACACACACCTTGACACACACACACACCATAACACAGACACACCATGACACAGACACACATTACATGACACACAGACACACACACACCACGACACAGAGAGACCGTGACACAGACACACACACCGTGACACATTACATGACACAGACAGACACACATTACATGACACAGACAGACCGTGACACAGACACACATTACATGACAGACACACACACACACAATGACACAAACGCACACACCATGACAGACTGACGCAGACACCATGACAGACAGACACACACACCATAACACAGACGTAGACACCATGACAGACTGATGCAGACACCATGACAGACTGATGCAGACACCATGACACAGACTCACACACACCATGACACAGACGCACACACACAATGACACAGACACACACCATGACAGACACACACACAAATGACACACACACATACACTCACAGTGACATAATTTCTACCTGTGTGCTGGCATGGGGAGTTCTGATGGCGGCCGCAGGGTTTGCTGGCTGTTCTGGCGGCCGCAGGGGGGAGCTCCTTTGGCGGCCGCAGGGGGGAGCTGGCTGTTCTGTCTCTGCTCCCCCTCCCCATTGCACTACAAAGAGACCGGGGCCGGAGTATGACGTCATATTCCGGCCCCGGTCTCATTAAGTGGCGCGCAGGGGAGGGGGAGCAGAGACAAAAGAGCCAGCTCCCCCCTGCGGCCGCCAGAACAGCCAGCAAACCCTGCGGCCGCTGAAAGAGCTCCCTCTGCGGCCGCAGGTGAGACGGCTGCCTGCCCGGCCCCAGGTGCCGACGGCCCACCGGGAAATTTCCCGGTATCCCGGTGGGCCAGTCCGGCCCTGATCCAGACTAAGCAGGTAGACAAAGCAGTCACAAGGGATTCTTAGACTGGACAGCCCAATCCGTGCACAGCAGGGATTGACTACAAGAAAGCCTATGACACAGTACTGGAATGCTTGTCTCTATACAAGGTCTACAAGACAATAAGAATCTTCATTAAGAACTTAATGGGCAAGTGGAAATCAACTCTAGAAGTAAATTCCAGGACAATAACACAAATGAACATAAAATGTGGCATATAACAAGGTGATGCACCATCCTCAATGCTATTCTGCAAAGGCCTCAACCCCCTCAGCCAGATCATCAAGAAGAGTGGATACGAAAACAGCTTCAAGGGTGATGCTGCCACCAGCCACCTTCTCTACATGGACGACATCAAGCTGTATGCCAAGAATGAGTGGAAAATTGACTCACTGATCCACTTAACTAGGATATACAGCATAGACATAGGGAAGGTCGTTCAGACGTGTGGTCGGATGATTGCAAAAAAAGGGAAGATGATCAGGACAGAAGGAGTTCAAGTACCAGAAGGTCAAACAGAAAATGTAGAGAACAGCTACATGTAATGGGGGTACCACAAACACATGGCAACCATGACAAAAAGGTAAGGAGGATAGCAACATTCAAGTATCTTCAGAGAGTCAGACAGGTCTCAGCTCAATGGCAAGAACAAAATCCAAGCCATCAACACATATACCCTAAATGTCATCAGGTACCCAGCTGGAATAATAACCTGGGCAACGGATCGCCTGGCCCCCCACGACTGGGTACCTCCGTTGATGGATGCTCCTAGTGTTCCTGAGGGCTCCAAGCACTCCACTTGACACCATAAGCCCTGCAGACCCCACGAAATGCCACAGCTTGGTTGGGGTCTCACCATCTCCTACCCACCCTGGACCTACGACAAGGCTCCAGGCTCCAGTGGGTGAACCTCTCTTCCTTCAGAGATTTGACTCAATTTGACTCATAACACTCTGATTGGTGGATTAAGTAACCAATCAAAGAGTTATGAGTCAAATTACACAGCGTGGGAAAATTCCACAGAACTTTCTCACGCTGTGTAAAATGACACAGAGCACTCTGATTGGTGGATTTCAAACCAACCAATCAGAGTGCTGTGACAGGTAAATGTAGAGACTTACCTGTCAGCCTCTTCATTTACCTGTCAGAGCACTCTGATTGGATGGCTTAAAACCACCAATCAGAATGCTCTGAGCCTAATTGCAGGGCGGGGCAAGGCTTTATAAGCCTTCCCCCACCCTGCAGAGCTCAGTCTGCGCGGAGCCCTCACCGGGTGAAGATGGATTATTTTTTTTGCGCTCGTTTTTTTTTTTTTAATTGCGTCGGTTATTATGGTTTTTTATTTGGCCTTTTTTGGGGCTGAAAAAAGAAGATTTAGAAGAAAGAAAACATCGAATGGTAAGTTGTTTTTTTTTCATTTTACAGGTACTTAGTTAAAGGTGCCCCCCCTTATTATTTTTCAGGGGTGGGGGCCAGGGGGGAGGACCTTAGGCCCCCCCCATTTTAGTATTTAGGGCCCCCACCCGCCGCTCAGGGGTGGGGGCCAGGGGGGAGGACCTTAGGTCCCCCCCCCATTTTAGTATTTAGGGCCCACACCCGCCGCTCAGGGGTGGGGGCCAGGGGGGAGGACCTTAGGTCCCCCCCTTTTTAGTATTTAGGGCCCCCACCCGCCGCTCAGGGGTGGGGTCCAGGGGGGAGGACCTTAGGTCCCCCCCTTATTCCAATTTAGGGCCCCCACCCACCGCTCAGGGGTGGGGGCCAGGGGGGGAGGACCTTAGGCCCCCCCCCTTTTAGTATTTAGGGCCCCCATCCGCCGCTCAGGGGTGGGGGCCAGGGGGGAGGACCTTAGGTCCCCCCCTTATTCCAATTTAGGGCCCCCACCCACAGCTCAGGGGTGGGGGCCAGGGGGGAGGACATTAGGTCCCCCCCTTCTTAGTATTTAGGGCCCCCACCCACCACTCAGGGGTGGGGGCCGGGGGGAGGACAGTAGGCGGGGCGGGTGGGGGGGTTGTCAAAGTTAACTCAATGATATGGAATAGGCGGCGGACCGAACATCGCATATGTTCGCCCGCCGTGGCGAACGCGAACATGCGATGTTCGCCGGGAACTGTCCGCCGGCGAACTGTTCGGGACATCTCTAACGACAAAATCCCCCAACCTTCCAGCAACACACTATAGCTCTTTTCCAGGACTTGGCGCCTACGACCCTTAAGAAAAGAAGGGACCTTCGGCAACTGACGAACACCTTCAACCACCACGGCATAAGGTACATGTGGGGACACCCCTTCAAGCTTGTGGTCCGCAGGGAAAACCAGACATACATACTGTCGAACGCAGCTGATTCCCTTCACGGAATCCCTAGGCCTCACGCTTCTGCCCCTGCAACCGAATAGACCAGGTCCTAGAGGAACCTCCCGGAGACACCAAGAGACCACCAGCCAGTCGCCTCGACGCACGCCGAGAAAAATAGCACCCCCGAGAACGCAAGACGGCAGCCCGCAACAGCCCTAATCTCCTGCCACAAACTCAGCAGAGACTCCCACTCCCAGGACTATCTTAACGCCAAAAAGCCATCTGACTCACGTGAATATCCTTTTTTTGTACAGTTTTACTATGCTTTATAATGCTTTATTGAACTAGCGCATTAAAATTTCCTGTCTTGTATCGCTGTATACAGGTGAAATGTGTTGAAAGGGGGAGGAGGAGAGGGACAAGGGACGGGATGAGATTGTATGCCGTGAAAGCTAAAGGAACCCCTCCTCCCACCCCCCCCCATGCGGAACAAAAGAGGGACTAGAGATGGGTTGTGACTCAAGCACACCCGCCGAGAGGAGGGACAAGTTAGTTGTAGAGAGGGGTAAGGGGGCCTTACGGGGAGATGGAAGACGAGGTACACTAGCCTACCCGACCACTCCCAAACACCAGAGGCGCCGAACATCCCCTGAAAGGTGACACTAAACCCCTCACCAGTGACCCCCCCTGACGACAGGATAAGCGACGATAGGCCCCATTTTGATCAACTGAATACACTCATCCCAGAGAACCCATGAGTCAATCAGGCTTAATTTAGACACAGGCCACCCGCTCCCCAAACGGGAACCCTCCCACACAGATAGAGTATAAGACAGGAGACCATTAGACGACACCTGAGGAGACGGGAGAGCCCTTCTTTCCTTTGAAAGAAACTCTGCTCATCAATACAGTTTTTTAAATACGTTGGTTTTTCCCCTTTCTTGTTTCCATGTATATAGTTACAGGCACGCCCAGACCGGGACCCCACAGGCCCTCGACAAGGAGCCAAGTTTCACCGGATAAACCACCACGTACACAAGGTAAAACATCACGGGGGGGAAGAGAGGTGGACGTGAGCATCCCTCCTCTTCTCTTCTCACCCCTCACACTCCACACGAGAACCACCCCTCACAAGGGGGAATCAAACCACATCCACAACCCCTACATTACCCCCCCGCCCACCAGGGTTGGCACGCACATAGTAAGACCAAGCCTTTTTAGTCAAACTCCACCGACCCCTCGATCCACCGCCCCGCACGCAGGGCCGGACTGGCCCACCGGGATACCGGGAAATTTCCCGGTGGGCCGCGGCACCTGGGGCCGGTCTGACAGCCCTAATCATTGGGCTGACAGCTCCTGTGATCCCGGTGGTGTGAGCTGTGCGGCCGCACAGAGCCCCATGGGAGCAGGGGGAGACAAGCGGCCGGCACAGCTCCACATGGCCGGCCGGGATGAGAACAAAAAATAAATAAAAAAAAATTTGGTGGGGGCGGAGCTAGTGGGGGCGGGGCTTAGCGTGTGGCGGGGCGGGGCTTACTGTGCGGCGGGGGCCTGGCTGACTGCAGCATGGGAAGCAGGAAGGAGTCCCTGCTTCCCCAACAACAAGCCTCCAGGAGCTCCAAGCAGGAGGTAAGAAGCAGATCAGTGTGTCTGTGTGAGTGTGTGACTGTCTGTGTGACTGTCTCTGTGTGAGTGTGTGACTGTCTGTGTGACTGCCTGTGAGTGTGTGACTGTCTGTGTGACTGCCTGTGAGTGTGTGACTGTCTCTGTGTGAGTGTCTGACTGCCTGTGTGAGTGTGTGACTGTCTCTGTGTGAGTGTGTGACTACCTGTGTGAGTGTGTGACTGTCTCTGTGTGAGTGTGTGTGTGTGACTGTCTCTGTGTGAGTGTGTGACTACCTGTGTGAGTGTGTGACTGTCTGTGTGAGTGTGTGTGTGTGTGTGACTGTCTCTGTGTGTGACTGTCTGTGTGTGACTGCCTGTGTGAGTGTGTGACTGTCTGTGTGTGCGTGACTGTCTGCCTGTGTGTGTGCCCAAATGTCTGCCTGTGTGTGTGCTCGACTGTCTACCTGTGTGTGTGCGCGACTGTCTGCCTGTGTATGTATGTGGCTGTCTGCCTGTCTTTGTATGTGTGGGTGTTTGCCTCGGTGTCAGTGACTGTCTGCCTGTGTGTGTGTGTGTGTGTGTGGCTGTCTGCCTGGGTGTCAGTGACTGTCTGCCTCTGTGTGTGTGTGCACGCATCTGCTAGTGAGGGAGCCTCTGTGTGTGTGTGTGGGCCTGCTAGTGACTTTGTGTGTGTAGGTGTGTGCCTGCTAGTGAGTGAGCTTGTATGTGTGTCAGTGAGCTTGTCTGTAGGGATCATATGTGTGTGTGTGTGTGTTAGTGAGCTTGTCTGAAAGGAGCATGGGTGTGTCGGAGCCTGTCTGTGGTGAGCATGTGTGTACAGTGAGCTTGTCTGTAGTAAGCATGAGTGTGATCGTGAGCTTGTCTGTAGTGACCATGTGTGTGTCAGTGAGCTTGTCTGTAGTGAGCATGTGTGTGTCAGTGAGCTCTTCTGTAGGGAGCGTGTGTGTTAATGGGCTTGTCTGTAGGGAGAGTGTGTGCGCATCAGTGAGCTTGTCTGTAGTGAGCGTGTGTGTGTGACAGTGAGCTTGTCTATAGTAAGCTTGTGTGTGTGTGTATCAGAGTTTGTCTGTACTAAATTTGTGTGTGCCAGTAACCTTGTCTGTGTGTGTCATTGTCTGTCAATGAGCCTATTTGTGTGCATCAGTAAGATTGTCTGTCTGTGTGTGAGTATGCTTTACTGTATAATTTAATTACCCCCCCAAAAAATATTTTGAATTAGAAGAAATGTATCAAAAAATAAATACTATATATATATATATATATATATATATATATATATAGTATTTATTTTTTGATACATTTCTTCTAATTCAAAATTAGATATATATATATATATATATTTGCATCACCAGGGCTCCAGTATATATATAGGCAATTGAAATAGTTGGCTGCACTCTCGGATTTCCTTAAAATTTTACTTTTATTGAAATATTTAAGAGAAGATCAACGTTTCAGTCCCTCTTGTGGACTTGCATCAGGATCATGACGAAAGTCCACAAGAGGGACTGAAACATTGATCTTCTCTTAAATATTTCAATAAAAGTACTATTTCAATTGTATATATGTATGTATATGTATATATATATATGTGTGTGTGTATAACACCCTACATAGCACAATGACTTATGGGGCTGGCATAGATTTTTTTTTTTCAGGGCTGCTTCGTATCCCCAGTCCGGCCCTGCCCGCACACCAAACAAAACAATAACCACGACACAATGCCAACCGCCACACTACAAAGGCTCGGTGTCTGTTTGTCTGTTAACTCACTGAGGGTTATTTTATATATATATATATATATATGTGTGTGCTGTGTGTGTGAGTGAGAGTGCTGTGTGTGTCTGGGTGCTGTGTGTGTCTGTCTGGGGGGTGCTGTGTGTGTCTGGGGGGCGCTGTGTGTGTCTGGGGGCGCTGTGTGTGTCTGGGGACTGTGTCTGGGGGTGCTGTGTGTCTGTCTGGGGGTGCTGTGTGTGTGTCTGGGGTGCTGTGTCTGTGTCTGGGGGGTGCTGTGTCTGTGGACTGTGTCTGGGGGTTGCTGTGTGTGTCTGGGGGGTGCTGTGTGTGTGAGTGAATGTATTTTTTATTTAAATTTAAATATTTTTTTTTACTAATAAAATATATATTTCCCCCCCTCCCTTCTTACCTTTATCCTGGGGGGGGGGGGGAAATAGCAGCTCCGCCGGGTCCTTTCTCCTCCCTCATCTCCCTGCCTCTGAGCCGGTGTGGGAGATCTTTGATCTCCCCACGGAGGCACACAGCAGGGCCGGCGCTCAGGTAGCGCTGGCCCTGCAGGGGCCGGCCGGGGAGATCCCCTGCCGGCCTCGGCCATCGCGGCCCACCGGGCATTTGCCCGGTATGCCCGATGGCCAGTCCGGGCCTGATGGGGTGTACCACCAGCAGATAGTGGATGTGGCTCACATGACAAAATCCTACCAGTGGTTGGAAAAGGCAGGCACAGAGGGACCAATCCTAGCAGCACAGGAACAGGCACTCAGCAACAGATCACTGGACGCGGGAGTCTACCACACCAGGCAAGACTGTGCAAAGAGGCCTCTGAGGCAGTCCACCACATAGTAGCTGGGTTAAGATGTTAGCAGCAACAGCATACTCCGAGATGCACAACCAAGTTGCTGGGATTGTGTACCAAAACATCTGCACAGAATATATATTGGAGCTGCCTAAATCCAGATGGGAGATACCACCAAAGGTAGTTGAGAATGACAGGGACAGACAAGCAAGTGCTGACCAACCAACATGACATTGTGGAACAGAAA
Source organism: Pelobates cultripes (assembly GCA_933207985.1). NCBI lineage: Eukaryota > Metazoa > Chordata > Amphibia > Anura > Pelobatidae > Pelobates > Pelobates cultripes. Next base: position 169,567,537 of record OW240912.1, on the reverse strand, counting down.
ACTGTAACAATGGTGGATGTTGCAATGCCCAGTGACTGTAACCATCAGGAAGAAGAAACATGAGAAGATGGACAAATACCAAGGACTGAAAGATGAGCTAAAAAGGGTGTGGAAAGTGAAAGAAATAGTAGTCCCAGTTGTGATATGAGCACTCAGGGCTGTGGTTTCCAAGTGGCTTCAACAAATTCCAGGTTGGATATCTGAGATCACTGTCCAGAAGAGTGCAGTTTTAGGAACAGCTTAGATAGTGCACAGAACTTTCAGACTCTCAGGCCTCTGGTAGAGAAGTAAAATATATACCATCCAGGAGGGGTGAGAAAAAAAAATATTTTTAAATATATAGTTATGTGGAGAAGTGCCCACATGGAAAAATCTATGTAGGACAAACAGCACAAAAAGTGGAAGATAGGATTTCCAAACATTGTTCTACTGTACATGCCAATAAATTAGATATTGCAGTAAATCAAGCATGTTAAACTCGCTATCCGTGGGCCAGCGAACCGCGAGTACATGCTTAGTGTTAAAGCAGAGTAGGCTTTCTCCACATTGCAGGTGCCTACTCTGTTAAAATTGACCCGGCCGGGAGGAGCAGTCACTGGGGGAACTCAGTCTTCCTTTTCCTTTTCCTCACTGCTTCCTTGTGCGCGCCGTCTGTAGTGATGCTGGGTGCCGGAATATGATGTCATATTCCGGCACCCGGCATCACTAAACTGCGCAAATGAGGGAGCAGTGAGCAGCAGGAAGGAGATCTCAAGATAGAAGATCCCCACTGGACCCCAGGGGTAAATACAATGATGTGAGTGTGTGCAAGAATGTGTAAATGTGTGTGTGTGTCTGTGAGTGAGTGATTGCGTGAGTGTGTGTATGTGTGTCAGTGTCAGTGATTGTGTGTGTTTGTCTGCTTCAGTGAGTGTGTGTGTGTCTGTCAGTGAGTATGTGTTTGTCTGTGTGTATCAGTAAGTATGTGTCTGTTTGTGTGTGTCAATGAGTGTGTGTGTCTGTGTGTGTGTGTCTGTGTCAATGAGTGTGTGTGTGTCAGTGAGTCTGTGTGTGTGTCTGCCAGTGAGTTTGTCTGTGTTTCTGTCAGTGAGTGTGTGTGTGTCAGTCAGTGTTGCGATGGCCGCACAGTGGATGACCTGGAAGTGCACAGAGGCACGCAATGCCACGTCACATTCCAACGTGACGTTGACGTGCTCCACCTTCACAGGGTTTCAAGAAGTAGCAGGAGGATCTGCATTGGCACAGGGTGCAGACTGCGCCATTGGGGTATACCAGAGGCCGGATACCGTAGTCACATACTGGCAGCAGCAATGTGAGTGGAGTCTGCTTGTTGGCTAGAGGGGGGTGCTGGGATTTGGTATATGTGGGGGACTGGCATTTAATAGAGATTGGGGATGGGATTTAGTAGAGGGGGTGCTGTGGTTTAGTAGAGGGGGATGCTGTTTTTTTTTTTATACTGCACTTTTCAAAATAAACCTGCGTTTCTATGAAAATGGAAGGTTTTTTTTTTTAGTTTTTTTTGCAGCCCACAAACTGAAATCTTGTTTATTTGGTGCTAGACTTAGAGTTTGACATCCTTGCAGGAAATCAACATTTCTTTAAATATAGACATGGGATTTGCCAATTAAAATTTAAGATTGGAAACCAAAAACTGAAAATGGATCCTTTTCTCAGCTTTGACTGCCTGTGATCTCATCTGGTTTGCTCTCACTTGCTCTAATTCTAAATTTGAATTAATTCCTCTACAGTTTTTCTTAAAGATATCATCTCTTCTATTATTCCTGTTCTAGTTCTAGTCCATCCTCTTCACTTTCTATAAAACTTGTTTGTACAGCAATATCTCATATTAGGGCTAATACCCATTTAATTGCCAAACACATTTTCATATTTATATTATTCCCATTGTTATGCCTGATTACTTGATCTGCATCTCCTCCTGCTTCTTAGATAGTATATTCAACAAACTTGAATTTCCTCAAATAAATGTAGCTAAACCTGAAGCACCTTTCTTGTATGCACTTCATTACCCCTATTTTCATCCTTCCTTCCTGTCACTATCAACCTTGAACAGCTTACAGTTTGCATGATCTTGATGTAATTCTTCCTTACTGTTTGATGAACACATATTTTATGTTACTTCCATCTTCTGGTATCTCCTTAACATCTGAAAATGCCTACTCCTTTTATCTTTACAAACCTTGATTACAACAACTTCCTTGACTAAAAAAAAAATAAAAAAATTGAACTATGAGGGGTGTGGAAAAGGAGTATATGGCTAAATATATCAACCTCAGAAAGACTACTAGGAAGTAAATATTTGCCAAATACATCACAAGAGTAAATAAAACTTAACTTCTATTGATATAGATAAAAACTAAGTAAATATATACAAGCAAAGAAAAAAAAAAGTATATTCATACAGAATCACCAACGTAATGTAAAAATAAAAATGTAAAAAAATGTAATGTAAATGTAATGTAAAAAAAAAAAAAATCTCCTTGATGTTGCTACAATGTGATATACACTGCCTGTATAATGGAATAATAAACAAAGTAGCAATGAAAAGAAAGCGAGTGGTGATAAGGTGAAGGAAATTTTTACTTTATTAATTAGCAAGAGGGTAGTATACCCGGTACAGACTGGAGCTCACAGTCTGGCCTAACACTCTGACTCCCCATATTAATACCACCTTCTTTTTTAATTATGCTTAATGTTTGTGTGAATAATGCTATCAAAGATGAGTTTATTATATTAGTCCGGCCTGACTCCATTTGGTTCTAAGGATTTATGTTATTATGTCTCAGTGGCTTACAGCCTACCATTGTTGTATCCGTTTAATTGTATAATTATTATAAAATGTTTAATCTAATCTAAAAACAGACCTGATCTAATCTTATTTTATGCTGACATCTGCTTGATCCTTCTTCCAGTGGATATTATTAAACTGGCAGGATTCCAATGGTTATTGGTCCCCATTGTATTTGTCCAATACGTATTCTGTACTGTGCTGTGAAAGGAATGTAAAACAAATGAATATATGCACATTGTACACCTTCACTACAATTCCAAAGTTGGTAAATAGTTTAAATGTTGTTAACCAACAAGTAGAAAAAAACAACAACTTGGGCCACCCTGCAAACTTGAGCGATGACCGTCAATGGAACAAGTTTGATGCAATGGCTTTTGAAGTCGATCCTTAATGTCCACCACTTGTTTCTGACTAAGTCATTAAAAGCCAATATAGAAAAAAAAATTTAAAATTAAAAAGACAGTGCATTTCTACCTACACGGTGTGTAATAACTATGAACGAGAAAGGTTTAAAATATAACTTTTATTGTATTGTTTAAAATATGAAAAATATAATGATTTGAAACTAAAACTAAAAGTAATATAGGAGAAAGAAGGTTTGGGGCCACACACATACAGCACCCTCGCACATACAGCACCCACACACATACAGCACCCTCTCACACAGCACAGAAACAGCACCTGAGATCTCCCCTGCCGGTCTCACTCCATAGGTGTGCCGCGCAGTGGCGGATCCAGAGCCTGATCTTGGGAGGGGCACTTGTAGATTATTTAAATAAATAATCCAGGCACAATAACCACTACAGCTCAGTGTAGTAGTTATGGTGTCAGTAGTGCCAGGATTCCACCCCAGAGTAAGTAGTCATACCGTTTAAGAACAGTTTGACAACTTACCTGGGGTCTGCTGGGATAGGGTAGGAGCAGTGGTGTGTGTTAAGGGTGAAGTGTGTGAGTGCGGCAGTGTATGTCAGGGACAGTGTTTGTGGGGCAGTGTGTGTATGGGGACAGTGTTTGTGGGGCAGTGTGTGCGTATGGGGGCAGTGTGTGTATTGGGACAGCAGTGTGTGTATGGGGGGCAGTGTGTGTGTATGGGGATAGTGTTTGGGCAGTGTGTGTATGGGGGGGCAGTGTGTGTATGGGGGACAGTGTCGGGGCAGTGTGTGTATAAAGTATGTATGGGGCAGTGTGTGTGTATGGGGGGCAGTGTTTGTGGGGCAGTGTGTGTATGGGGGGCAACAAAATGAAAGTGGGGGACAGTGTTTGTGGGGCAGTGTGTATGGGGACAGTGTGTATGGGGACAGTGTTTGTAAGGTGTGTGTATGGGGGCAGTGTGTGTATTGGGACAAAGTGTTTGTAAGGTGTGTATGGGGATATGTTTGTGGGCAGTGTGTGTATGGGGGCAGTGTGTGTATGGGGACAGTGTTTGTGGGGCAGTGTGTGCGCATGGGGGCAGTGTGTGTATTGGGACAGTGTGTGTGTATGGGGGCAGTGTGTGTATTGGGACAGTGTTTGTGGGGCAGTGTGTGTATGGGGATAGTGTTTGTGGGGCAGTGTGTCTATGGGGGACAGTGTGTGTATGGGGGACAGTGTGTGTATGGGGGGCAGTGTGTATATGGGGACAATGTTTGTGGGGAAGTGTGTGTATGGGGACAGTGTTTGTGGGGCAGTGTGTGTATGGGGGGCAATGTACGTATGGTGACAGTGTTTGTGGGGCAGTGTGTGTATGGGGACGCAGTGTGTGTAATGGGGACGCAGTGTGTGTAATGGGGACGCAGTGTGTGTATGGGGAGGCAGTGTGTGTATGGGGGGGCAGTGTGTGTAATGGGGGGGGAAAGGAGGCTTTTAAATAATATATATTTTTTATTTTATTTAATAAAATAAATATCCTATGTCCCCCCTCCCTTCTTACCTTTACTGGGGAGGAGGGGGGACATATTTCAATCCCTGGTGGTCCCAGTGGGATTCCCTGGTGGTCCAGTGTGGAGAGTGAACTCTAGCCCGCGCTCCCGGGCTAGAGTTCACTCTCGCGAGATTTGGAGCGTTGCCGTGGTAACCGCGGCAACGCTCCAAATCTCGAGCGAGGAGGACCCGGAGGAGCTGCAGCCTGAGCTCTGGGTCCTCCCTCTCCCTCCCTCCCTCCGCCGCCGGCCGCCAGCACAGTGCCTGCGGACCGGGGAGGGAGAGCTCTGATCTTCCTCCCCGGTCCGCAGGCACATTGCACGGCTGGCAGGGGAGGGAGACCGGCGGATTTCTCGGGGGGGGCAATTGCCCCGTTGCCCCCCCCCCCTGGATCCGCCAATGGTGCCGCGGGTATTAGGGTGTGCCCCGGCACACCCCGTGCGCACGCCTATGATTAGACAGTAACTTGATACTATTTAGGATTATTATATATTTCTAATAACCAGTACATTGTAAAAGTTGGACTAAAGATTAGTGTTGCACAGCGAAAGATAACTAAATTCTAAATGACTAGTGCCTTCGAGGGCACCCCTTAGCCAAATGCCTGCTCTGACCTGCTCTTCCCATAATCAAAGAGTGCTATAAAAGTAGAAGTGGTGTTTGAAAGAAGGAGATAATTTATAAAGTGCTATTTGTATCTCTGTACTAACCCACAGAGTACTTTAACCATGGCTCTTCACGGTCCAACGTGACTATTACAGTCTCTAGAAATAAGCCACAGCCGTGAAAGTAGCTAGTTTCTTTCTCCTATATTGCTTTTAGTTTTATTTTCAAATCATTATATTTTTCATATTTTATACAATAAAAGTTATATTTTAAACCTCTCATTCATAGATATTAAACACCATGTAGGTAGAAATGCACTGTCTCTTTTCTATTTTTTGTTTTTTTTGTATGTTGGTATTTACTGTTTAGGGGTTATCCCCCATTTTTCTGCTCTCTACCTCATAGGTGCTATATTGATAGGCTCAACACTTTTTTCTTTATTTAAGTCATTAAAATGTTCCATTCATAAAACTAATAAAGGCATGATACAACATAGAATGCTGACTGTGTTTGAGCAGTTATTGCTTTTATTTAGCTATTTTATATCCCTTAGTTAGATATTTTTTTTAAAAAAACAAAAAAACTTTCACTTTAAGTGGAACTTGTTAGAGTTATTTGGTCTTGTACTCCACTACCTTATCCATTATCAAGTTGTATAAGTTATTGAGTTTAATATGTTCCATTCATTCAAAATCTGGAAATGTGAACTGTGGACATTATTGGAATTATTTTTCCCAGGATTCCACAAAGTCGTTTGCTATTTATTATGTGTAATTTTTGAAAGCAGATGATAACCAGATACCAGTGTGCTCCTGCCATCATTACTGAAATAACACAAGTATTTATTTTTCTTTAAGATGGCAAGTTTGTATGCACATGTTAATGCCAAATATTTCCCACAATTCCCCTCCCCATCAAAAATATCTCATCTCACTATGCCTGGGAAATAACTATATGTCGTGGTATTTCTGTAAACTGGCGAAACGTAAAAATTACTTCTCACAAATCTGGTACCTAAAAACTCAAAATATTTTTAAAAATAGAGGGAAGTCATCAATAAAAATGCATAAAATAAGTTTGCCATACATGTACACTAAGAACAATAAATGTGGTGGGGCCTGACCTAATGGCTGCAGGACGTTATTCTTCAGAGCTCCTCATGCATGAGCGAAATAAACCTACTACAGTGGAACCTTGTTCTTTCAACAATTTGGAAGTCAAACAAATATTTCGCCTAAAAAATGTCTCGGTATGCAAATGATCCTCGGTAGCCGAACACATCACGCGGCATTCACAGAGGGACAAATGGGATACAAGTGTGAGATGAGGAAATATTGTCAGATAGACTATGTAAAGGGATACTCCAGAGGTGCCCAACAGGAGATTTGAACCTGGGTACACTGCAGGTCTGGGGCTGCTTGCCTGCCTGTAAACCACAGCAGCTCCTATTCCTCTGAGTATTTCTAACCCTGTTCTACCTGGCTATGTCTCCAGCACTAAGGGACTGGACTTTTCCAGTGGCTGCTCCTGTCTCTCAGTCCACCTGAAGCAGATGTCTAATCAGCCAGGTATAAAACACTGCCTCTCTCTGAGGGCAGTGTCAGTTCATTGACTCTGGTTCCTGTATTTGTGTTCTTGATCCAGTGTTCTCCAGACCTCTCCTGACCTTGGCTTATCTTCCTTTATCCTGACTTCTGGCATCCTCTGACCTTGGCTTACCCTCGTTCATCCTGACCTCTGGCATCCTCTGACTTTGGCTTCTCTTCGACGATCCTCCTGCTTGTGTCCTTGCCTGTACTGTGACTTGGAGCTATATCCTGCACAGCCCCCATGCACAGACTCACAGGCCAGATGGCTTCTTATCTGGTCACCTTGGTCTGTGCATACCTGACTCTACATCAGGTAAGATTCCTGACATAATGAACTGACCATGGAGTCCGCAGAGATATACAAGCTGCTCGCCTCCCTTGCTCAGCAAGTGACCAACCTGTTCCAGACTGTTTAGGAGGTGCAGAAGGATGTATTGGCATTTAAAGGAACAGTACACCCAACCTTGGAACCTGCATATCCAGAACTCTTTCTAATAATGCCTGACAGGTTCAACGGTTCCTGCTCCTCATTCGCTATGTTCAAGATGGATTGCGAGCTCCTGTTTGCTTTAAAACAAAGGACCTTTGCCACTGACTTTGTCAAAGTCTGCTCTGCTGTTAACCTGCTTTCCAGACAGCTGAAGGGGTGGGCATACCAGAAGTTGCAGGAGAAAAGTGCTGTCTTGGACAACTGGGAGTCTTTTATAACTGTGATGGACTCTGAGTGCCTTACCTCCAAGAAAGCTACTCCCAAGCGTGCTCCAGGTTCCCGCGGATCTCGGGTAACTAGGGAAAAAAATTACTCCATCCTGTTCCAGTACAAGCCCACCTTCAGTAACTGGCCTTGTGACCATGAATATACCCAAGTAAGCCGTGAAACTCCAGTGGACAGGGAGGAGCCCATGGAGATCAAATTCATCTGAAAACCAGGGGCGTACCTGGAGCATTTGGCACCCGGGGCGGATCTTATTGCATTGAGCAGTCTTTGTGTGTTTGAATGTAAGCATGTATTTGTATGACGTATGTGTGAGTGCATGTATGGCCGGCCTTAGGAGTGTGCGAGCTGTGCAGCCGCACAGGGTGGCATGAACCAGGGGGCGCCATGTGGCCGAAACAGCTTGCACATGGCCGGTGACTGGAGTGCAGGGGAGCTAAAACAGGTACTAAAAATCGAGGCAGCGGTGCTTACCGAGGGGCGGGGCTTATCGTGAGGCAGAGGCGGGGCTAATACCTTCCCGAAGGCCCTGGTAACTGCTGCACAGCAATGAGGAAGCTGGAAGGAGTCCTGCTTCCCCAACAACCAACTGCATCCACTCCCCCTTCCAGTCATACTGGAAAGAGGTAATGGTAAGTCTGTGTCAGTGTTTGACTGTCTGTGTGACTGTGTGTGTGACTTCCTGCCTGTGTGTGTGTGACTGTATGCCTACCTGTGTGTATATGTCTGTCTGTGTCACTGCCTGTGTGTGACTGTCCAAATACTACACAAATTCTTACCCGACAAACCAATTTTTATACATAGAGGACAGTGCACTATCAGAAATAAACTATTAAAAAGTCACTCCAACAATAAAAAATAAAAATGTCACTTTTTTATTGAACAAGCAAGTTTTTACGGATGTGGACAGTGCTTGGCCTGTAAAAAAAAAAAAAAACACACAGTTGTAAACAAACTATAAGAGAATATGAACAATCAAAAACAAACCATTGAAAAAGTTATGATCTGAAAGTTCTGTGTTTCCAAGCAGAGGGTGGATACACTGAATGACAGTGCAGGACAATGTGCAGCACTGCCCCAGGAAGCACCTCTAGCAGTTATATGAGGAGTGGCCAGTGGAGGTATCAGTAGACTGTAATGTAAACACTTAGATTTCCTTCCACATTCCCTCTCGGACTGCTTCAGGTTTACTTCCACATTCCCTCTCGGACTGCTTCAGGTATCTGGTAGGGCAGCTGTCGGAGTGGGGCTTGACCTGGGGTCTCTACTTTATGCATTGCTAAAGTGGTGTATGCTTGTTCTTGGGAGAATGGTGGTCGTTTCTGTCACAGTTTATCTTATTTGGAGTCCAAAGTGCAGAGATGTTTGCACACCCTTGTAGATTAACACAGCCCATGGTACCTGGGCTGTGAATCTGTGCACGGGGCTTAGGCAGGAACAGTAACCGGGTATGTGGAAACAGACAAGGGCAAATCCTGAAGAGTAGTCAGACACAGTTCCAAAAGTCAGGGCAGGCAGTGAACAGTAACAACAATAACGAATAATCCAAACAGAAAGGGTCACAAGCCAAGTCAGTCTTCGGAAACAGGATACAAGAAACAACAAACTGACAATGTTCTCAGAGAGGGGCAGTGTTTTATGCCCAGCTGATGAGTGAACTGCCTCAGGTGTACTTAGATGGGCAGGTAGGAGTTACTGGTGATGCCCTACAAGGTTGACTGCTATCCGGCTGCATGGATAGCAGCCGGGCTTTGGGATGATCTCCACTCTTCTCTACTCGCTGACATATGTTTTGTGGTATCCCTAGAGATTCCCATCCAAAAGAACAATTTGCCGGACGGGTTTCAATACAAGGACCCGCTGGAGGTTTTCCTTTACCATCCTGACCAACTGCTCCATGTGGTCCCAGAGTTCCAGCACATATGGTACAATGGGGGTTCCCTCATGTTCAGCTTCCCCATGTTCTGAAGTAACTAGAAAGGGGAAAACCCAGTATATTCCTGTGGCACTTCTCAATACGCAAATAGGTGGGGCAGGAATCTCTCCCAGTCTCTGCAAGCGGCGGTAAAGGTTCTCAACATTTGCATGAGGGTACCGTTAAACCGCTCACATAGACCATTAGTTTGGAGGGAGGTAGGGGGAGCTGAGTATGGGCTTGATGCCACATATCTTCCACAGCGGATGAGTTAGGTCAGCCGTGAATTGGGTTCCATGGTCCGATAGGATTTCCTTGGGAAAACCTACCCTGGAAAATATCCGAACCAGAGCATCTGCCATGGTCTCTGCATGGATATTCATGAGGGAGACTGCTTCTGGGTAGCGGGTAGCATAGTCCACCACGGTAAGTATGTACTTCTCACCAGATGGTCTAGCTAGGGGCCCTACTATGTTGACAGCTATCTGGCTAAAGGGCTTCTCAATAATGGGCATAACAGCCGGGCTTTGGGGTGATCATATGTCACACGTATTGTAGTATCGACGCACATCCCTAGAGATTCCCATCCAAAAGAAGTTCTGGGTTACCCTATGAGACACGGCATACAGCTAGATGCCTTGCTAAGGGTACATCATGCCCAATCCGGAGAAGTTCCATCCGGTATTTACTGGGACATACCAGTTGACGCTCCTGGGATGGAGCTGTTCTCTTACTGTGGCTTTCGGTCAGCCTATACAACCGATACTGCTACCAAATAAATCTTTCCCCCTCTGTTCCCCCTTGCTCTGTATCTGCCTTGGCCCAGCACTTGTGTAGCGTAGGGTCTTCCCAGGTTTTCCTCCCAAACTCCTCTGGGGTGTCCCAACCTAACAAGTTTGGGTCTAACATCACAGTCAACGGTTAGTCTCTTACCTGGGTTTCCTCGGCATGTGGACCAACTTCCGCAGTTCGGGCTTGTGAGCGAGTGGTTATGGGATGGGCTTTGGCAGGTTCTGTTGGGACGTACGCAGAGGTTAGGGATCCCAAATCATTTCCAATCAAAACTTTGGCTGGTAAATCCTTCATGATCCCCACGTTCACTGTGCCGGATCTGGCTCCCCAATCTAGGTGAACGCGGGCAGTGTTACGGTACCCTCAGCATGAAATGTACAAACCGCCATTTAGTGAATGTTCCCCGTTCACAATAACCCAGGCTGTATGCGTATCCAGTGTAATCATACGAACCGCAAGCAAGGTTGCTGGCACTCCGACTGAGTACCTCCGCCAATCGATGCTCCTAGCGCTTGCCGAGGACTCCAAGCACTCCAACCGACACCATCAGCACTGCAGACCCCACTTCCAGCGATGCAACTGCGCTGGGGTCTCTGCTGTCTCCACCCACCCTGGACCCAAGGCCAGGATCCAGCTTCCAGTGGGTGAACCTCTCTTTCCCCAGAGAGCAGGAACAAGCTCTTAGCAGAACTTAGTGATCATACCCTGGGGAGTATACAGGGAGTGCAGAATTATTAGGCAGATGAGTATTTTGACCACATCATCCTCTTTATGCATGTTGTCTTACTCCAAGCTGTATAGGCTCGAAAGCCTACTACCAATTAAGCATATTAGGTGATGTGCATCTCTGTAATGAGAAGGGGTGTGGTCTAATGACATCAACACCCTATATCAGGTGTGCATAATTATTAGGCAACTTCCTTTCCTTTGGCAAAATGGGTCAAAAGAAGGACTTGACAGGCTCAGAAAAGTCAAAAATAGTGAGATATCTTGCAGAGGGATGCAGCACTCTTAAAATTGCAAAGCTTCTGAAGCGTGATCATCGAACAATCAAGCGTTTCATTCAAAATAGTCAACAGGGTCGCAAGAAGCGTGTGGAAAAACCAAGGCGCAAAATAACTGCCCATGAACTGAGAAAAGTCAAGCGTGCAGCTGCCACGATGCCACTTGCCACCAGTTTGGCCATATTTCAGAGCTGCAACATCACTGGAGTGCCCAAAAGCACAAGGTGTGCAATACTCAGAGACATGGCCAAGGTAAGAAAGGCTGAAAGACGACCACCACTGAACAAGACACACAAGCTGAAACGTCAAGACTGGGCCAAAAGATATCTCAAGACTGATTTTTCTAAGGTTTTATGGACTGATGAAATGAGAGTGAGTCTTGATGGGCCAGATGGATGGGCCCGTGGCTGGATTGGTAAAGGGCAGAGAGCTCCAGTCCGACTCAGACGCCAGCAAGGTGGAGGTGGAGTACTGGTTTGGGCTGGTATCATCAAAGATGAGCTTGTGGGGCCTTTTCGGGTTGAGGATGGAGTCAAGCTCAACTCCCAGTCCTACTGCCAGTTCCTGGAAGACACCTTCTTCAAGCAGTGGTACAGGAAGAAGTCTGAATCCTTCAAGAAAAACATGATTTTCATGCAGGACAATGCTCCATCACACGCGTCCAAGTACTCCACAGCGTGGCTGGCAAGAAAGGGTATAAAAGAAGAAAATCTAATGACATGGCCTCCTTGTTCACCTGATCTGAACCCCATTGAGAACCTGTGGTCCATCATCAAATGTGAGATTTACAAGGAGGGAAAACAGTACACCTCTCTGAACAGTGTCTGGGAGGCTGTGGTTGCTGCTGCACGCAATGTTGATGGTGAACAGATCAAAACACTGACAGAATCCATGGATGGCAGGCTTTTGAGTGTCCTTGCAAAGAAAGGTGGCTATATTGGTCACTGATTTGTTTTTGTTTTGTTTTTGAATGTCAGAAATGTATATTTGTGAATGTTGAGATGTTATATTGGTTTCACTGGTAATAATAAATAATTGAAATGGGTATATATTTGTTTTTTGTTAAGTTGCCTAATAATTATGCACAGTAATAGTCACCTGCACACACAGATATCCCCCTAACATAGCTATAACTAAAAACAAACTAAAAACTACTTCCAAAAATATTCAGCTTTGATATTAATGAGTTTTTTGGGTTCATTGAGAACATGGTTGTTGTTCAATAATAAAATTAATCCTGAAAAATACAACTTGCCTAATAATTCTGCACTCCCTGTAGTGATTATAGCAATCCCCAGAGTGTATTTCTCCAATCCCCCAAACATGAGCCAAGGCTTAATGCTGGAACAAGACTGATTTACTGGCACACAGAACTCACAATTTATGCAACACAAAACTCCTCCTCTGGGCCAGGCTAGATAATTGAGTTTCTACAATACACAAAGCTCAATTATCTGCTGGCCAGAAATAATACAGTTTCATAAAACACACAGGGACCCCAAAACATGCAATAACCCCATAAAAAGTATATCCTTGGAACCGGGGGATCTGGGTGAACCACATATCCAAAATTCACCCAGATCCGTTTAGTACTTTGGAAAATACAGTTTAATGCAGATTCTGCAGAACATATACAGGCTAAATGAAAACAATCACTGTATAATGTGTCCCCTGCTGTATAGTCCAAAACCACTGCACGATGTCTCTGTGCACCAAATACTGGCGAGATGGCACCGTGTTGAAAAGTCCAAACAGTGTCAGTAAGTTAAAATGGCCGCCATCCATTGTTCTCACCATGTGCTTCTGATACAGGAAATGGTGGCCACCCAGTAACTCCACAGTATGTCCCCAGATGGTTCTTAAAGGGCCAGCAGCAGCACAACACCAATCCATTATGCCCAAATCATGTCTTTAAAGGGCAATACATCCCAGGGGCCATAGTCACAGGGCAAGAGGCGGGCAAGCAGTCCTCTCCAGGCACAAGTGGCGAAGGGCACTTCGTCACACAAGGGAACGCTGTAAACTCACAAATGGGATCTGTACGGGCACTTCACTCCACGAGCTCCAAGCTCACGAACTGCCAATAATAGCCGAACACAGGTATCTCCCAAGCGGCTAATAATTCCATCCAGCAGTCTCTATTCGTCGGTAATAAATCCCCCCAATAACGAGACCAAGCTCCGCATTGAGGGTAAAACAAGAACTGGCTTTACTGTTGGCTACCTGCCCGTATTTATGCAGGTCTCCCACTTGGTGGACACTCCCCTAGGGGACCAAATGGGAGACTGTGACAACAGATAGACATATGGCAGTTCAGGACCCACAGACACAAAATATTCCCAGCATGCAATAGTAATTCCTCCCCTCTGCCCTGGAGATAATTGAGAAGTAATTCAATTATCTCCAGGACATAGGCAAATCGCCATGGGAAGGCTATCTGGGGTAAGTCCATTCGTGCCTTTAAACCTCCCGAACGGCCGGTGTTCGCACACTTCTGTCAATTGAGAAGGGAGGTCGACGGCTTCAGCGATGTTCGGTTGAAAAAGTGTCAGTTTTCAGTTCCATGAAATCAATGTCGAACACCGCTGGTCTTTCGCATGGTTTAAAATGGCCGCCACCTCGTGGTCGACATACGAACGACGACCACCCTGTATTCGGTTTTAATTGAGAAGTGTCTGTGGTTAACCACAACGTTCTAATTGGGATCAATAGGTTAACCAGCAGCACACTTCTCTTCTGGGTGGCCGTCCGTTCAGCAGTTCTGTTCGGCAGAAAAGTAAATTCACTTAAACAAAGGCATACGAATGGGTAAATTCATGAAACAGGCAAACAGACGAATCCAGCAATCTTATTCTATACAGATGGATCTGTCACAGTAGGCGATAAATAGCTCCCCCAGTTACCCTGACAGCCACGGATTGTCCTGTGTGCTCATTGTCTTGTACCAAAGTCAGCTCCGGTATCTCTCAAGCCTCGAGCAGACTTCCCATTCAGCAGCACTATTTGCCAGTGTTGTTGATGGTTGTCCTTGGGGTTGGCCTTGGTTTACAGGCAGTGAGCTTCAGGAGCTGGGGCCTGGGACGTTGTAGGGTTGGGGTGCTCCCACGATGGTCTGGGTGGTTCTAGGGGGCAATTGCTTCTAACATGCCCTATTTGTTTGCACCTGAAGCATCGTGTCCCTGTCCTTCGTGGAAGGGACTGATGTCTGGGTGGTCCTAGGTAAGGACCTAGGTTATGGGGCACCGGAGCCCGAAGTTCTGGAGGAGAGGGGGGCTTACCGGGGGGATGCTCTGTATTTCGAGAGTCAGTATATTCGTCAGCCAGACAAGCAGCTTCAGGCAAGGTCTTCGGTTATGGATCCTTTCTTGAAGCCCAAGGTTGAGCGAATTAAACAATTGTTCTAGCAGAAATAACTGTAATACATTCTCCACCGTCACGGCTTGGCACCTGGTTACCCAATGGGATGCCGTTCTGTGGAGGCAGCATGCCCATTCGGTGTAGGAATCTTTGCCTTGCTTCCTGTACTCTCGGGACCATCGGCAGTACGCCTCTGGTGTGACTGCGTACCGGCAAGTAAGGCTTCCTTGATGGTATAGTAGTAGTGAATCTCGTTATCAGATATCGCTCTGAACGCCTCTGCCGCCCTACCCGATAACTTTCTGGCCACATTTGTTACCCATTCGTCTGTGGGTACCTTATGTAAAGCACATTGTCTCTCGAAATCAAGGTATCCATCTACTTCACCTTCTGTCTCTAGAAAGTTCTTAAATGCGGCAAAGGGTACCTTTTTTTCGGCTCCAGTGGAGCCACTGGACTCTCAGCTGCTGGGCTCCCTGACTGCTGGATTTCTTGCCAGGCGTAATTGGTACTCCCGCTTGTCCCAAGCTTTAGCGTCGACGGTGGCCACCACTTGCATAATGATGTCGGCTAGAGGGTTTGGGCTGAATAGGGCTAGTTGTAACCGAATGGTTCACATCTGTTCATCTTCCTCCGCATTCGTGACAACCGTTTTCGGGAATAGTGGCGGTTCGGTCCATCTCTATCAATTCGGCACTTAGTTCCCATTTGGGACGGTTGTTTGCCATTCGGCCACGGCTTTCCAGCAAATCTTTTTGGATCTTTTTAATCATTCGTATTGATTCTCCATCTGCTATGCTGCTTTTATATCCAGGTGTAGCATTTTCTCTGGAGAAAAAGAACCATCCCACCGCTGCTACCAGATGTGGCGGTCACCCAGGTAGGAATAAGGCTTTTGCCTCCAGAGATGTTCTTTTCCCCCTAGGGTGAGTGATGCTGTAGTAATCCCAAGTAGAGTTCCCAACAGCGATAATCCAAAGCAGGTATAGGTTTACCCCACAGACATTAGTAGAGACTGAATGCTGGGGGTGAACTGGTTTATTGAAAGCCACACATGGTCTTTTATGCAACAGCCACTGCAAGGGGTTTCCAAATCAACATTACAGGGTAATCCCCCCCCCCATGGTTTTCTCTGTACCTGAGAGAGAACTACTTGAAAACAAACACCCAAATTAAATTATCTCTCAGGTACAGATCATGTATGGACGAGGGTCCATACGTACACTGGTAATGTGCCCCTCATTCGGGAGAAAGCTCCCACCGAATGGTGTTCTGCTCATATGTATATAACAGAACACAGGTGGAGGAGGAAGTTCAGAAGTGTTCGGGCAGTCAAGTGTTGACTGCCTTTGTTCGCGTTTCAAGTTGGCCACTGCCACATGTTCGTTCATACGAACGACGACCACCCAGCTGACAGCTTAGAACGTTGCGGTTACAATTGTTGATGAGGTGTTGACAGGTGTTATAGAGGTTAATGAGCAGCACATGCAGCATATGGGTGGCCTGGTAGTTTGTGGGTTTTGTTTGGTATTCAAATTAAATAAACATAGACTTTTACACAAAACACATAATAATCCAGGGACAGGATGGTCTGTCACAAGCCACTTGTGCTGTATTTAAATTTTTATTAATAATAAAAAGAAGATAGAAAAAAGTGAAATAGGATGAAGCCAAAAAGTTACAGCACCTCCTTATTGGGGGATAACCCCGGTGTAGATATACAAGAAAAAAAGGGGGGAATGGAGGAAGTAACCAGGGCCAGATGAACTGAAAATAGACTACAATGCAAAAATAATGTATATTTAAAACTTAATATTTAATCATTAGGTAGTGATGTCACTATGTCATTCTACTGTAGCAGCAGTGGTATATTTGTTATAGCTCCCAGTGTTGAGTCAAATCGGCAATGGCAGTCGTCGTGGCAATTGACAATCAAGTCTCGGCATAAAAATGTATAAGATGTTTATGCTCTTATTCAAAGATTAGTACAAAGTATTGCCACCTAGTAAACAGCAATGCCGTTTGGCAACAGTATCACTAAGTACTGCTATGATGTTCTGGTAGATACAACTATCGTCAGTGAGTACGTGGTGCAAAGATTTCACAATTAACTTTTAGCAGTGTGGCGGAACCAACCTCGCCACTATGCACTGGAGAAGCCTGGTTGCCCGCCTGCTGCCTTTAGACTATGGCCACATGTTGAAACGCTTGATTTTCCCCTAAGAAGACACGAAAGCCAGGTCATTCGGTGCTTGCCCTGTTTGAGCGGTGATACCTCGGATAGCTATGCCATGGAGCCCATTCGTATAATGAAAGACTTTGGCTCCATGGCAATTGAACTGTATGTGTGTGCTCTGAGCGCTATTCAGTAATAATGTGCGCTCAGATCTGAGCTATCTGGGGATATGTTGAATGTACCTTTTTGGTGCAATGGCTGCACAGTTATATGTTTTTATGTGTTTTATTGTCTTTTGCTGCCATGTGTTCAATGGAGTTTTGCCTCTGTCCTTGGAGATAATTGGATTACTTCCCAATTATCTCCAGGATAGAAGACTCTGTGGAACTGGTTTTGGGCAGAAAAGCCATGCTTCATTTGGTCACAAAGGACTTCGATCTATCTTTTGAACCAATGGACCAATTTGGATGATTTTGACATATGTTTGTATTTGGAGTATGCTGATTTATGTGAATGTGATGCATACTTTTCAAGTTATGAATAATGTGGAAAAACTGTATTTCTCTGGCTGTGATAATTATATTACCCATTGTGTAACGTAATTGTATCACAGGCAGAGGGGAAGATTTTGTGTGGGAGTGTCTGAGCGTATTGTACATGTTTATTGGTTGTTTTCCAAATCCCTGTGGGTGGTACTAATGTGTAAGAATGTGTACATAAGAACAATAAACCCACAGCTCTGGCAGATTCTGTTTAACCCTCAAAACGAAGTGTCGTCTCGTTGTTGGGGGAATTGGATTGTATGCTGACTGCCAGGAGTGTAAACCTTTCGTATAATTTTTCCTGTTCGGCTGTTTCCAGTATTCGTGTGTTTCCTGTTTGGGAGTTGGAGAATTCATGTGCTTGCAATTCGGGAGATTGGTGATTGCATGAGCTGCCTGTACATCTGAAACAGGGAATATCGCCTAAACGGTTTTTAACCTCTTGTGGGCAAAACGGTCCGTTACAAGCAGGCTGTTTGCTATGTTGAGACAGATGCAGCATAGTGAACATTGGTGTAATTTAAGTAAATTTGTATAAGATACCTCCTCTGTTTTGCTCTTAACAGTCCCCCATCTACCCCCCTATTCTGAGCTAAATCCCATCACTTTTCTGTCCCTTTCCCCATCACTAGTTTTAACTTTCCTCCAACCTTCTATGCAACTCCAGCACAGTGAACCATCTTCAGTTTAGGTGAAGCCTTTCTACTGCAGTGCATGGTATATGCATTTTCTTCAATTTACTTCCTAAATTTGCAGAACTTATTCTCTAGGACCCTCCATCATCCTCTGACTTTATTATTGCTAACTTTATGGTTCATGACAGTCTCCAGTGCCTCCAATTAATGCCCATCCATTCTGACAGCAAAATGCAGGACCCGAGTATCTGGTAGACTGTAAACTGTCCAGTTGAGACAATCAAAGTGGCAAATTACCCCTACCATAACCTGTGCATGCATTCAATTTTCCCCATTGGAAAGCACGGAGTTAATGCTTTCCGATGGGGCTTCTGCATCACGTAACCGAGTTTTACTCTGTTTTTGGCAGAGCACCTCTAGTGGCTGTCTGGTAAACAGCCACTAGAGGTAGAGTTAACCCTCTAAGGCAATTATTACAGTTTATAAAAAATGGCAATGATTACCATTGCTGGGTTAAGGGACCTGGGACACTGTACCCAGACCACTTCAATGTACCCAGATTCTGAAAGAGGAAGACAAGAGGAAACAATAAGAGAAAGATACCGTGGCGAAAATAACCTCACCACTGGGTTTTGGAGGGGCCTGTTTGTCAGCCTTTTGCCTCAGGATTATGGCCCATATGCTAAAACTTTGTTTTCGGACTGTAAAAAGGCTTGTTCGTGCCTTTTTACTATGTGGTTTGGTAAATGGGATTTACCAAATAAACTACCGAACAGCTGGACCACACACACAAGTGGAGTGTGCAGCCAATTTACCTCCCAGGCTGGTGGTTAACTGCAAGCTAATTGACAAACAGCTGGGTGGTCGTCGTTCATATAGTCGAACACGTGGCGCCAACCATCTTGTTTAGTCCGACGCGGTCGGCAGTGTTTTGCCGTCGAGTTCATGGAACTCAAATCGGACACTGCTGAACTTTACCTTCTTTGAAACTTCGACACTTCAGCGGGAGTCGAACGGTGTTCGACAATTCAAACGCCACTTTAACATGGGCTATTTTCACGAACGGCCCCCGTTCGTGCATTCGAACTGCATTTGAACTATGTGAACTAGACCGGCTACACAGCCTAAATCCCTGGAACTATTTTGGGCATGAAAGCCATGCTTGTGGTCGGTCAAATATGACTTCTGGGAATTTCCTGAACCCCTGCTCTGACCTGGGTGATTTTTGGATATGTTGTTCACCCAGATCAGGGCTATCCAGGGATGTAATTTATGGGGACATGTGGTGTTTTGGGGTGTTTTCTGTGTTTTGTGAAAAATTTGGTTTTTCTGCTTGGGGATAATTGAGTTAATTACAGTATCTTACGCAATTATCTCCCAAGCAGATGGGAGGGTTTGTATACCTTATCTGGGAGTGTCTAACTGTACAAGTCTGTCCTGATTGGCTTTGTAACTTTGTATCCTGTGTTCCACAAGGTCCACGTGGGTGGTAACCTTGTGGGAAAAACCTTTATATAAGAGACAATAAACCCTCAGACTGCTGAGTTCCTGTTTTACCCTCATGTTTGTCTCATGTGTGGGCAAAAAGACTGCATTTACACTGGGGATTGCTATACGCTGTATGCTCCCCTGGCTATAATCACTAAGCTCTTTTAAGAGCTTGTTCCTGATTCGCTCTCTGAAGGAAGAGACGTTCACCCACTAGAGCCTGGAGCCTTGTCGTAGGTCCAGGGTGGGTAGGAGACGGCGAGAACCCAACCAAGCTGTGGCGGTTCAAGTGGAGTGCTTGGAGCCCTCGCGAAGCACTAGGAGCATCCATCAACGGAGGTACCCAGTCAGGGTGCCAGGTGATCCGTTACAGATACGTTTGAGGTGACAGTGTCAGGGTGGCGGTCCGGTGCCCGGGACCCAGACACTGTCCGGGCGGCGGTGCGTAAACCGGGACCCCTGAGTGCCTGATGAGAAGTGGGAGTCTTCAGCGTGTAAATGGATTACAGGGCCCGGTGCAGGGTAACCGCACACCCCCTGGTGTTGAGCACCAGCGTTTGTGCAGCCACATACCAGAACCCTGATTCAGCTTATGCGGATCCCAGGAACTAGGATCTTGGAATTAAGCAGACCTCCCAGGAGCTGAATAGGGAGGCTCTGCAGCAGAAGTGTATCCAGTACTGAAGCAAGGCAAGGCTAGAGATAGGCACCATATATGAAAACAAGACAGAACTAGGAGAACACAGAACAGGACAGAAAGCAGAACCCAGAACATGTACACAAGACATGAGGAAAACAAGAACATAACATGGGCATGACTGGACAGGACTGTACATGGACTGGGATTACAAGACTAAATAAAACAAGACATGAAATACAAGGTAAAACAAGAGGAAACATAACTAAGCACTATATATGAAAAGTATGGGGATTTAGTCACATTATATGATCATACATTGCACAAGCCTGCCAACAACGCCTATGTACCCCATATCTGGCAGGTCCTACACTGCCTAATTCATGCTAAACCAACCATACTAAACCACAATATAGCACTTACCTGCAAGAAAGGGCAGAGACTAGAAACACTGCTGCAGGTCCAGGCTGAAACAAAAGGAAAGTGGAAAACAAACGGGTGTGGCAACATAAAACAAATATTTAAGTGAATCCAAGAGACTGTGAATCCAGGGACGGACTATAAGAATGAACCCAGAAACCCAGCAACAAAGAAAACCAGACATAGACCAGAAAACCAGAAAAACCAAGCAAGGACAGCAAAAAGAGTACTGGATACCAGAAGCCATTGCCAGAATGATCCACATCGAGGAACAGGATGTGACAGTCACTTTAAGTATCAAGAATTCTTAATAACCTTCCAATAGAACAATACACACTAAATCTTACCATAGACCAGTTACGAATAATGTTTGAGTTCAGTAAACGTTTAAAGCTCATAGTAGAATTGCCGTACATCCTTCATGTTGCTGAACTGTACTGTAAATGGTGGTGGATATGAGATGAAAGGAAAAGACAATGG
Organism: Pelobates cultripes; assembly: GCA_933207985.1. NCBI lineage: Eukaryota > Metazoa > Chordata > Amphibia > Anura > Pelobatidae > Pelobates > Pelobates cultripes. Next base: position 169,546,473 of record OW240912.1, on the reverse strand, counting down.
AATGGGTTATATGAGCTTAAAGGAGGGTACAATGAGATTTGAAGCCCCCTTAGTAGTGTGGGTTATGTTACCATCAACTTGTCCAATGCATGTTCACATCCTTGTAAATAAAAGTACACATAGATAAAATAATATTTATTAAAGATATTTAATAAAAGCATATACAACTATATATACTTTTAAGGTTTTTTTTGCAAATATTTATAAGGATACATTGGGATCACATGGTTGCCTGTTAAAATACAACACTGTGAACATTTATGATGATTAATAGAGTTTAATAATGACACACATACGCACAATCTTTCAGTATCAACATTATTAGTCAGATCAGCTCCTACACTAATAACACAAGGGGCTGTTCTTTTTACAGTCGAGTTGTTTATATTTATTTTTTACTTAGGCTTTCAATTTATCTGTATAACATGTGGGTTATTTCAGGTTTTTTTTTTTTTTTCTTCTTTTTAGACTTATTCCATGAACAGAAGACAATGACTCATGGTTATTTAGCCTATACAAGGAACACATTTTGTTTTACAGTTTATTTGTTGAAATTAAATTGATCCCAAATTCATTAAGTTATAGCAGACATTATCTAATGGAGAAAGAGTAGGGATGGTAATAACTCATCTCTGGCACATGGGATAAGGAATGACAAAGGAGACAGACTCCCAGTAGAGGCTGGTCCATTGGAGCAGATGGGTGATCCTGACGATCTGTGTAATGCTGTCTTCATCAGTCACCATGGATAACGAGTCCCTGGGAACCCTCCACTAAATTGTACTACTAACCCTTAGTTACATGCACACTAGGTGAACAGTAAATTACCATTTTACTCTCTCTGATTAATAAAAAAAAAACCTGGGAAACCCTATCTCATTATTTCAGGTCTCCCCATCACAGGCAAATGTTGGATGACATTTTTCTCAATGATTATGTTATTGTTAATGTTTTGATTGTATGCCTGCTGGAAGCTCAGTACTGCCAAGTGGCTTTTTCACTAATTGGTTATTCGAGTTGAGACATCGGAAGAACCCAGTATGTTGCTGCCTTAAAGTACTACATCAGTTTAATTAAACCTTTCACCACCAAAACAAAACTTGATGAATGCTGACTTATACTGGAAACTATAATGGCCTCAACTGAATTAACTTTCCAAATGATTTATATCCAAAAAGATCCCATACACTTTAATGGTTACTTTCATAGACAAATCAATGGAAAATTAAGTAACCATTAAAGTATATAGGAATTTTGTAGATAAATAATTTTGTATGTTTATTAATAATCTTGAATGGTGTGGAAACATATTGAATTGAAGCCCATATTGGGTAATTTATAAGTCCTACCAAACTTAATGCCAAATCAATTTGGAGACTTCTCTCTAAGTCACTTATTTCACCCATTATACAAGTCAATTGCCAACTTTTTTAAACAGACCCATAGTAAAAACAAAAAAATCTTTCGTACTGCAGGACACATTTGTAATTTTTTTTTACATGGAAATTAATAGAAACTACTCTTGGGCAAACAGTACAGCTGTGGCTGTCTTCTCACTTCGATTATAGCCATAATCGCTTTTTTGTTTATTTGCAAGTGACTTTCATTTTCAAGGGAAACACTACTACTTATCTTATTGATGTAACAGTGTAACAGGAATTGGCATGAAGTATCCAGACACTTTCTAAGTGTGCCAGATGCCACAAAAGACAGGTCAGAATTTGAGCAAAACCTACAGGACAGACACATGTAATAGGTATGTATTAGATTTTTTTTTTAAAGGTATATTATCATTTTTGGAAAATCTGTTATTTACATAAGTACCGATTAACATAGGGGCTGATGGAGCTCCAGCTCCAGGCCCAGGCCCATGGAATTTTTTTTTTTTTTTTAACACACTACTCTTAGGTTTGCCACCTGACTGGTATTTTACTGGCACTGTCGGTATTTGAGGTTGCAGTAATACCGGCAATACAAATGCAGGTATTTTTCTCAGAATAAATGGAGATTACTCTGCAATACCTGCACCTGCCAGTAGGGGTCACTGTGTGTGGAGAGAGGCAGGGATAGGAAGTTACAGCATATCCCTGCCTCTCTCTACTACTTACTGATCTGTTGGGGAGCAGCAACACAGCACAGAGTCCAGACAGCAGCTCTACAGCTCAGGTAAGTGAGGGATGGGGACACTGGGGGACACATGGGGACACTGAGACACTAGGCGACACATGTGGACACTGAGACACTAGGGGACACAGACACTAGGAGACATATGGGGACACTGAGGCACAGACATTAGGGGACACTGAGACACTAGGACACATGGGGACACAGACACTGGGAGACCTGGAAACACTGAGACACTTGGGGACACTGGAAAACATGGGGACACTGAGACACATGGGGATGCTGAGACACATGGGGATGTTGTGAGACATTGGGAGACACTGAGACATTGGGACACGGAGACACTATGTCCCCATTTCTCCCAGTGTCCTCATGTCCCTCATCCAGTGTTGCTAGTGTCTGTGTCCCTAAGTCTCCCAGTGTCTGTGTCCCTTGTCTCTCAGTGTGCCTAGTGTCCCCATGTGTCCCAGTGTCCCCATGTCTATGTCCACAACTGTCCCCAAGTCTCCCAGTGTCCCCATGTCTCTGTGTCCCTAGTGCCTTAGTGTCCCCAAATGTTTCAGTGTCCCTATGTCTCCCAGTGTCTGTGTTCCTAGTGTCTCAGTGTGCCTAGTGTCCCCATGTCTCCCAGTGTCCCTATATGTCCCAGTGTCCCCATGTCTATGCCCACAACTGTCCCCATGTCTCCCAGTGTCCCTAAGTGTCTGTCTCCCAGCCAGTGTCCCCATGTCTCCCAGTGTCTGTGTTCCCATGTCTCTGTGTCCCTAGTGTCTTAGTGTCCCCAAATGTTTCAGTGTCCCCATGTCTCCCAGTGTCTGTGTCCCTAGTGTCTGTGTCCCCATTTCTCCCAGTTTCCCTAAATGTCTCAGTGTCCCCATGTCTCCCAGTGTCCCCATGTCTCAGTGTCCCCGGGTCTCTCAGTGTCCCCATGTCTCTGTGTCCCCAGTATCCTAGTGACATGGGGACACACTGAGACATTGGGACACTGGGAGAAATGGGGACACTGGGAGAAATGGGGACACCGAGACACTGGGAGACAAGGGGACTGGGCGACATGGGGACACTGACACTGTGATACATAGGGACACTGAGACACTGGGTGACTTGCGAGACTGAGACATTGGGCGCAATCCATCTATACAGCAGAATCAAACTGTGAGTAGTTTGTTGGTGATTTTACAGAATTTTCTCTGATGTCACTCCTTGTGATTATACAAATGATTAAGCCTGGTATTTTTTAACAAGAAAGGTGGCAACCCTAACTACTCTTCACATACTCTTGCTTAAAGGAGCACTATAGGGTCAGGAACACAATTATGTATTTCTGACCCTATTATGTTAAAACCAACACCCTGGCCCCTTCTTGCCTCCCTAAGTATAGTAAAATATAACTTGTATTCAAGTCTGCAGCTGCTGGCTCTGCCTCTGAATTGACTGTCTGCTGACATCAGAAGTGGTGGTCTGAGCAAATTACAATACTTCCCCATAGGATTGGCTGAGACTGGCAACTAGGCAGATCAGAGGCAGAGCCAGCACAAGTCCAACATAGCCCTGGCCAATCAACATCTCCTCATAAAGATAACTTGAATCAATGTATCTCTATGAGGAAAGTTCAGTGTCTGCATGCAGAGGGTGGAGACACTGAATGGCAGTGCTGCACACTAGGCAGTACTGCCCCAGGAAGCACCTCTAGCAGCCATCTAAGGAGTGGCCAGTGGAGTTATTTTCTCTGAAAAGACAGTGTTTACTGCAAAAGGCCTGAATGGAATGATTCTACTTACCAGAACAAATACAATAAGCTGTAGTTGTTCTGGTGACTATAGTGTCCCTTTAAGTTTGGAAGCTTAAGAGGGATGTATGGAAACAAAACTTGTGTGGACTAGCTGACAATAAAATTAGTTTAGGTAATGCAGACACTGGTCTCTCTAACACTGTGGCATGTCCCCTTTCTTCTACACTCACTACAAACACCTTTTCTCTGTCTCAGACTATATACCAGGAACTTCTGCCTGCTAGTAAGAAGGCAAGGAGACAAGTGGACTAGCAAGTGCTAGGGGACAGTCCTTAGAAAGCACGGAGTGAACGCATCATTAGATGCATTTATGTCAAGCTCATGGTGCTGCCTGCATAGTATGCCCTTAGTTGGACAGCCTGCAGGATTGGCGGGCAGCCTGACATGCATTCATGCCAGGCTGTCCTTCAAATTCTTTGGACAGACATGCCCCCTTTTTGGGCATGTTCTCCCCTTTTGGCAGGTCTGGTCACGTGATTCGCACCAGTGGCCCACCCTTTTACCCCACCCATTGGCTTCCTGCTTCACTGGACACTGCTGTTAGGGGTTATGGATTTACTTGAAAGATGAAAAATTTAGAGAGAGATTAGCATAGAGTGTGTGTTTTCCTATAGCTGCATCCTATGAGTTTCCCTCCAGCACCCTCTCCATCAGATACATGAGCTTGGGAGGTACGACGTGTTTTTGGTCGATAAGATTCCGTAATTATTCCCATCATATTTGTCATCATATTTGTCAGCACCAGGCCCAGTGTGCTCTTAATCTGCCCTGCCAATGGGCCGTAAAGGCCACCCTACAGTGTCCTCTAAAAAATATATGTGCTCATCCTTGAGGGTTATCTTGTGCCAATCACTATTGTTATTGGTGCTATAAATTAAAGGGAAACCCCATGCACTAAAAAAAACATTTGAATTGTTTATAGTGCCTGGAGTGCCCTGGAGCCATCTCTCCAATCAGTGTTAAACTATTTTTCTAATTGTTTAATACTGAATGAGGGCCTCTAGTTATCCTCAGCCTGGCCCCCAATTGAGTTATAGCTAAGGCAGAGACTCGCCATATCAATTCATTTCAGCAGTAAGTATCTGTAATAGGCTGAAAGCATTCAGCTGACACTCTGAGCCAGTCACTGCCACTCACTGCTGCTCGGGCTAAAGCCCAAGACACACAGGGGAGACAGACTGCTGGGGATTCTTATTTAGCGTTAAACCATTTAAAAAATCTGATAGAAGGGTGGCGTTATGGGACTCCAGACATATCACCTTTGTCAATATGTACCTGTGCTCATTATTCTGTGTGTGAATTGACAGCCAAACTGCAAAATGTAGATAAAAAGTTCATAAGTTTTCCAACTCTGCCTGATTTAAGAAAATAGCTGGATTATTTGGGCAGAGTAATGGTTTTCTCTCCTTAGTGAAGGGCAGTTGTAATATAGACTTTAATTAAGTGTTTGTTATTGAATAAGTAGTGTAAAGCCTTAATCTAAAAAGATAATCCAGCCATAAATACTACAATTTGGTTGTTAATTCACCACAATTCACTGTTAAGTGAATTTTCACTCCATCTATTAGGCCCTCTATTATTTAATTCATTTATTATATAACAATGAATTAAGGTAAAAAAAAATTAATTCTCTAAATTTTAAGATATATCATCATTACAAAAAAATTGTATAATAAATATGTGTTTGCACACCTATATATATGTATATATATATAAATATATATTTAAAAACAAATATATTACAGTCTCAACATACTTTGCCCACCCCTATATAAATTCATGTAATTTAATCCCTTTCACAACAATGAAATATCCCTGCTTTTTTGATTATTATTTTTTGATCATCACTACATTTCTAAATCAACTTGAAGTCATGACTGAGCAATAGAAACAAATACTGTGCATTTTATCACTATATTTTCACGGTATGCTGAAAATATTAATTTAATGGACACACTGCACATGTTTAGTTTTCAGTGATTGTCCCTGCCCTTATCAGAATACCAAAGTGATTGTTGTTTATCAGTCTACAGCTGGTTTTATGTGATATCCGGAAATCACTTTGTGTATTCTTTCAAATGTATGTTACAGATTGAAATAGATTACAAAGCCAACTCAAGAAATGTACTGCTGAAAACCAGCAAACCCTGTACAACTAAAAAGCATAAGCCACTTCAGTGCTGATCAGGTCCATGTTGTTCTTCTTCTAAATATTCAAAATTAATTTCACTGCTCCAACTATAAAAAATGTGAAGACTCTGTATCATTTCATATGTGACATAAGTATACACGTTTCCCAAATGTACTTATTTATAAACTGATTATAAGCTCATTTTTTTCAGTCATTTATTGCTACTGTTCTGAAAAAAAGCTTTCGAAGTTCAAAGTTCTTGTAGGATTTATGATGTTATTCGCCCTACTAAAAAAGTCAAAAATCATAGGTTTCTTTAATAAGCAGATCCAAAATTTATGTTAAATTATGTTGGCACATTTCGGAATATGGATGGTCTCAGTTGTTTAAACACTCCTTCCAACCAAAGTCTATTTTATTCATTTATAGTCTGTTAATACAATTCAAATGTGATGGAAACTTGAAATTGTTCAGTCATTTGAAAGGCAAAGTTCAACATTTCCTCAATACAGGTCTTGTTTCACATCCCTAAAATTCTCGAGTTCAGAAACTGTTCAAGACTTCAAGAAAATTATGTGCTGGCTTTTTGGACTAACAACTGAAGAGGAATCAGTAACTTGAAACTCTAGGTAACCATCAACTAGGCATTGAAATAGAGATTAGATCAAAAAGTTTCAAGAAAAAAAAGTATCCAGATATCTAGAACAATATATTGGTCTCTATTGAAGACAAATGTCCCATACTCATAAATATTCCTTAAGTAAAAAGATCTAAGAACTGCTTGATTTTTTTAAGTCAGATAACATCCAAACACACTGGATGGTAGATGTTTTGATTGTCAGTTGAATTTTCATTTGAATGGAGTTATTAATAAACAGGTGTAAGGATAAATACCATACCTTAAGACTAAATAGCATGTTTGTAGAGAGAAAGGGACTGGCATTTGAGAAAATATTTTAAGAATGGACAACATGATCTCAGTTCTGAATGTACAAAGAGTCTTCCTGCTAAAATTCAGTGGTACTAGTAACCTGAGTGACTTCAGAGTTCAGATCTTCTCCTCTGCGGCCTCGGGATCCTCTCCTTCGGCCATCCATGTCTAGTCATACTGGCTTGTCTGGAGCATGTGACTGAGCGCAGGTGGAAACTTGGTCTCTAGTGGTGTTGCGAGCTCGGCTGAAACTGCTTTGTTCTGAGTGGGAACGGAAAGGAAGACAGAACTCCCGGAAGCATCTCTTGAAATTTTCATCCAGAAAAGCATATAGGACAGGGTTAAGGCTGCTGTTGGTGTAGCCTAATGCAATGCAGAAATGCCAGCTTGCTACAACATATGGATTTCTCTTGTCAATATCTACCATGGTCCACACAATGACAAAAATATGGATGGGTGTCCAGCAAATAATGAATGCAGCTACCACAACTAGTACCATGCGGGTGATTCGACGCAGATTACGATCTTTTTCCCTGGAGCCAGAGAGAAGTCGAACGCTGCGAAGGCGCAGAATCATTAGACCATAGCACACTGTAATTACGAGGACTGGCACCACAAAGGCAAAGATGAAGACACAAATTTTTGTAACTGTATCCCAGTACCAGTCAGGACGAGGAAATTGAAGTGTACAGGTGATTGTTCCAGCTGTTAAAATAGAAAGACAAATATGTGTTCTCATTTTAGCAAAACAGTCCTCTCAATTATATTATTATATATTACTGCACTGCAGGAGTATATATCATAGTTTGATACCTTCTAGGGTCAGAGATCGAGTCATATGATTTTTCAATTGAGTCATATGTAAACATTCCTTAGCTCCCTAATGCATATGCCCTTTTGTTCTGGGAAGTCTGGTTACATTACCTTGTTCTGTCTTGAAATTAGGTCACCCGTGTTTTTTGCTGTCAATCTGGGATGCTTATTTTTATGAAAGAAATTCTGTTTTCATAATTTAAGACAACTATTTCAAATATAAGCTTGGATGCAGTGGCGGTTCTAGACTTTGCAAGGCTTTAGGCGAAACTCAAACATGAAGTCCCCACTAATACCATTAGTGAAAAAGAAAATAGGGGTTGACAAGTGTGTATATGAAGCTGTATATATATTAAAGGGCAGGCTTGCGGCGTTAGATACAGAGAGCTAGTCTCTGTATTCATCGTTCAGAGGCTTGCATTGTTGCGGCTCACTGTGCCGCTGTGTCGTGAGCTCTCACTATAGTTATGGCATCATTTGCAATAAACAAATTTAAATTTGCAATTATGCTTATTGTTTATACCAGAGATCAACAAATCCCTGTGATTTGTGAGCCCGTTCAGCCCCTGAAGTGACTGGCTGGCTGAGATTGGAGGCGGGCAGTCAGCTCATGCAGGGCTGAGGCGGGCATGTGGCCTTTGGAGAGCTGAGGGAGACGTGCATGGATGACAGCGTGCATCACGAGGTAGCTGTAATCTCCTTGCTCTGCTCCCTTGCGCGTCCTCCAGTGATGCCGGGAGCCTTAAGGTTGGAAAGCTGGGTGGATTTAAATTAGAATAAAAAAGTAATGATTTGTGAGTGAGTGTGTGTGTGTCAGTGAGTGTGTCTATGTCTATCAGTGAGTGTATGTCTGTCTGTCAGTGAGTAAGTGTCTCAGTGTGTCTCTGTCAGTGTGTGTGTGTCAAATCAGTGTGTGTGTCAGGGAGTGTGTATCAAATCAGTGTCTGTGTGTGTCTGTCAGTGAGTGTGTATCAAATCAGTGTTTGTGTGTGTGTCTGTCTGTCAGTGAGTGTTGTTGTTTAGGTGACCTGCCCCCTCCAAATCATATGGGAAAGGTGTTTTACTCACCTTTTTTCCACACCATGCTGGTTATGCTTACCATGGCTGAGTTCAACAATCGTGACGATCTCAGCCAATTCAATGCTTCCCCATACGAAAACATTTGGAAACTATTGTGTATGCGCAGAAAAACACCATGTTGCGCAATCAAATTATCCCCATAGAGGCGCATTGAATCAATGCATCCCTATGGGGAGAATTAACTGACCCAGGAAGCACTTCTAGAGGTGAAAAGTCAGCGTTTACATTGAAAAGCATGCAGGGACAGGATATGGCCATCTCTGTGGGCACGTGGCCATAGGTCACCGGGAGAGGAGGCCGCTGGCTACCTGCATCAATGCAGAGCAGGCACCTGCCTGCCCAAAACGGCAGGCGCCTACTCTGCTACCGTGTCCGGAGGCAGGGGGAGGGCTCTAGGAAGCAGCTCTCCTGTCCTCCCACGAGCAATCTGTGTGAAGCGTTGCCGCGCCTGTGAATTCAGCAGTCTGTGTGTGTGTATTCAGCAGTATGTGTGTGTGTATTCAGCAGTGTATGTATTCAGCAGTCTGTATGTGTGTGTGTGTATTCAGCAGTCTGTGTGTATGTATTCAGCAGAATCTCTGTGTGTGTACTCAGCAGTCTGTGTGTGTGTATTCAGCAGTGTATGTGTTCAGCAGTCTGTGTGTACTCAGCGGACTGTGTGTATTCAGTGGACTGTGTGTATTCAGTGGACTGTGTGAATGTGTTCAGCAGTCTGTGTGTATGTATTGTATTTGTTGGAGATACTAATAAATATAAGCTTAATTTTATCTATTTTATAATTATTTAAAATTTGTATCATTGAACTCTGTTGTGTTCTTCTTTTAAAACAAAAGTTGTTAATTAGTTTGGACAACTGTACGAGTTGTGTTTTCTAAACTTAAACCTCAGTATTCAGGTTTAATTGCCGTGTTGGCACTTTGAGAAAATCAAAAGTTGGCATGTATTGCGGTTTGGGCAAAAGATTCGCCACCACTGCTATAGTGTCTCTTTAAGAATTGTTTTTCTGACGTTTAAATATTTTAGCTGGCTCGTAGATTTCAAGCAAATCTGTCAAGCCCTGGTTTATACACGATTGCGGGCTATTGTTGCATAGCCTAGCGGTTGTGTATGGATAAGTGCTGGTGTAAAGGGGTTATTGGAAACATTAAAATGTGTATTTCTGAGTGTGTCTTGCATTGTCTACCTATGTGTGTGCCTGAGAGTGTGTGTCTGAGTGTCCTTTGTGCACTGAGTTTATGTCACAGCTATGTTTTACAACTGTGTGTATGATGAGTGGATGATTGTCTTCAGGGGATGATTGTGACAGGGTGAGTATGCCAGAGACAGAGTTGGGGCGAGAGCAGTGGTGTATCCTGGTTTTGTGCTGCCCTAGGCATGACAAAACTCAGGCGCCCCCGCCGCGGGCTACCCCGTGCCACCCCACCCTTCCCCCTGCTCCGCCTTCTAAATACACACACACACACATTCACTGACAGACAAGCATACACTAGCTAACAGGCATACACACTCACTAACAGACACAGTCACTAGCAGACACACACATTCACCAACATTTTGGGTTCCCTGTATTCAACTTAGTACAAATCACTGAGTGGAGGCACTGTAAAAATAAAGATATGCAACTGCCACATTTGGCAGCCTGATGGAGAAGCAAGGTGAAAAAAGGGGCTACAAATGATGGCACCTGTGAGAGCAGTTACAAATGAAAGGGGTACAAATGAAGGCACCTGTGTAATAATTCCTAATGGAATTATTAGTAGGCTTTGTAACCTAATCACCTGGAAGTTTGGGATTGGGCACTGTAGACGTTTATTCTTAGGCTAAACCCGTAGAAGGGATCTTTAGGGTGCAGATTGTATTTCTCAGCTGGACACTGGAATAGCGTGTCCTATGAATATAGAAGCCTTAGTGTGTCCAAACCCAGGTTGGCCTGATATTCCACTTATATTTGGGACAAAGACTAAAAGGTGCAAGGTGTGTTCTGATCAAATGGTGCAAGGTGTGTTCCAAGGAAGTGGGAGATGTCTCTTTGAAAAGGATGGATGGTGCAAGAATGTCATAAATTGGCTCTTGAGAACCAAACTAGACAGTTTCATTATTCAGGTCCCCAACCTGTTTTCCTTAAGCATGGATATATGAAGTCTATCACAGCTTTTGCAGTCTTGGGAGAAGGTATATTTCCTGGGGACTGTCAGTTTTGCCTTGAATCCCTTTGTCACGACTTACCTCTATTCTATTGCTGCTATCCGAGCTGCGGCCACCCAAATACACACACGCGTGAATACAAGGGGCAAGCCACAACCTCTGAATCTAGATTGCGTCACGTCTCACAGATTGCGTCACGTCTCCCAGGCAATCATAGATGATTGGAAGACATGCACGACCGTTCCATGCCACAGGACAACCCTGTAGGTGTGGCTGGAACACATTTGTATACTATCTCTCTCCATGGCAACACCGTTGACTGACAGCCCAATACACCAATATGGTGTTATGGAGGTATGCCAGAATAGGTGTGCCTTTCCTTTGGCACCCTATTTCAACTCAGAACAGCTGAGCTTTCATGGCTCAGTTGTTCTGTGCTTAAAACCTGTTTCCCTGCTGCTGTACTCTACCTGCTCTCCTGGATTTACCTGACTGTGACGGTAGTCACCATCACTGGGGATGGAGAACAGACACTATGGGTGAGCTCCCAAATTCCCTTTGTGTTTTGTCACATTGTGCCTATTATTTGTGCAGGGTATGTTGAATGTATTGCTGGTCTCCCCCTCCCCCCTTTTTCCTGTCCTATTGTTTCCCCAGCAGGGCGTTGTCCCAGGGACACTGCCAGACCAGTTTAAACTAGCTGTTCTGTCCCTTCTCAATCTCCCATCAGCCCTTGCTATTGTCTGACCCCACCCTTCCTTGTACTATAGTAATCTATGTAACCTATTGTATGTAAATGAGCTGTTGGAGGCTTAAAACTATGTGTGTTGTATTTATTAAAGAGTTGCTGTTTAACCTTCACCATGTGTCGTCTGGTGTTTGGTCCAGGGTGGAAAAGGCCCTAAGTGATCCCAGTCAAGCCTCAGCGTCTGGGTCTGAAGTGTTTCAGGGTCCCTGATAGCTACAAGGAAGCAGATTTGGCGGAGGTACTCGGTTGGAGCGGTGGGATAGCTTCCTAGCAGGTGGAGAAATGTCCCTGGACACAGGCGCCTCTACTGGGATCCCACTGTGCTTTCTGGAATTCATGTAAATGGATAGAGCTAGCACCCGTGCAGCACCCCCATCTGAGGAGGAGTTACAGCGGAGGCTACAAGCAACTCTGTCCCAGTACGATGGCCCTTTGTTAACAAAGGGTGAACTGGACCGGCGGTACTCGATCCGTCGGGATCTCTGGAACAATGTCCTTGAGGAGGTTAGTTGTCTTCGGGGAGAATCTCTCCCAACCGTTATGCAACGATTTTGGGATCAAGTTGATTTGCGGATGCAATTCTTGGGAGAGCAGCCCCTGGCGGAATGGGTGTTTAAATTAGAGGAGCTGGTACAGAAAGAATTGTGGCTGGATGATTCTTCCCGGGCCTTAAGGTGGTATGCAGTCCAGCAGTACCCATTTCTAGCAGATGATGACCCTCCAGAGGGTGAGGACTATGATGGCCCTGGCCTATTGTGGGAGGCCTTTGAGGATAAAATTGAATTGGGAAGTCCTGAGAGGTCCCGGCTTTATGACATTAGGGAAAATAGGGAACACCTACTGGATCTCTCAGAAGCAACTGACCTGGAACCTGATTTGACCCACCTGGCCACCATGGAGTGGGAGCTTGAACTGGATTACAAGCAATTGTTTGACTCTGCACATCAGCAGGTACCAGAGACTGGGGATTTAATAGACCTTACATCTGAATATGTTGGTCAGGTAGATGTGGAAGGAACCGTATTCTCCACACCTGAATCACGGGGATACTGGACAGCCATCCCAGATCTCCCAACTCCTGGCATGGAAACTCATGCAGCAGAGGTAGAGGTTGTCGGTCTCCCCCTTCAGCAGCAGATTGAGTTACTGGGAATAGAGGTAGTCGATCTCCCTCCCCAGCTGAAGTTTGCGTTACAGGGAGAGGAGGCAGTTGGTCTTTTTCCCCAGTGGCAAAGTGTAACCCCAGCAGAAGAGCCCCAACTTGCAGCAACGCCGGAAGTCAAGAGCAGGGAGGACAGCCTTTCGGTGATGGTGGAACTTGAGGAGTACACCACCACTCCAGCTGAAGTGCTGGCATTGAGTCAGAGCGCTGCTGGCCTTTGCCCAACTTGCAATGACGCTGGAGTTGAAAAGCAGGGAGATCATCCTTCTAGTGAAGGTGGAGTTCAAGGAGTGCGCAACTCCCCCAGCTGAAGCGCTGGCATCGGGGCAGAGCTCCACTTGCCTCTGCCCAAACCCACTGGTAACCCGCGAGCCTATGGCATCAGACAATGCTGGTCCCACGGAAAAGCAGATCCCAGAGCAAAGCACGGCTAACCTCAGCCCTTTGCCACAAGCACTAGGGGATCTCTATCCAATACAAATGGATGGGACTCTGGTCTCTACCTGTAATCCCCAGGAAGGCTGGACAATGAGCTCCGATCCCCAACCCCATGTCAGAGGGGGCCCAGCCACCCTGCCTTCCCTCCAGCGGCTGAGAGAGATCCGGGGAGACAGGACAGTGGGCACGCATGTATATGCTTTAGTAGATGCAGAGGTCGGCTGGGTAAGTGCTGCTCTTCCATGGGCAATTTGTTTGGGGTGCCGTTTCGGTGATGGCCTTGATGATCTGGATGTAGTCACTAACTTCAGAGTCAACTCGTCTGGGGTCTCCTGTATTGGTCTCCTTCTGAAGGGGGAGAAATATGCTGGAAACTATTCAGAGCTTGTGTTACAGGGTGATACAGGGTTCCAGAATTGCTGTTGGGGTCTATTGGGGTCACAGTGGCCCCCTAAGAGTGGAGTCATATGGGGATAGGTTTGAGTTTGGGAAGGAGGCCATGGCAAACCACTTCCAAGTCCCCTCTTATGTCTAAGTCACCCTGTGCTTATTAGAGGCACAGGGTAACCGAGAAGCCCAGTCTGGCCTGCCCAAACCAGACTTCCACAGACTGATCGGCTATGAGGGCTCCATGCTCCTGATCGGGACAAACTTACAAACTATGTGGAACTTTGTCGAGAAGGCTGCCAGGATGGATGGACTTTTTGGAAGTCTGGTACCTGGTTAGTCTACCTTTGGGGGGGAAGATATGTGACGGTAGTCACCATCACTGGGGATGGAGAACAGACACTATGGGTGAGCTCCCAAATTCCCTTTGTGTTTTGTCACATTGTGCCTATTATTTGTGCAGGGTATGTTAAATGTATTGCTGGTCTGTGCATCACCCCCTCTCCCCTTTTTCCTGTCCTATTGTTTCCCCAGCAGAGCGTTGTCCCAGGGACACTGCCAGACCAGTTTAAACTAGCTGTTCTGTCCCTCCTCAATCTCCCATCAGCCCTTGCTATTGTCTGACCCCACCCTTCCTTGTACTATAGTAATCTATGTAACCTATTGTATGTAAATGAAGCTGTTGGGGGCTTCATACTATGTGTGTTGTATTCATTAAAGAGTTGCTGTTTAACCTTCACCATGTGTCGTCTAGTGTTTGGTCTAGGGTGGAAAAGGCCCTAAGTGATCCCAGTCAAGCCTCGGTGTCTGGGTCTGAAGTGTTTCAGGGTCCCTGATAGCTACAAGGAAGCAGACTTGGTGGAGGTACTTGGTTGGAGTACCGGAGCTCCGTTACACTGACCTCTGACCTGCCTATCATTTGTGAACCTCTGCTGCCCGGATTTTGACTTTTTGGATTGCCTGACTTTGCCTCTGCCTTGCCGCTATCAGATTTTGTTTGCCTTGTACTTTGTTTTCTATTTTCTGCTTATTATTCAAGTACTGAATTTTGGGTTCCATATCCCTAAACTTGACACCCTTCCAGAAGACAACTTCCTTTAAGGTAGGACTATTTTGCCTGAAGTGAAAAATTGGAGAAGTCAGAAGATTGAAGTAATTCCAATGACTGTCTTCAAATGATCAATCACTGATTTATTGTATCATTGTGAGTAAATGGAAGTTATCCACCTTCTGGATGAGATAGCTCCTCTCACAACACTGGCAGTAAATTATGAAGAAAACTTTCCCAAAGAGCTGAAGTTCAATCTGTATCCCCAGATTTGACAGAAAGACTGTTGAAGACCTTTAGATTCCGAGAAGGGGTATTCTCTACGAGAGATATGGATGTTGACTGTGTTAAGTACCCAGCATTATTAGGCTGAATGATCCTGCCCCCTTCCATAAGAGATCACGACAAATAGCACCTTGAGATGTTAAAGATGTGAGGAACATACTTCAAGAAATGGGTATGCCTCTCCCATAGTCATGGTAAGAAAGAAGAATGGTTCAGTGCCTGATTACTAAAACTAGACTTCAGAGTTGTTAAGATGCCTTTTGGCTTTTTAAGCAGAAGATGAGTAAGGTGTCTGCTCTAGCCTATGCTGATCCCAAAAAGCCATTTGTTTTACACATGAGTTTGGAAGGACTTGGGGGTATCCTACACCAACCATATCCGGAAGGGCTTAAGCCAGTGGCCTACATTAATCAGAGTTTGATTGGAAGTTAGAATAATTATCCAGTACTTAATTTGGAGATCCATCTAGGCGACCGCTATTGCCTGCAGGGAGGGGCAAAGAGGAGTGGGTTCCGATCCCTGGCCCAGGATTCAGAGCCCTCTGCAGTGGAACATGAGTGGGTACATTTCTCAGAGTTACGGTGTGTAGACTTGCTCAGCTGATACAAAGGGATGGTCCTGAGGTTTCTTCACAAACACCATGGTCACTTAGGAGTTGAAAAAAAGTTTGGTTTGATACAAGATCGCTTCTACTGGCCTGGAATGAGAAAGTCAGCAGAGGTGTATTGCCGGAGGTGCAGAAGATTCTTTCAGAAGAAGAACTCTTTTCTACTCGAGCTGGATCCATGGGCCCCTTGAAGAGTCTGGACACCATGGATTTAGTCTTCTTCTGCATAGAAGCTGTTCCATTGGCACCAAGTATGCCCCAGCATACCCAACAAAAGATGAGAAGAATTCCACTGTTGCTAAAGAATTGTGGCAAAAATTGTGCATTATGGGTTCCAAAATTGGCTGCACTTTGATCAAGGTAGAGATTTTGAAAGCAAGTTAATTCATTAGATGTTGAAACTGTCAGGATTATCCAGCACGTAGAATTGTGTCACACCTAGGACTAAAAGGTAACATATTACCAGGACTTAAAATGGCCAAACTTAACGCACCAATGTCAGGATACTTGCCGAGGTCGGGGGTACAAAATGAGACACAACGATAAGGGAAAGCCAGAAGTCAGAGATACCAGAATACAGGAATGTCAAACGAAACCAAAGTAAAAAAACAGAAATAAACGCTCAGGAACACACTCTCGGACAACCACTAGGGAAACCATGACAGGGCAAAATTTGAGCTTAAATAAGTGCTTTACATTTGACTCCAAAAAGTGTGCGCACGTCTCCCGTGTGACGTCGTCATTAACGTGGGAGGATGTGGGGGTATAATTTGCTGGGTATCCACATCGGTCGGCGTCCATTAACATGTTGCAAGAGGCAAGTTTACAGATGCACGGCCGCTGGGCGTAAATACCTCAAGGTGAGGAGGAATATGTTACATTACCCCCCACCTGAAGACCACCCACCGGACGAGCTGGCCAGGCTTTAGAGGAAATTTGGCATGGAAAAAACAAATTTTGCGGCCAGCATGGATGTCAGAGGCTGGAACCCAAGAACGTTCAGCAAGCCCATACCACCTCCAATCAACCAAATACTGTAAGGTGCCACAAGAAAACCTGGAATCAATTATGAAGGAGACTTCATACTCCTCTTGTCCAGAAACAACCAATGGAGCAGGGGGAACACTTGGGACAGTATATCTATTGCAAACAAGTGGTTTGAGCAAGGAGACATGAAAGGTGTTGGGAATATGCAAAGAGGCAGGAAGTGCCAGACAATAAGAGGCAGGATTACTTTTCCTAATGATACGAAATGGACCAAGAAATCTGGGGACAAAGTTCATGCTAATTTTCAGCTTAACGTTGCGTGATGATAACCACACCCTCTCACCCACTTCATACCCCGCCATTTATCAGCATAATACTTGAAACGATCAGCCACAGTTTCCAGAGCGGAGTGAACCTTGGTCCACGTATCATGGACAGAAGCAAGGTGATCATCCAAAGCAGGTATAGCCGTGTCAGAGAAAACAGGTGGTAGTACAGTAGGATGACGACCTTTATTACTGAAGAAAGGACTATGACCAGAAGAGTCATGGAGTCTGTCAAACAATTCGGAAATGAGGGGAATGGAGTAGGCATTTTTAATGGTGATTTTGTTCAACGCTCTGTAGTCAATGCATGGACGTAACTCACCATCTTTTTTTAGATACAAAAAAGAATCCTGCACCAGCAGGCGATTATGATTTACGTACATGGCCCTTACTAAGGGCGTCTTTGATATACTCCTCCATTATCCTACTCTCCTGTGGAGATAACGCATATACTGCTCCCTTGGGTTTATGGAACAGTCATATGCTCTGTGAGGAGGTAGAATATTGGTCTGAGTTTTGTTAAATACCTCCTTAACTTATTGTTTGGGAACTTCGGAGGTTTGAGACATAGTAGTGGATAATGTAATGATGCCCACTCTATGGTAATGTGTAACATACACCTCTCAGTACAATCCTTGCCCCATTCCATTATTTCCCCATTAGCCCAGTCAATATGAGGATTGTGCTTAGTAATCCAAGGAAAGCCTAATATGATGGGGAAAGAAGGAGAAGCAATAACTTGAAAAGTTATGTCTTCCTTGTGTAAGGCACCAATGAAAATGCTAATGGGTAAGGTTTTGCGGGTAATTAAGGGTTGAGAGAGTGGTCTCCCATCAATAGCCTCAACGGCAAAGGGTGATAGTCTCTCCTTGATAGGTATAGTATTTTTTTTTTACAAAATGTATATCAATGAAGATTCCTGCTGCACCTGAATCCATCAGGGCCTTGCATGAAAAGTTCTTCTTGTTACATTTAATCATACTATCGAGAAGAAATCTATTTTTGTTATTCCCAATGGACATATCCATTACACCTAAGACCTGTCCCCTTAAGTATTCTGGACATATGGGACAAGCACTCCTCATATGTCCTCTTCTACCACAGTATAGACATAGGCCCTCTTTTCTCCTATATTGTCTTTCTGCCTCTGACAGTCTGGTGACCCCTAACTGCATTGGTTTGGGTTCAGACTGAACAGGAGGATCAGGAACAATAGGTCTGGAAAAACGAGGTGCTAGTGACATAGCCATACGTTTAGTTTTTTTCTGGTAGTTTCTCTGGTTCTTAATCTATTATCAATTTCCATGACAAATGTTATAAACTCATTTATTTTTTAGGTAGATCTTTGGCAGCAATCTCGTCCAGAATTGCTTCGGACAATCCTTTTTGTAAAAGCAGAGATCAACCCACTATTAGTCCAGTTTACCTCAGATGCCAAGGTGTGAAATTATATGGCATAATCTGAGATAGACTGGTTCCCTTGTTTTATATGCATTAGGGCAGTGGAGGCGACATCCTCACTGCCTAATGGTTCGAATGTTAATTTGAATTCCGCAAGGAATTCCTGGTAGTTGTGTGCGATACTCCTATTACTCTCCCATAACGGACTGGCCCAAGCCATATAAAGGCTTTACCTTTAAGTTGATTCATTAGGAAACCAATCTTAACTCTATCCGAGGGAAACGATCCTGGTGAGGCCTCAAAATGATAATTTGATTCAGTAATCCCCGGCATTCTTGAATATTTCCATCAAAATGCGGGGGAAGGAGATAGGGAGATAGTAGGTGCCTTATGTACTATAGGTGGAGGTACACTAGGCAGAGGTGACACAGTTGGAGAAGCCGCAGGTTGCAGATGCGCTGTGCTAGTAAGAAGCGTACTGAAAGCCTGTGCAAATTGATCCATACGGTGATCATTCTCCTCTAGCTTTCTCTCGCAAGCTGCTATGTGCTTACACAATTCTACAGGATCTATGGCCATGTCGTAATGTCAGGATTACTAATTGATCCAGCCGACTTAGTCATTAACCTAGGAGGACATTGGGGTACAATTTGGCGTGGATCCGCAGTGGCCGGCGTCCATTAACATGTATCAAGAGTCAGTTATACAGACGCACGGCCACTGGGCGCAAATACCGCAAGGTGAGGAGTAATATCTTACAGAAACTACTTCAGATCAAAAGTCTAGAATGACCCTATACCACCCTGAGGGAGATGCTCTTCCTGAGAGGTCCAACAGAACTCTGCTTAATATGTGATTGTGACTAAAGGTCCTGAAGTTGGCATGTATAAGCAATGGTTCATGCATACAATTGTACGTGACATGACACTGGCTTCTCCCATATTTTTTTATGTTTGGTAGAGAAGCAAGTATGCCCATTGACATCCACCTGGGAGTATCCTCAGATAGAATGAACCATGGACCTCACGATTGCTATGTCAGGCAACTAAAGGATAACTTACAAAAGGCTTATGGGCAGGCCACAGCCAACCTGAATGAAAATAACAAGCAAAGATATAATACTAGGGTACATAATAAGGACATTCATTCTGGAAACAAAATCCTACTGACAAAAAAGAAAACACAAGTTAGCTGACCGTTGGAAAGACATTTTGTTTGAAGTCGTCTCCAAGATCCCAGGGATTCCCATGTACAGAATCAAGGGACCTGAAGGCTGGATAAAGTTAAAGCATAAAAATCACTTATTGCCTGTGGCCTTTCCAGAAGATGACAAAGTTAATAATAGTCAGAATGATGGAGATTAGAGCCCAGTATGAGACACTCCGCAGCAGTTGACCCTGGATAAGGTTTCTGTTGGCAGAGGAGCTGTTGAATCTGGCTATGAACAAGAACAGCCTTCTGTCCCTGCTACTTCTCCATCTTTTCTGAATCCAAAAAAACTCTAACTTTGGCCCAGGTTCCTCTGAAAGTTCTATGGGAAGAGCAGAGCCTCAAGCAACTGGACCCCTGCCTAATAGTGTGGGGGAATACCGTGTGCTGAAGATGTCGGCAGACTCCCACAGAGGAATCTGGGCTGAAGTAGAAGATATAGGCCACTGAAGTAACTGACATATGACAACAATGGGGAACCACCCTACTCTCAGTCCCAATCCAAGTACAATAAATGATAAATATGTTGCACGCCTAAATTAAATTCTTCGTAAAAGTGCTTTGCTGTTATAAATCATTGTTCCTATATCATGTACCATGTTCTCTTATACTGTTTTGAAGCTGGCTAGGATGTTCTTGTCCTGTCACTGGGAGGAAGAAATTTTACGCGGCGGTACATGTAACTCGGAGTGGTTGTTCTGTCTTTTGGGCATGTGTCAGTCAATCAGGGCTATATATACGCCTCTCAGCCTATCAGAGGAAGCAGTGTAGCGGAGAAGCTTCTGAAAAAGGAGGGAGAGGCAAAGCTAAGGAGGGGAGTAAAGAAACAGGAGACACATTGCTCTTTGTAAGCAGGCCAGGAGCAAGCCCTCTGTTTTTAGTATGTGCACAGTGCACTGTCAACATCCAAGCAGTACACTGAGATTCAAGTGCTGGTGTTCAGAAAATATAGCATTGTGCGGTGTGGTTCCTGAGTGAGTGGAAAAGACTGCAAGTACCCAGAGTGTTCAACTCCTGAATTCGGTCATAGTACCAGTAAGGTGCAATCAGAGCTGCAGAAAAGCATCTGTGTGGAAAGACCCTTTCATTGTAAGCCAGGAGGCTAAAGGGACAGCATCCCAGAGCTGTCTGAAGACACTAATGAGAAGCACTTTACTAATATATATCAGCATTAATACCTTTGTTTCCCCCGGTTAGAGCTGCCTGAATCAATAGCTCAGACAGTGCACCAACACAAGGATACCTTGGTGAGAAGATCACCTACAATTGATTAGGGAACTGGTGTTACTAGTTAGTCAGTTTTCGGTATATTACAAGTCTCATGATTGTCAACTCACTGCTAGAGCTAAACTGCATAAGTGCAACAGTTGGATCCTTGTATACAATACAATTACAATACTGGTTTATTTGAATATATATATATATATATATATATATATATATGTGTGTGTGTGTAAAAAACAGATAACATTTTATCTGTTTTTTACATCTGCATCATTGGACTAATACGACTACAATATCTACTTGAATATATACATATACATACATACATACATTCATACATACAGAGGCATAACTAGAAACCACGGGGCTTCGGTGTGAAAATTGCCCTGGGGCCCCCGCCACCACCCCTATACGTTTACCCTCCCCATCCCATACGTTCCCCCCCACACTTGCAGACAAACACACACAAATACAGACACACATAGACACACACATACAAACACACACAAATACAAAGACACATACATACATAGACACAGACAGACATACACAAACATACATACAGACACACACACAGGCACACAGACAGACATACATATACTTACAGACACACACTCATATACATACACACAAACAGAGAAACATTCATACAGACACACGCAAACACTCACACACACACATACATACAAACACATATACAGAATGTTTTAGTCACCGTCCTGTTTCCTACCTTTTAGGTGCAGGAGGGTGACTTTCCTTGGGTCCAGTGGCTCAGCCTGATGGGAGTCAGAATGGGAACTCTTCTCCTTCCTCCTCCCCATGGCTCCCGGTGATTGCTGGGAGGAGTAACCGGGGCTGTCACTTCCTCCCAACGTCTGACAACGTCTGACATCACCACAGGGGGCCATGTCGTGCTGTTAACCCCTTAAGGACACATGACCTGTGTGACATGTCATGATTCCCTTTTATTCCAGAAGTTTGGTCCTTAAGGGGTTAAAGCGCCGCAGCACTGACCGGGCACCCTGGAAATTAATTGCCATCGGGTGGCCCTAACAGCATTGGACACCCGATGGGCCCCTTCAATGTGGCCCCGGCAGTCATACGTAGCCGGTGGGCACCACCGTCACAAGGCAGCTGCGATTGCGGTAGTTCCGCCAGTATATATATATATATATATATATATATATATATATATATAGTCTGCATCTTTGCTGTGTGTGCAGTATTTTTTTCTTGTGGGGAAGGGGCCAGTTATCATTGGGTGGGTTCCCCCTATTCAACTAAGTACAAATCACTGAGTGATGGCAAAAAAAGAAAGATGTCTTGTTCTCCAAGCAACTGCAGAGGCTCAGGTTTGCTGTCGTCAGCGTCACTGAAATATGTAACTGCCATGCATGGTAGCCTGATGGCGGAGCAAGGTGAAAAAAGGGCGACACAAATTGGAACCATCTTCTCAAACATCCAGTGCACAACATGCACAATACTACATATGGCTGATTTCACCAGGTACAGTATAAAGCCTGCATAGAAGAGATATGTTTCTTGTTGTCTTACCACAATATTGGGGAATCCATAAACAATTTCATGTACATTCCTCAACTTCTCAAGCAGATCATTTCATATTATAACACTACCAGCTATTCTTGCTACTTACCTTTGTTAATTTTGGTTACTGCCATAACCATAATTGGAACACCAATGACTGATGATAGGATCCAGATGCATACATTTATAGCTTTAGCTTTTGAAGGTGTACGGAAGTCCAGTGCCCGAACAGGATGACAAACAGCCACATAACGGTCCACACTCATCATGGTCAAGGTGAAAATGCTGGTGAACATATTGTAGTAGTCTATGGAAATAACTATCTTACAGAGGATCTCCCCAAAGGGCCAGGTTTCCATGAGATACTTGGCACTCTGGAAGGGGAGTGTACTGGTGGCAAGGGCATCTGCCAATGCAAGATTGAATATATAAATGTTGGTGGCAGTCTTCATTTTGGTGTATCTGTAGAGAAGAAATAAAAAGTGAGAATCGTCCTTTATTCACTTTTAAACATTTTTGTTAGACAAAATGAAATGCAGCTTGGGACATAAAAGAGATTTTTTTACCCCTTCCCGATGTTAGGACCTTGCCGTGCTACACAGAGTGCGCTTAAATGTCTAAAGGACAACATACAGTGCCCTGCAGTTTAGTGTGATCAGGGTTATATATTCTTAGAGACCAAAGAACTCTAATAAACACTAGAAGTCAGCGCTGCTTAGAGCCCTTTAAATGAATTTATAAAGCTATGGCTGAGCTTGAGTGAGACTCCCAAAGGTCTGACCTTGGCTGGGTCTTCCTGCCCATCCCCAGCCAATTGTTACTGGTGCTGGGCTTTGCACAGTGTAATTGGCTGGTAAGAAGGCTTGATTCATAATTACAGTGACTGTACTTTTGAAAACAGGCAGTAGATGGCGGTCACAGACCACTATATACTGTGTTAACTATGAACCCCATAATATCATAATTGATACTAGCAGATGGTTTCCATAGGGTTAGTGTTGGAGCTTTGGGTTATGGTAGGGTTAAGGTTAGATTTAGGGGTAAGAATAGTGTAGGGTTACAGAGTTAGTGCTAGGGTAGCATAATGGTTAACTTTAGAGGTAGGGTTAGTGTAGTGTGAGTGTTAGGGTAAGGTAAGGATTAATGCTTGGTCTGGGTTGATGCTGTTTTAAGGTTGTAGGGTACAAGTTATGGGTAAAATATGATTAGCGTTATTGTAAGCTTTAGGTAAGGGGTATGGTTGGTATAGGGTTAGCATTAACTAACAAAATGTATTTCGATCTTAGGCATATTAGGCATGTAACAACCAAGACTAATATATGACTCTATGTTGAATTATTTTTATAAAGAGGCATTAGATGCGTAAACATTATTATAAACAAAAATGCCCCCTCACCACCCCCTCCTGATTTTTAAAATTTTATTCACAAGTAAGGTTGTGTAAGATATACACAGGAAATTAAATGAAAGCCATTTCTGTCCTGTCAAAATCAAGGTTTTGTTTTGGTTCAGAACTTATAACTTTATTTTAGCGCTCAATCATATAGATTAATTGCAATATTTTTACTGTAAATCATATAGATTAATTGCATTTTTTTTTTTTACTGTAAATGCCATATTTCAGAGATTCTGTTTCCAGGAAAAGTCAACATAATAAAATTGCAACTTTCAATGCTTGCTGCAGATTTGAATTATTAAACTTAATTAAAATGCAAACTTAAAGATGAATAGGTATATTTTTTTGACATTGCTTTATTCAATTATATCATTTCAAGTTATTACTTATTTATATTTAACCCCTTAAGGACACATGACAAGTGTGACATGTCATGATTCCCTTTTATTCCAGAAGTTTGGTTAAAGCAGCTCTGTCACTTTTTGGGGTGTTTACTTATTTTGCAAAGTCTTCAATGGTGCCGCTTGCAATCAGGTGGCTGCGGGGTACAGGGAAAGATGAGGTTTACTTACCTGAATTTATCCAGCCATCGTCTTTTCAGCCCCTTTTACTTCATCTACCAGGAGCCAACCTTAGTGCTGTACTCTCGCACATGCTTTGTCTTATTTATCTCTTGACTGAGATGCAATTGCAGTGAAATTCCAATATTTTATCTTTATGAAATACTCACTGGGGAGAGGGAGGGTGACAGAGCTGCTTTAGTGTGGCAACTATTTTACTTCGTATCAATGTGATTTTTGTTATCACTAGTTCTTAAGTGATGTGCAAACATAAAGACCAATAATATCACTAAGGAGTCTGTGCCACTATAGCCAAGAGTAGTGTTAGTTAAAATGGCAAATTGATTTTTTGTTTTTGTTTCAGGTCATCAAATCTTTCTATTTCAAAGGATAATCAGCTTAATTTGGATTTCACCAACTGCTTCCTGTAAATGAAATGAAAATTTGACTTCAAAACAAACGTTTTACAGTTTTTTTCTTTAAAGAACAAAGAGCAATGATTAGTAATACAAGGAGGAAAAAAGCAACTCCACTAATCATGATTAGTTAAAAAAAAAAAAAAGGATATTCAGATTGAGACTTGTGCATATTTAAGTACAAGATTTATATAGATCTATACATATTTGTACCCAATCACTGGCATATCTGGGAACTCACTGGGTTTTCCCAGGAGCCTTTATATTTTTTCTGAGTCTGATTAAATGTACCCTGCTGTCGTTGGGCTCAATAAGAGGGCATTGATAGGTTAAAAGGCGTTGTTGCCATAGCTGCAAAAACACCTTCATAAAAGGATCTGGTTTTAAGTGTTTTAAACTACTGAAGAATAAAAATGACAGAGCTATCTTTCCACTGCTAAGCATGATAAAGCAAGCGGTTAATATCTTATCTAGATGGAACAGCACCTTTCACAGCTTTCCATGTAACAAGAATGATATTGCTTATGGCAACAATTCCAGTGTGGTTTTGCTTTGATTAAAAATATAGCACTTAAAGCCAAGAGAACAAATGTCGTTGGATGCACTCACAGAGTCTATTTAACTGCTGCAGCTTATTAACTCTATTGAAAAAATGTACAGTAGAGCAAGCAGATTGATATAAATGCTCGGAATGGATGGCCCTAAATGTTTTATATATTAAATATGATTTTTACATAGCAGTTCCATCATTATATAGCAATGGTTCCCAAGTTAGTCTATTTGTAACACAATTGGCACAGGATCAAAATATTAGATACATATTTTTAGATGTATCAGATTTCAATAGCTCCAAGATTTTTTGGCATTATGGGATCCCAACAGGCTGTCTGTCTCTAAAAACAAATCATTGAAACTCTGGGTCCTGTGACAGACTGCAGCACAAGGCCAGCTGCCATATTTCTCCTGGGGCTCAATTCCAGGTAGAGTAAGATGGACAGAACCTTGAACACATGTTTATGGCTATAGTAGAGGTGCTGAGAAAGTCTACACGACCGTGTAGAAGGCAGATATGAAACAGTTATTAGAAGATGTCAGAGAAACTAAAAAGAAAGGTTATGGAGCGCTAAGCAGAGGAATAATTATAGGTCATATGGTGAGACAGTAACAGCTCTGGTAAAAGGTTGTACATTTTACATTTGTGTCATTGGGATAGGTCTCATTGGCATAGAGACTTTATATAGAGTGGGATTCATTTAGAGACATGTAAAGGATCCTTCTATTCGTGCAGCGATGATCCTTGCAGCTTCTCCCGAAATCCAGCTGAAACGAAGTGATTATAACTCCCAATCCCCCAAACATGAGTCGAGACTTCGTGAAGGGGTAAAACGATCTGATTTACTATGGGCTACCCGCCCGGTATTTATGCAGGTCTCCCACCTGGTGGACCAGATGGAAGACTGGGACAAAAGCATTACAGTAGCCAATCACAGTGGCTATAACACAAGCACTCCCCTTTCCATAAATCACTCCCTCTTTTCAATCCTGGAGATAATTAACTTAAGTGAGTAAAAAGAGCCTTAATTATCTCCAGGTAGAAAGAAACATGGCTTTTCTTATTTTAGCAAAACAGCATAAAAATCTATAACTTTCATTTTACATAACAAACTTTAAGTCCCACATATCCCCAGATAGCTTGGATCGGAGTGCATATTCTAGGCGAATAGCCCTCAGATCCCACAAACACAGTTCTCAGAAACGTCGACTGAAATTTGGCTTTCGCCGGCCGTTCGTGTGCTTGTAGCTGACTACAAGTAACATACTGTAGCTATCTGGGGTCGGTCACTTTTGCATACTTCCAACGCACGAATGAAGTAGTATCTCCGACATTCGTGTGTTTTTCCACAGTACGAACGAGGATTTGAAGAGGTAGCAGCGGTGTTCAACAAAATAAGTAGCCGAAATTAGTTCCAGGGAATCCTCGCCATTTACCGCTGCGCATTCGACAATCCAAAATGGCGATTGCCACGTGTTCGGTAAACGAATGCGGACCACCAGCTATTCCCCAATTAGTCTGTGGTTAAGCGCAACAGTCTGGGTGGTTAATAGGCGCCACACGACCTCAGTGGGAGGTCGGGTGGTTTGGTAGTTCATTCGTTTTTCTCGCTATTTGCACGAAATCACTCTGTAACCATCCTAATAACCGAACAAGCTGGTTCACATGGTCTGTTTAATAAGGGATTTCGTTACAAGACAAAATAAGGGAGGGATTTTAAAAGTAAGGTTTCCAAATTGACAAGAAATTGTTACATAGCTACATAGGCTGAAAAAAAGATGTGTCAATCAAGTTCGATTTTCCTCACATTTGTTTTTTGCTGTTGATTGAAAAAGGCATAGGAAAATCCTACACTAAATAATGGAGTGTCTGAGGAAGTTTAGAAAAGTGCATGAGCTGGCACTTTTTGCATGCTTAAAAAACAATGAAGTATGATTGTGGGGAAAAATCTGAAAGGGTTTGTTCACCAAAGTATGAACTGCTTGGAAAAGTAAACTCAACGTGCATATAGAATTTAGGTAAAAGTCAAAATCAGCTATGTTTTCAGTTTGGTTATTTTGACTAAAGCGTTGAAATACCCTTTAAATTCACTTTACAATTATGGAAATTAATATTTGGGGAATAATTCTGAAAATGTAATTGCCTGTTCCACAAACCTTTGTGCAAATATACATTGTGACATTCCATAAAGAAACACACTAATTGTAAAAAAACACACAATAAAAACAACATTATTTGAAAGTGGGGTGTGCACCATAGTAGGTTTAAATTACTGCCACCCCTCTGATAAAAGAAGAAAAAATAATCTATATGTAATTCAGTTTGAGAGTTTCTTTACTGTAGCCTAATCTGCCTTCTCTATAGGAAGCATTGAATGCAATGTTTTTCTTTGA
The DNA here is from genome assembly GCA_933207985.1 of Pelobates cultripes. Lineage (NCBI taxonomy): Eukaryota > Metazoa > Chordata > Amphibia > Anura > Pelobatidae > Pelobates > Pelobates cultripes. The sequence goes on along the minus strand of OW240912.1, from coordinate 169,518,772 downwards.
GCAGCACTAGCTGCATTCCGTATCTTAATGCTATGCATATCTTAAATGGACACTACATGTTCCAAATTAAAATAAAAAGCACTGTTTAGTAGATATAATCCCAATGAAAACATGCATGCACTTAAGCATGCATTTTCTCTGGGATATATCTAAAATCAGCTGGCAAACGTTGCAGTCCTCTTGCCAGAAGCATTTGCAAGCCCCCCCCCCCCCCTTCTTACCCTGCCCAGATGTTCTGTGGCTGTCCAATCACAGACTTCCCAATGCAGCTCAATGAGAATGCTTTGCAAGGCATGTGTTTAGAAGCATTGCCTGCCTCTCAGATTTAACTCCACTGAGCTAACCAAACCAGGAAGTTAACATGACTTGTCTTCTGATTGACAACTGGGGGGTGTAGGGGTGAGATTATAAAAGTGCCAGTTTCTAGGACAAACTCTTCAAACATAAATTATTCAGCAAAGCTAAAGTGCTCTAGGAGTCCCTACAAAGTTGAACTGGCTTTAGTTGCTGTCTGAATAACACTCACTAGAAGTGTGTTTTTAGCTAAATGTAAATATACTGTATCTCAAAAATGGTAATGTGTTACATTGTTATGCAGGAGATGTAGCATCTATGTATTAAATCCACTACAAAGAAAACACATACATTAATCACATTAACACCATCATTTAGGTTGGATTGCAGCATCAACTTTCAGCTTAAAGCCTTTATTCATGTTGGATTGCGTGAGTTAAGTAATTAAGGTTTGGTTGTAATTGATTTTGGGATGATTTGCCTCATTGCTCGGTGTGTTTTATTATTAGAGTGCTATGCAAGACTTCTGACATCATGTCAAACACATAGATGTCTTCCATGTGTAAATACCCCTTGAAAACTGTTGCAGATAAGGCTAATTGCAACCTTGTGACATGAGGACCAAACTATCATGTTGGAAGCATGACCTGTTGACACACATGCCATGAAGGGGATGAATTTTTGACACTGGTGATCTTTCATATATGTCCTAGGAATATGAGAATAACCTGCATTTACTGTACCAGGGTGTTTTTATAGTTTCTACAATTCTACAAGACAGATGAAAGGCAGAAAAGAAAACTTATAAAAGAGAAAGTTGTATCACTGCCAGGCAAATTAAACACCTAGGCACAAGATTGGAATGTTAAATAATGTTGGAATAGAGTGGAGAACTGAGTGGACACTTCATACATTATTAAAGTGCAGGCACAATGAAAGGACATTTTTGCCATTTGCAACAAAATACTGCAGAAGTAGAGAAACAAAACTTAAATCTTGATCGCTAGAATTACTAATGAAACTAAATACAGTGCATAGTGACCAATACATCCAGGAAACCAATGAACTCTATTATTAAATGTAGATTTGCAATCAAACCAAAATGATGGGTGAGAGAATAGAGGCATCCGCAATTTATCAGGGGAAATAAAGTTTAGCAAGGTGCATATAATTAGAAGGGAATACAGAAAAAAGCACTTGGATCACTTGGGTTCATGTAGGATGCCTAATTCCACACTGATAGGCATAATGGGTCATAACAGATTTTTATTCTACCCTAGTAGAACAATATTTATGAATGTCTTAATTTTAAGCAATGCTAGGTCTGAGGGACAGAAATTATTACTGCAAGGCTAGTAGTGCTTAGCAGCATGTCTGATAAAGATAAAATTGGTTTTGTAGCTACTGTTTACTGAAGTTATTGCGTAATGGGACATTTGGCCTGGAGCTGAAGGTCCACTGAAGCATCTTAAACACTCCAGTAGAGATGCAAAGGAAAATTTTGTTGCATTCAGTATGGTGACATTTCTCAAACTGCGCCTCTTTTAAATAAAAAATGGTTTAATTTTTATAACATCTACACCATAGCTTAAGACCAAATGCCACATTGGTATTGGTACCCAATATTCACCCATAATTCACCTACACATAAAATAGAGCACCAATTGAACCCATGAGACATACAGCACCTAAATAAAGTAAATAAATAAAGCCCTCATAAAACCTACAGAAGAGGCATAACACCCATAATAAATATAGAAGCTGTATGCAACCATAACACATAGAGAATGCATGACACCTTTAAAGGGACACTATAGTCACCTGAACAACTACAGCTTAATGTGTTTACATTGATTGATAGGAATACGCCAGTGGCCGTCACTCAGACAGCCACCAGAGGGACTTCCTATCATGCAGGGCCCTAAAAAGGCCTTGTACACGTCAGACGTATTAAAATTCGTCTGACGTGTGCAGGAGAGAGAAGGCACTGTGTGCACGTCTTCTCTCTTCTGCCTGTCAGCAGAGGAGAGGGGGCGGGCAAAGACCGCGAGCTGAGCATGCGGTAGTGCGCTCAGGACTTCAGAGGGCAGCATGAATGCTGCCCTCTGAAGTATATACATATGTGCGGCGAAGCTGCGCATGCGCACAAGGGAGCAATGACGTTTCCAAATGGAAGCGTCTGATTCCTCCCGGCTCACGCCCGCCTATTTCGTCATTTTGACGAAATAGGGGACGCGGCTTCACGAGGCTCACGGCGCTGGAACAACGTGAGTAAAACGGGTTGGCTGGAGAGTCCCTTTAACATATGTGCCTATTTGACACTGATAATGCATACATCACATGACACCCACAACATATACAGTACCATTAGACCCATAACACCTACAGCATTCACATAGCACATGCTACACATTTGGAAATAGCAACCTACATACATACACAAATATCCTGATACAGTCAAACTGTCAAATTGTACCTGGACAAGAGATCTATCAAGGAAAGTTCTACATGTTTGGTGGAAAAAGTCACATGGAGAAGGAGGAAGTTGGTGAATTTACCAGCAATCACTCCTTGAACAAATACTGAAGAAACACTATAGTGTGAGGAATACAAGCATGTATTTAGGAATCTGGCCCCCCTCTACGTGGAGACTAAACGTTTTAAAATCTTTTCTTAATGACCACGCCAGTCACGCCACAACTGGCCCCACCTACATGGCTGAGATCATCAGTCTTGCTTTCATAGGAAACGCTGGACCAATCAGAATCTCCTTATAGAAATGCATTGAATGAATTCTGAGTGACTGCCACAAGAGGTGCTCCTAGGCAGCAATGTAAAAACTGCCTTTTCTCTGAAAAGGCAGTGTTTACAATAAAAAGCCTGCAGGGTCAGGGTTTAGATACCAGAACCACTACATTAAGCTGTTGTGATTCTGGAGACTATAGTTTCCTTTTAAGCTGTATGAGTCCCATAATATTGCTATTTGTTTCAACAGCATGGAAAAGATTGTGGATAATAAGCAGCAAAGTGTGAGACAAATATGGATTATGTATAACGTATTATGCACATTAAAATACAAGAATAATTAACCAATCATCTTATACTTTTGTACAACAGATATACAGATAAGAAATATATTGTTTGGGAGTGAAACATGCATACATTTTCACATAACCACAATTTCATGTCTGATCCACCATTTTGCAATTGTGTCCATTCATCATACTTGTTGAATAAGCAGGGAATTCTAGCTAATAATATTCTGTTATCTTTATATTTTCTAGTGAGCTGACGAGCAAAATGGAATAAAATATTATTTACCTTCCAGATAACAAATAGGTCTTGATAATTGTGGATGAGTGATGACATTTTAATGGCTATAAAGTTGTTTGCAAGGTTGAAGAGGTAATGCATTTTAAGGACTTTTCGTTTCCAGAAAATCAGCTTATGTCCCTTAACAAGATAGTGAGAGGTTGAATATTATTCAGGTCACCTTGCAGGAAGGATCGTGAATGTATCAATAGAATTCTTCAGAGGTTCTGATGTCTGAAATAGGGAATCCAATACATCGCAATCAAGGAAAATGAGTTTAGGTCATGATTTGGGATGAGAATTTATTGACAAATGAAAGTATTTTGTAGGAACACTTTCTAGTCATATCACAGTATGTCTTTGACGATAGTGAACAGAACATCTTCTTGAACAAATAGATTGCTGTACTTGTGGAACAGTCTGTATCAGTGCTACATGAATCATAAAATAAGAAAATAACATTTATTTATAAAATAAAAGAGAACTGGATGTAGCATAGTCTAGTAACAGTCTAATTACTAGAACATAGCAGAGTAACTGTTAGAAATTTAATTTTGAATCTGCCCAGCGGACTATAATGGTCTGTTCTTAACTGCTATAATATTATGTGTTTATGTTTAAAAAAACAGATACAAGATGTTAGTGGATATGGTGAGTAAAATGAGCCGATTATATGGAGATAAAGGAGGTGTCAAAATAAAATATAAGGAGAGGTAATATGGAGAGATAGGAGGTGTTATAGTGAGAGGTTATATGGAGAGATAGGAGGAGTTATAGGGAGAGGTTATATGGAGAGATAGGAGGAGTTATAGGGAGAGGTTATATAGAGAGATAGGAGGTTATATGGAGAGATTACAGAGATAGGTTATATGGAGAGATAGGAGGTGTTACAGAGATAGGTTATATGGAGAGATAGGAGGTGTTATAGTGAGAGGTTATATGGAGAGATAGGAGGAGTTATAGGGAGAGGTTATATAGAGAGATAGGAGTTATATGGAGAGGTTATATGGGGAGATAGGAGGAGTTATAGGGAGAGGTTATATGGAGAGATAGGAGGAGTTATAGGGAGATGTTATATAGAGAGATAGGAGGAGTTATAGAGAAAGGTTATATAGAGAGATAGGAGTTATAGGGAGAGGTTATATGGAGTTATATGGAGAGGTTATATGGGGAGATAGGAGGAGTTATAGGAAGAGGTTATATGGAGAGGTAGGAGGAGTTATAGGGAGAGGTTATATAGACAGATAGGAGGAGTTATAGAGAGAGGTTAGATGGAGAGATAGGAGGAGTTATAGGGAGAGGTTATATGGAGAGATAGAAGGAGTTACAGAGAGAGGTTATATGGAGAGATAGGATGAATTATAGAGAGAGTTTATATGGAGAGATAGGCGGATTTATATGGACAGATAGGAGGAGTTATAGAGTGAGGTTATATGGAGAGATAGGAGGAGTTATAGGGAGAGGTTATATAGAGAGATAGAAGAAGTTATAGGGAGATGTTAAATGGAGAGTTAGGGGGAGAGATTGGAGTTATAGCAGCGATATTGAGAGGAGTTTTAGGGAGATGTTATATGAAGTGAACAATTATAGGTAGGAATTATAGAGAGATATATGTAAATGTATGAGGAATATGCTAAACTTATCATGAGAAATAGAAGAAGCTGCAATGTGTTTGGTAACATACATAGATAGACCTGTAACTAGAGGCACTGAAGAGTCACCATGTAAGATTGACATTGTTATAAAACCATCCTGAATTTACACAACTAAGGTTGATTTGTAAGTGCTGGTTGCAAAATATAGTTTTTCTACCTTTAGTTATGTGAAGGCATATTTACTGTACACCTAGAAACACTGAGACTGACTGCATATGAGATGTGTGTGTGTGTGTGTGTGTGTGTGTGTGTGTGTGTGTGTGTGTGTATACTAATATACTCATGTATATAATATGATAAAGGCACACAGAATAAATATTGTATACATATACCCAGTTTCGGTCAATTATAACAAGGTGCATTAAGTGCTGATATAAGGATGCACACATAACTACATAGTAATATACACTCTTATAACAAGGTACAATTCTTCCACACTTCATCACATATTCTCATCATGTAATTATATATAATATCTAAAGGTACAAACAGAGCAGAAGGATACTGGTAAAACACATGTATATTAGAAGAAAAACAAGCAAACATCATCTATCTATCTAAATTACCCCCCTCTGTCTTCGGCATACATGAAGGAAGTTGGCTATTAGTGCAAGTTAAGTTGCCGGGCACATGAAATAATGAAATATGTATTAAATTCCCGCTTGAGTTTTCTATCCCATCTTAGAGAAAGTGAAGCCTGTTTTAGTATGGTTAAGGAAGAGTTAATGCCAGTCCCTCGCCCCCTACCGCTTCCCACCCTCACACACCTCCATACCTGACAATCCCATACATGACCAAGATGTTGCCGAGAAGCCCCACTACACACACCACAGAATAGAGGGCAGTGATAGCCACTGCCATGATAATGGAAGCATGATTCCTGGAGAATCCCTGGCCCGGGACACCGAGGCTGGCATTGGATGAAGGAGAATAGGACAGGTTCTGTGTCGCATTGGAGAAGAGGAAGTCTGGGTACAGACTGGAGGAGGACAGCTCCAGTTCCAGATCCATTACTAAGCTGCGACGAGATGCTCTTTCCTGTTCCTTGTACTGTTGCAAGTGCAAGTGGTACCCGAGTCCGCGTTGCCGTGGAGACAGGAGAACGTTGAGGACAGGATACTCGAATCACAGCAACTGAGCGGAGAAGAGGGAGTGGGAGAAAGAAAAAGGCTCCTTCCTTTTTTACAGGCAAGCCCTCCTCTTACACCTCCCTTCGATTCCCACTCATACATTTCCTCATTCCCAGCAGACAGGACACCCTCCCCAACCTGAAATTCTCCCTACCTTGCATTTCACTCCTTCCCGCACCCACGTTTCCACTACCTCCCTCCACTACAGCAAAACTATCAACTCCATGCTCACCACAAACACTGCCTTTCCTAACTCCCCAATTCTCACATATACATATGAAACAGAGAAAGCAAATCAGATGTCAAACACACAAGCATGTCCCTTGCCCTTGCACAGTCCCAAGTGAAAAACAAACAGAGGGATCATTGGTTTCTGTCCAGCATTCACTTCTTATCAGAGTTCCCCTAGCTTCAGCTTGCTTTTACACAATTGATCAAAGTATTACTGCAACCAGCCCTTTTTCCACCACCCAGCACTTTCATCAGCATTGCACTCCTGGCTTCAGCTGTTATCTTCCACTTCCCTCATTTACAACACCGGTCAAGCATTCTCTCATATATGCACTTATTGCTCCACTGGCTCCAATCTTTCTTTGTTAACACCATCCTTAGTCATTCTGCATTTCACGTCTTTTGTGTTCTACAACATAACGGGTTACTTATCTACATATACATCTATCATAACCATTAATCCTTATATTAAGCTCCAGATTCCAACTAAATGCATTGGCTTCATGATATCCTCATTTCCTTCCAATACAGACCTTAATTACTAATCATCAATAAAATCTCTCACCAGGTCTGCTATTAAAGGTTGGTTGATGCGTATCTCTGTGCTGTCAGTTAAATTATATTTTACAATACATAATATGGTTGCAAAACATACAAAGCTGTAACGTAATGTTTATAGAAACTACTCAGTGCAGGATAAAAAGGAGATGGGTGTTCAAAGAACTGAAATCTTGATAAATGGTAATTTAACAGTTGCCTGGGACTTGATTCACATGATCTGCCCTTTCAAACCAATAAGGGGTTTTGAGGTTAAGGATACTTTACCACTGTTAACCGTTAATCAATAGTTTTTATATATATATATATATATATATATATATATATATATATATATATATATATATATATATATATATATAATTTTAAAGCTCTACAACTCCCTCTCTGGGTATGTGCTTTTATATTCCTGTGTGACTCTCCCTGTCTGGATGTCTCTAGTGTGTGTCTCTCTGTGTGGTAGGCCAATATAAAGAGCAAACTGGCCACATACTGGTCAATGTAGCAGCATATGGTACACTAGTGGTGGCAGTTTAATTATATATGATACAGTGTAGGGGAACAATAATAGCATATGGGGCAGTATGTATGGTGCAACACACTATGCCCCCCTATGCACACTCAGGAATCAGGATATCCCCTATGCACACTCACTATACCCTGTACACATACTACACCCTGTAAACAAACATACTACAGTCTCTGTCCACGAAACGAACGAAAGCGTGCACGCACACACACACACACATTATACCCTCATACACACACACACTACACCCCCTATACAACCAATGCACCCCTATACACATACACTGCACCCCATATACACACTCACTATGCCACTTTATACACATTTCACTTATAAACACACACTACACCACTATACATACATAGCACCCCTATATATACAAACACTATATCTCCTATACACACACACACACACACACAATACCCACACACTACACTCCCTGTACACATAGTACGCTCACACATACACACTAGGGGTGTAAAACTTAGTGTGTCCCAGCTCCTCCAGTGTATGTTTGTTGAACTGCCAGGAAGTAAATTGGATTACATTCCATCTGCCCACTAAAAAACCTCTCACACACGAAGTGTCTTGCAAGAGGAGAAGGGACAACATTGAGTGAAGCACACTGTATAGCTACTTCTGCAGCTCTAATATCATCAATCTTAGGAAGACTGGTCTTCAGAAGACACAGGAGTAGAGTTGAGCGGACACCTGGTTGGTCCGGCTTTGAAAAAAAGTCTGGGTTCGTGATCGAACTTGACCCCGAACCCGAACCCCATTGAAGTCAATGGGGACCCGAACTTTTGGCCACAAAAATGCCTCTAAAAAAGTCCTGGAAAGGGCTAGAGGGCTGCAAAAGGAAGTAAAATGGGGGTAAGAGTAAGACAAGTGCCCTGCAAACAAATGTGGATAGGGAAATCACTTAAAATAACATAAAAATTCAAAATACAGCTGAGCCATAAAATAGCACTAGATGGAATCTTTGATCTTAGCTTTGGAAGACCATAAATCAAAATTTAAAGCATGGCTGTCAGGAGGATCAACAGAATTATCCATTTGAGAGAGGGTTGGAATGCAGGGTATTCTCTTTCATTGTTCAAACTGAGCTCAACTCCTGATGCATGGAGAAAAGGCCTTCACAAGCCTCTGCTATTGTGTACATAGTTTATACTAAGTGACCCATAGGTTGAGGAGGCGGTGACCGTTGCGGTGTAGGTGGAAGCGGTGGTGGAGGAGGAGGAGATAGCCAACACTTTTTTATAAATATATTTTTTATTTTAATTGGGGTAGCCCCCAAAATATTTGGACTTATAAAAAAAGAAACATTTGCACCCTGCTCCCTCTTATGCTGTGCTGGTGCCTCTGTGCGACCAGCGCCTCTTCCTCCAAACTGCACACGTCACTCGCATGACCTTGATTCCATGTGGGGTCTAGTACCTCATCATCCTCCACATCATCTTCCACCCACTCCTCAACCCTGTCCTCCTTGCAGGTCTGCACACTGCAGAAAGCCACAGCAGTTGGCACCTGTGTTTTTCCAGCATGTAAAGTCTGCAAAGGACATATGGAAATTGTTTTAGAATTGTATCCATGCAACAGTTTTCCCTGTAAAACAGACCTCTCAGTTTGACTTGTGAGGGTATTGCCCCAGAATTACAATATTGTTGAAGTACCTCTTAGCTATTGATAACTGGTTTAAATATAGTAGCTTGTTATCTGCTAGTTTCTAGTATAGAAAATATAAATCTGTTGTCCATTACTTAGATCTGTTTAACAAGTGTTGTAGGTGCGAAACAATAGTACAAGTGACCGATGTAGTAAATTTGAATCAAAGTTCCATTTGCAAAAACAATTCTCGCCCATCTTCTGTGGGTTATTGCATTTTTAAGATATAGACTTATTGTATCACACTAGCCATGCACAGGTAGATTGTCTGGCACGTTGTTTTGGTGTTTGGTTTTTAACTTTGTAGTTGTGTCTTTACACAATATAGAAATGTATATTAATGCTTTTGTATATGAAGCGATCACAATAACACTTATTTTTCACTTAAAAAAAAAAAAAAATTCAGGCTACACCAAAATTGGTAATTCACAATATGACATCTGAAAAGCACATGAAAGGATGCTGTATGATTTTAAAAAAAAAAAGAACACACTACGTGAAGGTCCTGTTCACTAGAGTGTGTAGTCATGAATGTAACCGGTAAAACTTTGTTTTTACAGCCACTGGTTGGCCCATACATATTTTAAAACTTGTTTAATTTTGTTGTAGCATGACTTGTAGATATGAAGTGCACCGCACTAAAATACTATTTAGCAGTTTAGCACCCAAAAAATTTAAGTCAATGTGACAGCAGTATTTGACGTTTCTATTTGACTCTCACATATGAAGTGCACCGCAGACCGCAAATATACTATTTAGCAGATTAGCACCCAGAAAATAAGAATGTTTACCACTGCGCTGTAAGCACACTATTAGAAGCTTCGATTTGACTCTCAGATATGAAGTGCAGTCCGCAAATGTACTATTTAGCAGATTAGCAGCAAAACAATTAGAATGTTTACAACTGCGCAGTAAGCACACTATTAGACGCTTCTATTTGACTCTCAGATATGAAGAGCAGGCCACAAAATGTACTATTTAGCAGATTAGCAGCAAAACAATTAGAATGTTTACAACTGTGCTGTAAGCACACTATTAGACGCTTCTGTTTGACTCTCAGATATAAAGAGCAGGCCCCAAAATGTACTATTTAGCAGTTTAGCACCCAAAAAATAAGAATGTTTACAATTGTGCTGTACGCACACTATTTGATGCTTCTATTTGACTCTCAGATATGAAGTGCACCCCACTAATGTACTTTTTAGCACCCAAAAAATGTTAAGTTTTAAAACTGCAATGTGACAGCACTTTTTGACGCTTCTATTTGACTCTCGGATATGAAGTGCACCCCACTAATGTTCTAGTTTGCAGAATTTTTTCCTAAGCTGTCCCTCACAGCGGCAGTATTCTCTCCCTACACTAATAAGAGCTCATGTGCATGCTGTGCTACGCGATTCCAGTTTTTATATAGAGGCTGGGTCACATGCTGCACTGGCCAATCACAGCCATGCCATTAGTAGGCATGGCTGTGATGGCTTCTAAGGGCACACGAGTCAAACGCTTGTTTATTGGCTGCCCTGCAGCCTTTGAAAACGCACCATTAAATCGCCGAACACCGAACTCCAACCCAAACATACAGTGATATGTCCGTGTTCGGGTCCGGGGTCCAGAAAACGTAATGTTCGGTACGAACCCGAACTTTACAGTCCGGGTTCGCTCAACTCTACACAGGAGGGTGAGTACTCTGCAAATAACCCTTTAAATGTCAGCGCTCAAAGCCTGAACCTGAAAATAAACAGTTTACGTTAATCCTATGTTTAACTGCTCTTACAAATGCCTCATGTACTTAATTAACCTTTTAAGGGTTTTGTTATTAACCCTTATAGAGCCATACCATTTGGAACGTGTGGGTGATGTCACACACACACACGTTCACTATCACATGCTTCCCTGCAGCCAATCAGGGAGCACTTTAGGCTATTTAAACCTTTTTTGTCCATTTCACGATGCCCTGTTGTGGTTTCCATTTTCCATTCTCGTTATCCGAGAGCGCGTTTCTGGTACTGATTCTTGTGTATTTTTGACCTAGGCTTTCCTACTGACTATCCGATCTCTGTATTCCTTTAGTGAATACCATATGGCTCTGGGGCTTTGTTTACATAAACTTTATTTCATTTCTGAATCACTTTATCCTGTGTTACTGTTTTCTGTAAGGCCTTTGTAACAGTGATTTGCAAATATACAGCCAAAAATTATTCTTCCCTAAATACTGAAGAAAAATAATTATTTAGCATTTCTGCCATGTCTGATTCTCCATGATTAACTCACCCATCTCACTTTCCAATGGATCAACTCTTTCACTCTTAAACCTTTTGGCATTAACATACTTAAAAAAAGCTTTTTGGGGTTGGTCTTGGCTTTGAACTTTTCATGTTCAAGTTTATCCCATATAATTGCCCCTTTGCAAGCCCTGATTGTCTTATATTTGTTGCAAGATCCACAGAGGGTATCTGAATGGAATTATAGGAAGGTTTCCGCCGCTCGGCCTTCCGGGCTCTCTTGGGGTGCAACTGGTAAGGGACATGGCTCATAGCTCACAAAGGAGCCCTATTATCATTTATCAGGTTCAAAAACCTGTTTCTCTTAACTATACTACTAGTCCCTCTAGCCAAGCAATGTCTGGATAATTAAACTCATCCATGATTAACAAATTATCCATTTGTGCAGCCTTATTAATTTGAGATAGCACTCTTTCCCATCAGTATTAATGGTTGGATGTTTAGATTAGCATTCCTACCATTCCTACTATTGATGGGTATCCCCCATTTCCCCCTATGCATTTTTCCCTCCATAAGGCTTCCACATCCTCACCTATATCATCACATACAACACTTGGCTTCAAATCACGTTTAATACAAAGACATATCTTGCTCCCTTTTCTATCCTTTCTAAATAATGTATATCCATGTAAACTAATAGTCCAATCAAGTGTTTCCTCCCAAAAAAACAAATTTATAGAAAGCGCAAAAGAAAATCAGTAATATAGTGGATTTTCTAAGCAAATGCTTCAAGTTATAATTATCCACAAGAAAAAGTTAATATACAAAGCTGCCCGATACACTAAAAACCTTCCCAAGTTTTAGAACATCATACATAACATAAAATGAAATAAACACAGTATCAGCGCTTAGTTGATATACCCCTATATATTTATATAAGGGTCAACCACGAAAATATGTTAAATTAAATAAAAAGTTCCAGTTGCAGTCTTAATGGGGTGTTTTCAAATGTCGGCAGGGATTTGATAGTTGAAACAGAAATTGATGTAGAAAAACTTTGTCTCTATGTGTATCCAACCTTTAATAAAAAGATACTAACATAGCGTGATACAGTTTCAGCACTTTATTTCCCATACGGTAATCCCCCCTTAAGAGGAACTCTTACATTAAAAATTGGTGAAACTTATTTCTAAGGTTCACAATAAAAGCATAGATATGCAGAATGTCGGTTGATGGATATAAAGTTACCGCTCCGTGGATATTCAACCCCAGACCGGTCCTGTGCACTCGGATCAATCCTCACTGAAACGCCAACTAACCGATCTTGAGAAAGCTCGTTTGAACGAGCGAAACGCGTAGATCGTGTTTCTGGCGGGATTTTTGAATTTGGATAGATTACAGCAAAAGCATTGTGATTGGCTCACAGAATCACTTCAGATGATGTCAGGCATGCAGGCAGGTCAGGCGCAGAGGCAGCAGCTGCAGACTTGAATACAAGTAAAATCTTGATATATTTAGGGAGGCAAGGGGGGGCAAATGGTGGTTTTAACACTATAGGGTCAGGAATACATGCATGTGTTCCTGACCCTACAGTGTTCCTTTAATATATATAGCTTTTATGAAAACGTCTGCTATTCCTTTAAAGGAGGTGTTTGACAAGTAAGAGGTAGATAGTAAACCCATGGGCTATATGACTGTTGACCTTCAACCTGGTACTGTGCCACTCAGAAGAAAGGTGTATTCTCTGTCCTCCAAGGAAAATGTGATAATAGAAGAGAGCATTAAAGACACCTTTACATTTTATAACAAAGTCTTCTTCTCCTGCTGAGGCAAGATTCTTTTTTTTTGTCTCTGTTTAGACTACAGGGGTGTCAATCAAAATACATAATGCTTTACCTTCCTTTTGATTTCCAAGTAATTTTATAGGTATTGAGTTAATCCTTCCTTCACCAAAGTGGATCTTAGTGATGCTTACAATCTTGTATATATAAAAGAGGGGCAAGAATGGAAGACAGACACCCAGACAGAGTAGACATTGTGAAAATACTGTAATGCCTTTCGATCTGTGCAATGCTCCAGCTGTCTAAGAGTTTATCAATGATATTCTCAGGGATTACATCTTGTGTAATTGTGCCAAGGACAAGTATAATACTTCAATACACAGAGTATAACTCCAGTAACCAACCGTGTTGCTGGGCCTTATAGTTAGGACTAGCTAGAGTCAAGGGAAAGTCAGGTAGACAATAAGACAAAACCAGGTCAGGGATACCAGAATACAGAATGGTCAAGGGGATAGCCAGGTCAATAACAGTATAACACATTAATGGGTCAAGGAGAAACCACAACATGGCAATGGGCACTAGAAACTGCAAAGTTTTTTCATAATGACTACAGCCACGCCCACATAATGTGAGAGGGCGGTGATTTTGCCTCCAAGTGTCATTCATGATGCCATGATGCCCACGCCATTAAAAGGGGCATGTGTGTAGCAGCCAGCTCCCGTGTTGCTGGAGGAGCAGACTGGACCTGGGACAATGGAGGTGCGCAAGATTGGTGCTCCACTCGATCAGCAGACTGGTAAGGTATCTCAAGCTTTCTTTACATTACCCCCCCCTCAGAACAGGCAAGAAGGAAACCTGGCATGGAGGGTATGAATATCAGATGCAGAAACCAAGGGATGCCTCAGGCTTATAGCCAAGCCAATAAATAAGATATCGGAGCTTGCACGTGGAAAACTTGGAGTCGATAGACCAAATCTTAAATTCTCCATTGTTTTTTACAGGAATTGAAGAGGGAGGAGTAGGGAGCCTTATGATACAATTGCATAGCAAGGGTTTCAGTAAAGAGACATGAAAAATACAAGGGATGCACATAGAATGAGGCAATTCTAGTTTGTAAAAAAAAAAAATTAATTTGACCAAGGACCTTACAGGGACCAATATATCTGGTTGCCAACTTCATGGAAGGTACTTTCAACCTGATTTTAGGGATACTCAACCAATATGATAAATGGAGCAGCTTTTCTGCATCTGTTGGTGAAACTAGTTTATTAGCGAGAGTTTTTGGTCAAAGCGTTCGGCCCTTTCACCCAAATATCATGCAGTTCTTGGAGATACAGATCCAAAGCAGAAAAACCCCTATTGGGAAAGCAGTAGGCTGTAGAATAATAGATATATGCAATAAAGAACAGACTATGCTCAGTAGAGTCATGTTTAGAATTGTTTTAAGCAAATTCCTCCCAGCAGATCAGCCCAATTGCTGTGATGGTCATTTATAAATCACTTAAGGCAAGCATGTCAAACTCAAAGGCTAGCACGGGCCACATAAAAAAAAACAAAAAACAAAAAACCTTAAATTTTCATAGAAACATAGATTTGTTTTGAAAAGTACAGTATAAAGAAAAAAAAACAGCATCCCTCTCTACTAAACCCCAGTCCCCCCTCTACTAATCCCCAGTTCCCCCCTCTGTACTAATTCCCAGTCCCCCCCTCTATACTAATTCCCAGTCCCCCCCTCTATACTAATTCCCATTCCCCCCTCTATACTAAATCCCAGTCCCCCCTCTATACTAAATCCCAGTCCCCCCTCTATACTAAACTCCAGCCCTTGTTGAAAATAAAAAACAATATTAACCAACAAGCAGACGTCACTCACATTGCCGCTGCCAGTAGGTGACTCTGGAGTCCAGCCTCTGGTATACCCCCAATGGCGCCCTCAGCACCCTGTGCCAAAGCGGATCCTCCCACTACTCCTTGAAAACCTGTGAAGGTGGAGCACGTTGACGTCACGTTGGAATGTGATGTGGCATTATGTGCCTCCGTGCACCTCCAGCTCCTCCACTGTCCAGCCACGGTCATTGCAACACTGACTAACATACACTGAAAGAGACACACACTCACTCACTAACAGACACACACACTGAGAGACACACACACACACACTCACTGAAAGACACACACTTACTCACTGACAGACTCTCCTTACATTGCAGGTGCCTACTCTGCTCAAATTTAACCTGCCGGCAGCGAGGGAGCTCAGTCTTCCTGCTCCTCACTGCTCCCTCATTACATCATATTCTGGCACCCGGAATTACGTCATATTCCGGCACCCGGCATCACTACAGATGGCACGCAGGGAGCAGTGAGGAGCAGGAAGATGGAGCTCCCTCGCTGTCGCCAAGGACCTCTCCTCCCCGGCCGGGTAAATTTGAGCAGAGTAGGCACCTGCAATGTAAAGAGAACAGGTGCCTACTCTTCCTTAGTAAGTATGGCTCAAACTCGTGGCTCGCTGGGCTGCAAATATATTCATTGTGGGCCGCATACAGCCCGCGGCCCCTGAATTTGATATGCTTGACCAAAGGCAGGGGTAGGCAACCTTAGGCACTCCAGATGTTGTGGACTACTTCCCCCATAACGCTCTTATACCCATAATGCTGGCAAAGCATCATGGGAGGTGTAGTCCAAAACATCTGCGGTGCCGAAGGTTGCCTATGCCTGACCTAAGGTATTGTTCTAAATCTTTCAGCTGCTCTATTTGTCTGGAGATGATAGCAAGTAGAAAATTTTAATTGGATCCCAAGCTGAGAACAAAATCCTCTCCAGAATATGGAAATTAATTGGGTACCTCTGTCTGAGACTATATCGAGAAGAAGTCCACGGAAATAAAAACACTCAGTGAATATGGTATCTAATTCTTGGGAGATAGGAAGCTTCTTTAAGGGAGCAAAATGGGACATTTTGAAAAACCTATGCACTATAATTCAAACAAACTCGTTTTCTTGGCTCTATAGGGTCTTTAGGTCCCCCCCACCCTCAAGGTCCCATTCCCGCTGGTCTCTAGGGGGCTGAAGGGGTTAATTTCTTACCTTTCTCTAGCGCCAGGCTCCCTTGCCGCTGGGGACTCTCCTCCCTCTTCAAACGTCATCCGCCGAATGCACATGTGTGGCAAGAGCCGCGCGCGCATTCAATTAGTCCATAGGAAAGCATTTCTCAATGCTTTCCTATGGATGTCAGCGTCTTCTCACTGTGATTTTCACAGTGAGAAGCGCGGAAGCGCCTCTAGCGGCTGTCAATGACAACCACTAGAGGCTGGATTAACCCTATTGTAAACATAGCAGTTTCTGTGAAATTGCTATGTTTACAGCTGCAGGGTTAACCCTAGATGGACCTGGCACCCAGACCACTTCATTCAGCTGAAGTGGTCTGGGTGCCTATAGTTGTCCTTTAAGATGACTGTAGAACCCTTTGAGGAATTAAATTCTGTCAAAACGTTAATAGGCAAACTGGACCAGGGTCGTTCAGGGAT
Source organism: Pelobates cultripes (assembly GCA_933207985.1). Classification (NCBI taxonomy): domain Eukaryota; kingdom Metazoa; phylum Chordata; class Amphibia; order Anura; family Pelobatidae; genus Pelobates; species Pelobates cultripes. The sequence continues at coordinate 169,501,875 of OW240912.1, read as the reverse complement.
TGCAAGGGTTAGTAATAAGCCACAGAGGAAAGATGTAAGCGTTTTAGCCTGAGCATATTCTTTACGTGCTTGAAAATATTCCTTACAGTTAATAGTAGGACTCCAATCGTTTTTGTTATTTGGTCCTTGTTTTTTTATACCTGAGTGGCGTACTATGTTACTTGAATAAAACAAGGACAACAGACTTTTTCAGTGTTCTGGTAAAAACAAACAATTTAATGGATGGAGTCAAATAATTGTTTGTTTCAAGTATCTCTTTATGTAAGTCAGAGCACATGGATAAACAAGTGGAGGCTATGATTTTACCAGAAAGAATAAATGAGACAGGTTTTATGATAGGTTCAAGAGGCTCAATTTGTCGTCATAAGGCATCAGCTTTATAGCCCCTGGTCTATAGGCAAGTATAAAGTTAAACCTCCGGTGATAGAACACCTCCTGTGAAGCAATACAGTACTCTTTGGCCACTTATTCTGAACTTAAGAATGATCAGATTGATTTCCTAATACAGTGTGTGGCATTTATTTTAAGTTACAATTATTTTTGGACGGATTGTTGTTTTTACAACTTGAAAGGAGTGCCATGGGAACATGTTTTGCGCCAAGCTATGTCAACTTATTTATGGGCAAGTGGGAGGACGAGTTTATTTAGAACCACTGCCCCCTTGACGCAAATTTGTTCCTTTGGTGGAGATACATAGATGATTGCTTTTTTATCTGGCAGGGAAGTATAGAATCATTTAAATGTTTAAAATCTTATCTTAGTAATAATCCATACAACCTACAATTCACATTTCATCACTCTACAAGTCAAATCGAATTTTTAGATCTTGAAATATATATAAAAAAATGGGAAATCCACACAAAAACATTTCAAGAAATGCAGAAAGCCATATCTATACCAAGAGAAGACACTCTCCGTAATAAGGGAACACAACCAGAAGAAGAGAGCCTCGGCCTTCATAACGAAATACTGCAACTAATCCCAAAATATTAGAAAGGTATTAGCTAAACACTGGGATATACTGAAGAGTGACCATATACTCAATCAGTTTCTGGATGAACAACCGACTATTATCTTTTCCCAGGCTCCAAATCTAAAACATATGCTACCTACTGATAATTCTAAAAACCATCACCATGACACTACAAAAACACCTATTAAAAGCTTCACAAAGTGCAAGAAATGCATAGGATGCAAGGATAAGTCTAACCTAGATCACATAAAAGACAAGTTTCTCTCGTTGAACAACCAGAAAGAATATAGAGTAAAATTGTAGATTATGCTAACGTAGTGTACCTATAATCTTAGTTTTAATAATGACAGGAGGCGAGTATTTTGCATAACTTTCTTTACTTATGCATCCAGCAGCACAAGTTAAAACTTAAACCAATCAGAAACAAGTAACACATTCCATATAAAGCCCTGACAGACATAGCTCATCCACTTTCTTTGATGTGAATTGACAGTCTAGTACAAAGTCAGGCAATATAACAATAACTTTGAAGAAACTTGATAACGGTAGAGTTGAAGAACGGACACTTCCAGTATATCCAATCTCGAGACCGTAGATAAAGGCCACACTGAAAACAACAGAAACAAATAAAAGGTAACGATATTAAAAGGATGACCACATAACATAGACGATGTAATTCAATATTAGGTTGTTATAATTCAACATATCAAATTAGCATATTATATACAAGATGTTATATTGTATACAATAGTCTGTATGTATATTGTATACAATAGTCTGTAGCGGACAACTCAACAATCCTGTACTAGACAAGTCAGCATATCTAGAATCCCACCATCAGTATGGCTGTGGAAGGAACACAAGATGCATGTAGAATCTGATGAAGTAAAATACCCTTAAAGTTTCTTCCTGCGTCCAATCCGAAGGATATCGGTGAGAAAACAAAAAACATGCGCCACGAATGCTCGAGATGCATCCACGCCCCGAATGACCACTAAAACCGGTCTCCATGACCGCTAGGAACAATAACCAACGTACCTACCCAGATAATGTGGTGGTCGTAACTGGTATGAAAGGTTTGGTATACAAAAAGAGAGGCTGGCTCGATTGTGATGTCCAAAGAGGTGTAGACACCACTACATAACGTGAAAGTAGTATGTGCTTCCCTGAGAGTTGTTGAAGTGAAAATCTGAATCAACTGGCCAGGGAACAGAGAATTACGTCTACGTCCCATAACCGAGTGTATTTTGATACTGGTTCTGGATAGTATAATACCTCGCAACATACCAAAGGTGCTGACCAACCGGCATGCCCTGGAGCAGAATGTGAGCCGCCAAAATCTCAGATGGTACCTTGTGGGTTTGTCAGTAGAAGGGAAAACGATGGAAGGAGCAGTGGATGGTCCAGAGATGGAGTCAATAGGTCCGGGAACCACCTTTGATTCTGCCATAGTGGTGAGGTGAGTGTCACCTAGGTTTCTGTGATGCAAAGATGATAAAGGACTCTCACCAACATCGAGCATTTGCCCCTTGCATTGGCCCAGGTTGGAGAAATGCATCCCCTGTTCGCATTGAGGTCTGGAAGCCAGACTGTTCGCATCATGGTATACATTGAGGGGTACCGTTGCCAATCTCTGGCATGAAAACCAGCCTGCAGTGAGGTTGGTGATCTCCTGAGGGTACTCTGGTCGGAGAGTAACCTTCCATGGAATTTAGAAACAGTAAATGTCCTTTGTTTTTACTATTAGATGCCGAGACTGTGCTCCGACCAGGTGGTTTATGTATCAAGCCACTGTGATATTGCCCATGTGAACAACAATTGGACATGTCCTTGGCTGGCTGCAGGTCGCAGATGATCCCACCATCAGTCGTCTCTTCCCCAGACCAAGGCCCTCCAGTGGGAGTATGCGCAGTGAGCTTCCCAGCCCTTTCACTATGAAATCTGGTGCGGATCCGAATGTGGCTCTGCTGTTCCATGTGGGAGCCATCATGAATTTCCATTCACCCCTCTGGTGATACCATCATCCAGTGGTCCTAGGAGCGCCTTCATCCCAGGCACTCCTAGGAGTGCCTATGTAGAGTAGGCACTCTACATAGAGTAATCTAGAGTTCCTAGGAAGGTAGCCTGTATAAAAGCGGGAAGGAGTCACATCACTCTTGCCAGGAACAGATGGGGAATGGAGTTCTTGCGGAGTATGTACCACATCTCCCTGCGAATTCCAGTCCTCACACAATCCATTGAATCGCAGCATGTCATCTAGCTAGGTAAGGCAACAGATTCCCTTGTGGCGAAGGTGCGCCATGACGGACTTCAGGAGTTTCTTGAAGTACCATGGGTTGAAACCATAATGGTAGACATGTGAATAGGCATGGTCGGTCCCGTCAATGAAACCAAAGGAATGGATGACTCCCTGGTGTGATTTGCATGGACAGGTGTGTGTCCCTCCAATCCAAATGAGTGAACCCATCTTAAGTGCAGAGGAGATCTCACAGAAGATGAGTACCATCCATCTTGAAGTGACGATACACCACAAATACATTAGGTAGGCATAGGATGATGACTGGTTGATAGTCTTTTGACCATAAAGATATTGCTGAGGTAACCAGTGACATCTGGAGCAAATTACCCAGCGCTTCTGGTGAAAAAGGTATAAATCTCCTCATCTATGATGTTTTGTGGTCCTTCGATACTCACAAGGGAGGCGGTTATGGGAAATGGAAATTGCGACCCACAAGGGTTGAACAGATATCTTGATGAAGTATTAGCCCACTGAGCTAGCTTACCAAACTGAGTTGTTCTGCCTGGTAGTATAAAGGAATTCTATTACATATCCTCTGACCGTCTGGAGGATTCTTGCGTCCGTATAGATTGTTTCCCAATTTGAGAAAAGGAGACCTTTGCCCGTGGTTACATCACAAGAGCATTGAAAGAGGAGATATCTACGAAAATACATGTTTCTTCAGGAACCGCTCTCTGAACAGGAGACCATTAGGCAATGGACCCCATTCCTTTTCCCCAACTCTACGAGTTTGGTGTCCAACTTGGAAAGAGCTGCCTTGCGGTGTTAGGCCCTATGCCATGTTTGTAGTGCCCAGGATGTGTATAGCTTTTTGCGCTTGTTCTCATGTTAGTGAGTCAAACAGTTATCAAGCGTTTTTTAACCCTCTTTTCACTTCCCTTCTTGTGGTCCCAACCGGAGCGGGACCAAGAGGTCACCCCTCTGGTGTCAAATTCTGTAGTGTCGTCGTTGGGGAGACATGGGGCGAGGGCATTCGGGCCGGAGTCGAACACGCCATTTTATTTTCATAGGCTTTTGTAACTAGAAGTGTATGAATCGTGTCTGACGGCCTAGAAGGCCCGATCTATGTGTGTTTTCCGACCGTGCGGTGGTCAAACAATAGGAACACCATGGATGTCAGGAAACATCGTCCTCCCTTTTGACCGCAGATTTGCAGGAGACCTCCTCTTTGTGGATTTTCTGGAATCTTCCTTATAAAAAAGGGTTAGGCCATCTCGAAAAATCTTTCAGACATATCGGGGATCCGTTTCAGGGCTCGCCGTTAGTTTTCCAAGGGCCTGTGATGATACCCTTCCAGTGTGGTCTGGACTTGTAGCCCATAAATTCATTGGCAGGTGGGACACCGTGGCCCACCATCTCTGGAAGACCCTGACCCAGCATCTTAGGAATTGCGATTTCTACTGAGGCTGCAACCACAGCATTTACCATAGACTGACAGTCTTGAGTATGAGGCTGGGCGAGTTGCTAGTGATGTGTGCCAGTCGAACCTTTCAGTCTGGCAGACAGCCAGCCCATTGTGGGGAGACTGCCTGTCACCCTCTATGTGACCAGGAATAACTGTTGAGTTGAAATGGGGTTGTAGCTCCTGTGAAATAGGGAGACAGGAGGAGTCTCAATACTGTTTTAGGGGTTCACCCTAGTTATGTCCCACTAAGGTGGGTTCAGTACCACTGAGGCGATCACCCTCAAGAGTATGCGTTGAATAGATGGATCCCTTGGTTGCATTACAGAGGTGATGTAGTATGGTACTGTTCCGGCATGCAGTCCATACATAGCACCAAGAAGGGGGGTCACCCCTATTACGGTGTCTCCGTGGTTTAGAATGCTTGTGGGGTCACCCCAGCTTAAAGGGGGGTCACCCCATTACTTGGTGTGTCTATATATAAATATGCTTTGGGTTCACCCTAGCAATAGGGGGGTCATCCTAATAATAATAATAATAATAATAATAATAATGTGTGTAGTAATCCTTTGGGGAATGCACACATGTGTTTTTATGTGATATACATTTTTGTGCAATTGATTTTAGCTCCTGGAACCCCTTCATCTTATTTTTATAAGTGAGACTTATACAAGTATACAGTTATTCAAGACATGAAAAGGACCATCTAGCCTGCCTTTGAGTCTGTTATCCTCTCCTATGTAGGAGAGATTCTTATGAGCTGTAAAAATGGTGAATGGTGTTGCTGTCACCTCTAGCAGATGTCTCCATTCTTCTAATGTCGATACAAGAGCAAGCAATTATCTATCCCCTATATAATATTGTTCCTCTGTTTCAGATAGTTTCTTTGAAGAAAAAAGCAAGGATGCACTAGTTGATCAGTTGCTTTGCGTTGTGACAGTATAGCACTCACACCAGTTTTGGATGCATCTACTTTACCCCTTCAGGACCGAGGACGGTTCAGGACTGTCATCTGCATTTTTCCATTGCACTTCCAATGTACTTACCCGATCGCCGTCGTTCCCCTGGCAGCGATCGGCAGTGCTCCCGTTGTGGGGAGACTGCCTGCAGCCCAGACAGTCTCCCAGTGGCGGATTAGGACCCCTGTGGCCATGTGATCGCTCAGAGCGATCACATGGTCACAATAGGTGTCCATCTGTCTGCCTGCAGGGGGACTGTCTTTGCTGACAGGCA
>OW240912.1:169482012-169495868 GCA_933207985.1 Pelobates cultripes | reverse complement strand
AGTCCTGCAGGAACGCGTGGAAACGGCGTTCCTGCACTTTTTCCATGGCAGGAACGCCGTTCCCTTTGCTCCTGCAGGACCAGGGCAGCCCAGCCGGTGCTCCTCCTGAGCAGAGCCTTCACTATGCGAGCGAGCGGCATCGCATAGTGAAGGAGTCAGGACTCAGGAGCGGAGGACGTACTTCCGGGTTGCTCCTCCTCCGACCTCCACTGCCCTTTGCGTACGCGGAGTTTTGTGACATCACGCGGAGGCGGAGTCACGTATCGTGTCGGCAACCGTGACGGTGAGAAGGAGGGAGCACCCCTGAGACCAAGCCAGCCAGCACCCCTGAGTCTTCAGAAAAGTAAGTACATGATGGGGGCTGGGTGGTTGAAGAGGGGGGCTGAGTAATTGGAGAGGGGGGTAGGGTAAATGGAGATGGGGGCTGGGTGGTTGGAGAGAGAGGGCTGAGTGGTTGGAGAGGGGGGTAGGGTAAATGGAGATGGGGGCTGAGTGGTTGGAGAGGGGGGTAGGGTAAATGGAGAGATGGGGCTGAGTAATTGAGTGGGGTAGGGTAAATGGAGATGGGGCTGAGTAATTGAGAGGGGGGTAGGGGTAAAATGGAGATGGGGCTGAGTAATTGGAGAGGGGGGTAAGGTGGATGAAGATGGGGGCTGGGTGGTTGGAGAGGGGGTAGGGTAAAATGGAGATGGGGCCGAGCACCCTGGAGAGGGGGGTAGGGTGGATGAAGATGGGGGCTGGGTGGTTGAAGAGGGAGGGCTGAGTGGTTGGAGAGGGGGGTAGGGTAAATGGAGATGGGGCTGGCTGGTTGAAGAAGGCGGGCTGAGTGGTTGGAGAGGGGGGGATGGTGGATGGAGATGAGGGCTGGGTGGTTGGAGAAGGGTGGATGGAGGGGGTGGGGGGCTAGTGTAAAAATAAATCAAATAACCCTAATATCACCACATTTGTTTAACCCCTTAAGGACGGCAGGCGTTCTATGCTGTCCTTAGGGAAGCGGCTCTAAATGCCGGAGGGCGGCATAGAACGCCCAAACCATCCATGTCTAAGTGTATTTTGATATTAATATATATAATTATATATATCAAAGTACACGTACAATGATATTGATTAAATATATATATAGTTTTCATTATATATATTTATAAATAATATAAAATAAATATGTAAATACGTTAAAAAATAAAATTAAAAAATTAAATTTAAAATTAATATATATTGCTATCAAAATACACGTAGAACAAAATATATACATCTATATACATAACTATATATATATATATATATATATATACCTATATATAAATAAAAACAATTTTTAAAAATTATATATAGATATATATATACACACGTGTGTATATATATAAAATAATTCTACGTATATATTTATGTAATAATTTTACATAATTAGGTATTTTTATTAATTACAATTTGTGGGACCTGCCGGACAACCCAGGCCGAAATCCAGGGAATTTAATTTGCTAGCACTATATTTAACCCTGTAACTTTCCAAGACACCCTAAAACCTGTACATGGGGGTTACTGTTTTACTCGGAAAACTTTGCTGAACACAAATATTAGTGTTTCAAAACAGTAAAATGTATTACAGTGATGATATCGTCAGTGAAAGTGAATTTTTTTGCATTTTTCACATACAAATAGCACTTACACGGATGATATAATTGTTGTAATACATTTTACTGTTTTTAAACACTAATATTTGTGTTCATCGAAGTCTCCCGTGTATAACAGTACCACTCATGTACAGGTTTTATGGGGTTTTCAAAAGTTACAGAGTCAAATATAAGGCTTGCGTTTCAGTTTTTTTCTAATTGAAATTTGCCAGGTTGGTTATGTTGCCTTTTAAGAATGAAATTTACCCCCATGATGGCATACCATTTGCAATAGTAGACAACCCTAGGTATGTGGTATGTTCAGACTTATTTAGTAGCCACTTAGTCACAGTTACTGAAAAAGACTGGACATACCCCATTGCAATACCTTGGGTTGTCTACTTTTGCAAATGGTATGCCACCATGGGGGTAAATCTTATTCCTGTGAATTTCAATGTGAAAAAACTGAAAAATTTAACATGTTATATTTGACCCTGTAACTGCCCAAAACACCATAAAACCTGTACATGGGGGTACTGTTTTACATGTGAAACATCGCTGAAATATGTGTGTATTATTGCAGTAAAAGCAAACAGTATTATGACACAGTTAAAATGTCACGTAGAAGATTTGTTTTAAAATTTGTTTATATTTTATTCATATTAAATTATGTTTCATACCTAAATATTTGTTAAATGAAAGCCCTGTTTCCCCTGAATAAAATGATCTATAATAAGTGTAGGTGCACATAATATGAAGAGGCGAATTACACCTGAACAGACATATAGCACAAATTCCTGTTTTTGTTTACATTTTGTTTTGATCACAACGTGTACATTTGGCTCAGTCCTTAAGGGCTTAAAAAACACAGTCACTAAAGGGTGGCAAACAGAATCACAAACCATATGTAAAATAACTGAGATCTGTGTCACATCCACTGGACTGGAGACCAATATATGAGACTAATTGTTAGATCATTTTTTTTAAAAATAATTTTTAGAATAATGATTCATTTTATTTCATACAATTGGGCTGATTTGTGCCTTACCCTACACCTCACAGTCACTGGGCCACCCCCACCACTGCCACCAGAGACAAAAGAGTTTTTCACAATAAGAAGTAATAACAAAACGATGGGGAATTCTTTAAAGGACCACTCTAGGCACCCAGACCACTTCAGCTTAATGAAGTGGTCTGGGTGCCAGGTCCAGCTAGGGTTAACCCATTTTTTTTATAAACATAGTAGTTTCAGAGAAACTGCTATGTTTATTAATGGGTTAAGCCTTCCCCCAAAGCCTCTAGTGGCTGTCTCATTGACAGCCACTAGAGGCGCTTGCGTGCTTCTCACTGTGATTTTCACAGTGAGAGCACGCCAGCGTCCATAGGAAAGCATTGTAAATGCTTTCCTATGCGACCGGCTGAATGCGCGCGCAGCTCTTGCCGCGCGTGCGCATTCAGCCGACGGGCGGAACGGAGGAGGAGAGAAGGAGGAGAGCTCTCCGCCCAGCGCTGGAAAAAGGTAAGTTTAAACCCTTTTCCCCTTCCAGAGCCGGGCGGGAGGGGGTCCCTGAGGGTGGGGGCACCCTCAGGGCACTATAGTGCCAGGAAAACGAGTATGTTTTCCTGGCACTATAGTGGTCCTTTAATTAAAGAGGTCTTTTTATCAGAATTTTATTTTTTAATCAGAAAATGATTTTACACCATTTTTTTAAAATAGTTTTTATTTGTACAGAAATGAGCAAACGAAAAAGCAGCATTACGGATTTCTTCACGAAGGCATCCAATAAAAAATCACATGATGATTCTGCAAGTTGCTCCACTCAGTCTGAGCCTTTGCTTCAGCAGGCGGTGTCCGCTGCAGAAACTACATCAGTCAGTGAATCGGCTGTAGTGGACATGGTTACTGATGTGGCTGAAGATGCCGATGTCAGTGATAACATTCTTCCAGAATGTTGGGACCAGAATCAGTGGCTAGAATTTAAAAAAAGTACCCTTGGCTGTTTGTAGACAATGGTCTTTTAGGGTGCAAAGTGTGTCGCGAGGTTAAACACCTTGGAGTGTCTGTTTCACAGGGTGTATCCATTTCTAAAGAATGGACCACTGGTACAATTACACCATATGGCAAAACAAAAAAAGATATGTTGACCTCACTACGTAAAAAAATCCACATACATAAGATTTCAGAAGCACATGTAAAGGCAGGAGATATCCAAGCAGTATCCAGAAAGGAGATTCTGCAATCCAATATTGCTGAACAGCAGAAGCATAAGTTTGCGTCCACTACTAAGGTATTTCGCACTGCCTACTTTTGTGCGAAAAAAAATCGCCCTTTCACAGACTTCAGAGATCTTATCAGCTTGCAGGTTGCAAATGGAGCTGACCTAGGATGTATTCTCCATAGTGAGTACACAGCAGCACAAATAATAGATTGCATTGCTAGTGAAATGAGAAAAAAGCTTTGCAAAGCAATTGTTGAGCAGGCTCCAAAAATTTCTGTTTATATTGATGAGTCTACAACAGTTTCTACCCATTCAGTGTTAATAGTTTATATTCGTGCCTCTGTTAACGGAAAAGACCCAGTCACTTTCTTTCTTGATTTGCTTGATTTGCCTAAAGCAGATGCACAGTCTATTGAAGCCACTCTTCTAGCTTGTCTTTCTAAATTTGGGTTCAGTAATGACTTTCTTGCCGAGAACTGGATTGGGGCTTGCAGTGATGGTGCAAGTGTAATGCTTGGAAGAAAGTCGGGTGTTTTGGAACGACTCAGTCAAAAATATCCACAGATTGTGAAATGGCACTGCTTGTGTCATAGGCTTGAATTGTGCATTTCAGATACAATTGATTCTATTCCTGGTCTTCATCATGTAACATCATTTGTTGAGAAGTTGTATGCTGTGTATCATCAGTCACCAAAAAATCTGGCAGAGCTCTCAGAATGTGCAAAAGAATTAGATGTACAAATTCTTAAAATTGGAAAAGTTTTTTCAGTTAGATGGGTTGCTTCAAGCCAGAGAGCTATACGAGCAGTTTGGGAGTCATATCCTGCCCTACACAGTCATTTCTTGAAAGCAAGCTTAAGTTCAGCTAATAACAGTAAGCAGAAATCTGTATTTAGTGGCCTTAACAAGGTCTTGACATCAGTAGATTATTTGTTAAACCTTGCAGGGGTTGCGGATGCTGTTCAGGAAATGGGACTGTTATCTGAAGCACTGCAAAGAGATGACATCACACTTCCACGAGCCTATCAGCTGATTAATCGCTCCGTTCGTGCCATTGAAAAAATGAAAGACATGCCTGGCAAACATCTGAAAGAAGTAATGGAATCGCTGGAGAAAGGGAATTTCAAAGGTGTGACCATCAATGCAGAGAGTACAAAAGGCCAAGTGAGGATAAATCTCCCTCAATTTTATCAAAGTTTGGTGGATAATTTACGCTCCAGACTCTTTGCTTTAACTGCGAGCAACAGACCTGCAGCTTCATCACAGTCAGGTGAATTTGAAACTCTTGTCTCTGAAATTGACATCCTAAATTCACAGCGCTGGCCAATCAATGTGGACAGTCCGTGGTTTGAAGGTGAAGCGAAGCTGGAGCAGCTGTGCAAAAGATTCCGTCTCAGCTATGCATCCATATGAGAAGGTTTCAGAGACTACATTGATAATGGTGGTGCAGAGATTCCCGAAAATCTAAAACCAGTGGTGACAGCAGTTAACAGTCTTCCAGTGACATCCGGTGATTGTGAAAGGGGCTTCAGTACAATGAATTTGGTGATGTCACCCATTAGGAGTGGGCTTGGCATTGAACGCCTGTCTTCTCTTTTGTTTATAAGTCTCATTGAGCCTCCAGTGCATTTATGGGATCCTTTACCATACGTCACAAAATGGCTGACCACACATCGCAGCGCAGATGATACTAAATCTCGAAAAGTTGATAATCTTGCACGGCAAGGGCAACGTTATTCCAGTTTGTGGGATATTTTCTAATTGGCTGTGTGTTTAGTTTGTATACACTATTTGTTTTAGAAATTCCCTGCGAGGGAAAGATCACCCATTGTGGTGATTATTCTGTTAGTTTGACTAACAAGTTAACTCCCTCCCAAACAACACCATTCACTTTATCACAGTTGTTAGAACTGTTCTATATTCATTTGTTTATTGCATAGCTAATTTAATTCATTTCAACTGTTCTATATATATTTGTTTATTGCATGTGAATTTTGCAGTTGTTTGTGTAAACTGGCACTTTACAATAAATGTTGCACTGAATTTTCTGCAAAATATATATTTTTCTGGGGGGGGGGGGTGAGTTCCCACACTTTTTTTCCCAGGACTTGACCCCTGTATACATGTGTATGTGTATATAGATAGATGTTTGTACATTGGCTTGACCTCAAATTGTGAATTTTTGTGTGGTACTTCATGCACACCATGAATTCAAAATATATAGGTGAGGACTTACTATGCTCCCGATATTTGGTAAAGGCATCTTGCTGTTTAGTACATCCCTGATTTAAAACGCTTTTCTAGAACCAGACTGTGATCAACAGTCAACAATACAAATTTCAACAAGAGGACTCCTCTAATTTTTCAGTGAAAGAGTAGAACAGTATGGTCCAGAAAATATATGTTCAAATCACTTTATTTCAAAAATATAAAAATAGGAAACAAGGAAAAACCACTTCAGTGTGACAAGATCTCCAACACATTACACATTCTGTGTAGTCAACACACACAATCAAAGGATAGTAAGTGAAGAAAATATTTAAAGGTGTGTAAGTGCTGTTATAAAACTAAAAATAGCAGATAATATTGGATTGGATAGCAGATAGTATTGGATTATTGGTATACAATAGCCTAAACTACAAGGATAATAACAATGCACAAAATAATAAAAAGGTTTCCATAAACAATTCCACCAGGTGTGAAAATACCAAGTAATAACACAAGAAATTAAATAATAAGGCACATATACATAATGAACCCACAAATCGCTCATAAATACAAAAAAAGGTTTGTCAAAATCTGTTATATAAGATTACCCAATAAAGTGAACCTCACTTAAAGGGGCACTATAGGCAGCCAGACCAATTCAGTACGTTGAAATAGTGTTGAGGTTTTTGAGAAACTGCAATATTTAACCCCTTAGTGATCAGACCGCTTTTCAATTTTCTTACCGCTAAGGAACAGGGCGGGTTTTACATTTCTGCGGTGTTTCTGTTTAGCTGTAATTTTCCTCTTAGTCATTTACTGTACCTACACATAGTATATACTGTTTTTCTCGCCATTAAATGGTCTTTCTAAAGATACCATTATTTTCTTCCTATCATATTTTACTATAAAAATATAAAATATTATGAAACAATTAAAAAAAACAAAAAACTTTTTTCAAACTTTGACCACTTTGTGTGTTAAAAATGCAAAACACTATTATGAACGCTAACTTTGACCAGTGTTTGTGACTAAGTGGCTACTAAAAAAGACTGAACACACCTTATTTGCAATACTTTGGGTTGTCTTCTTTTGCAAATGTTATGCCATCATGGGGGTAATTCTCATTCCTGGGCTACCATACGCTTTTAAAGGCAACATAACCAGTCAAATTTCAATGTAAACAGCCTGATATTTGACCCTGTAACTTTCAAAAACACTATAAGACCTGTACATGGAGGGGTGAGGGGGGTGGGGAGGGAGTGGGTACTGTTTTATTTGGGAGACTTTGCTGAACACAAAACAGTAAAACGTATTGCAACAATATCATCAGTGAAAGTGCCATTTGTGTGTGAAAAATGCAAAAAACTTAACTTTCACTGACAATATCATCGCTGTGATATGTTTTACTGTTTTGAAACACTAATATTTGTGTTCAGCAAAGTCTACCACGTAAAAGAGTACCCCCCATGTACAGTTTTTATGGTGTCTTGGAAAGTTACAAGGTTAAATATAGTGCTAGCAAATTAAATTATCTGAACTTTCGGCCTGGGTTGTCAGGAATGATGAAGGGGGCACTATAGGGAGCTATAGTGCCAGGAAAACAACTTTGTATTCCTGGCACTATTGTTTCCCTTTAAGCATAAAACAGTGATCTGCAGCAGACCTGTGACAAATATGCCCCTCTGTTCATCTTCCTATGCCTCTTTTTATTTATATTTGGTTTAACAGAGCACAAAGTTACACTGTCAGGGGTCGAGAACATAGCTTTAAGTGGGCAGGACCCAGAGGTCAGGGGCAGAGTCAAACTACAGGTATAGAGTAAAACTTCACCAGGCACCACTGTGCCATAGTAGCATAGCTCGCTCTTTGCCCTTTCCCTTTCTTAGGTTGTTTGTCATTCACACATGCTAATTAATCTTTTTTTTTTTTTTTATATATATCGTTATTATTTGAGTTTTGCATTGAAAAATATACATCACATGAGTCCACAAAGGTTACAATCAGCATTGTACATGGTAATACAGGTTCCTATGGATGCCATATTACTAGATGAGTTACACAAATAACTGACATCCTTAATTAAACAATTGTGTCCATCATCTAGGCATTGTTTTGACATGAAAATATGACAAGCTTTGGTGAGGCATAGCTGAATATATTGCGCCGCTAACTTTATCCCATTTTTAATGAGTATGGAACGCGGTGTGGCATTGTCGGTCTCATGAGGGGTGTGCTAACCTTATAATTAGTACTTCCTGTTGTGATGGTCATGTGATGCGGGAAACATCGGAACTTAACAGAGAGGGAAGTGTAAGGTTGAGGAGAGAAAAAGGGGAGGGACATAGAGGGAATGACAGCGAGCACCATTCATCCCTATCAGTTGGCCACTATACATAAATTTATAAAAAGAATGTAGCGCTTTAACAATGAAAATATTAATATCACCTTTTGTGATGTAGGAGAAGAAAATATTCGTTTAAGTCCCAGGTTAAATAGAATCTACAAGAAATAATCAAAACATAGTGCAGACTGTAGATTAACATAAGCATATATATGTAAGTAAGAAATGCACACTCACAGACCCAGAGCTGCAGACTCAGCTCTAGTATAAATCACTTCTGGGTCCGTTAAGGCGACCCACCCCTTAGAGGAAAATGTGGCCAGTCCTGGAGAGGAATAAATATGCAGAAAGAGTAGTGCAATATCGTTTGGATGAATTGACATTCCAGAGTAAAATCCCCAGAAATGGGTACTTACAAACACGGAGTCAATTTGACTCAATATCTAGACGCTGTGCAGACTAGGGGCTGCACTCCCATGTATTAAACAGCAAAATGCCGAACCAGGTTAGCGTAAAATAAAATAAATAATTTATTAACAATGTATATAAAACAAAACTGGGCACAATGTCCCAATAAAAACCGGAACGCGTTTCACCACTTCCACGTGGCTTCCTCAACCGGATTAATCAGTCAAATTGACTCCGTGTTTGTAAGTACCCATTTCTGGGGTTTTTACTCTGGAATGTCAATTCATCCAAACGATATTGCACTACTCTTTCTGCATATTTATTCCTCTCCAGGACTGGCCACATTTTCCTTTAAGGGGTGGGTCGCCTAAACGGACCCAGAAGTGATTTATACTAGAGCTGAGTCTGCAGCTCTGGGTCTGTGAGTGTGCATTAATTAACTTACATATATATGCTTATGCTATCTACAGTCTACACTATGTTTTGATTATTTCTTGTAGATTCTATTTAACCTGGGACTTAAATGAATATTTCCTTCTCCTACATCACAAAAGGTGATATTAATATTTTCATTGTTAAAGTGCTACATTCTTTTTATAATTTTTTTTTTCTTTCACTTTTAGTGACATTGTAAGGAGTCACACGAATGTTTAGCGCTAGTCTTTGTTCACATTTTGTATTCTTTCACTATACATAAATGCCATGGTCTGCACCAGTTGTATGGGCTTGGGGTTCGGCAGCCTTCTTCACCAGTGTACCTTCTTTAATGTTTCACCTCTCAACCATTAGTATCTAGCCATCTGCACCATAGTTTTCCATGAAGATTCTCCTTTCCCCTAATACCATTATTTTCATCCTATCATATATTTTATTATAAAAATATAAAATATTATGAAACAATTAAAACAAACAAACACTTTTTCTCATATTGGCATGTGGAAGAGACCTTATCAATTACCTCTTGAAGGGGGTTGGCTACCTTTCTAATGACCAGCAATACTTATTTTCGCTGCCATCAGGATGTGAATCATCACCACTCGATTGGAGTTTGTATGTAGTGTTGGTGTGAGATGTAGTAGGCGGCTTTGCTGCAAGAATGGCAGGGCCACATGCGCAACCTCCTTTAAAACCTTTTCCACCTGTCGCCAAAATTGCACTAAGCTGGGGCATTCCCAAAAGATGTGTAGGAGTGTACCCATTCTACGCATATCCGGCAGGTAGGTGAGGAGTTTGCGTACATTTTCTCCAGTCTTTGGGGTTTTAGATACTACCTCATGAGTATTTTACAATACGATTCCCAATGATATAAACTATGAGATGCTGTTTTAGTTGTATGTATTGTCTGTAACCACTCAGATAGTGTTAGGTCTATGTTTAGGTAATTTTCCCATTGTCGCATATAGGGATATTTCTCTTTCGTATCTTTGTTGTGTAGTGCGTGATGTTGAATCTCAACCTCCTTCTCTGTAAATGGTGCATCTAAATTGTTTATTTGGGTCTGCGTCAGTCTTGGCAAATTTATGTCGTTTAGAAACCGGTCAATGTCAGTTTAAGTGGTCTAGGGTACATTCAGTTCATGCTTAAGATTGTAGAGGAGTAAAATCGAGTATATTTATCTACAATATCTTGTGGGTTGTATAATTTCTGATTTTGGGCCATGTTGATATATGTTATCTTGGTCTGCAGATATTTAGTCTTAAGTTTGTTCGCTAACAATTTACCTACCTTATTGCCTTGCATGTCATTTTTAACCCGGAGTGCTCTTATTCTCTTTTTAGTGATCTGTAGATCTAGGTCCTGCAGTTTTAAGGGTGTGTCTTATTTGTTTTGAGATCTGTTTAGATGGTTTTCTTTTATTCAGTGTTTCCAAATCTTGAAGTTTCTGTTTTAAGGAGCTTCTGTTATCCTTAAGGAAGCACCTATTTGAACAAAAGTTCCCCTGATTACTGCTTTATGAGCAAGCCATTGAGTTGTTATGGATGTGCTGTCATTATCGTCTTGGAAGTAGTTTACCACTGTTTCCTTTATCATAGGCATGAGCTTAGGGTTGTCTAGTAGCGCCTCATTAATTCTCCATTTGCTCATGCCCCTGGCTGGGTACAGAGCTTGAAGGATCATTGTTACTAGGGCGTGATCTGACCAGGTTCTCTGCCCTATAGATACGTCCAGCATATTCAGGGCCGGATTAACATAGGGGCTGATGGAGCTGCAGCTCCAGGCCCAGGCCCAGGCCCATGGAATAGGCCCATTGATTTAAAAAAAAAAATAATAATTTTTTTTTTTTTTACATTTTTTTTTTTTCACACACTACTCTTAGGGATTCCACCTGGCTTTTATTTTATTGGCACAGCCAGTATTTGAGGCTGCCTGGCTAGTGCCAATATTGCAGTAATACTGGCAATACAAATGCTGGTATTTTTCTCAGTATAAACAAGAGATTACTCCGCAATACCAGCACTGGCCAGTAGGGGTCGCTGTGTGTGGAGACAGGCAGGGATAGGAAGTTCCAGCATTTCCCTCCCTGCCTATCTATACTCACTGATCTGCAGGGGTGCAGCTACAGAGAGTCCAGACAGTAATTCCCACCCTGCAGAGACAGCCTACAGCTCAGGGAAGTAAGGGATGGAGGGAAAGGCTGCAAGGAGACATGGGGACACTGAGACACTAAGGGACATTGGGAGACATTATGACAGACACTGAGACACTAAGGGACACTGGGAGACATTATGGCAGACACTGGGACACTAAGGGGCACTGGGAGACATTATGGCAGACACTAAGACACTAAGGGACATTGGGAGACATTATGGCAGACACTGAGACACTAAGGGACACTGGGAGACATGGCAGACACTGAGACACTAAGGGGCACTGGGAGACATTATGGCAGACACTGGGACACTAAGGGCCACTGGGAGACATTGTGGCAGACACTGAGACACTAAGGGACATTGGGAGACATTATGACACAGACACATGGGGACACAGTGTCCCCATGTCTTACAGCCAGTGTCCCTGGTGTCTCAGTGCCCCCTAGTCTCCCAGTGACCCCTAGTGCCCCCAGTCTGCCAGTGTCTCACTGTCCCCATGTCTCCTAGTGCCTCCATGTCTCTCAGTGCCTCAAGTGTCACAATGTCCCCATGTCTCCAAGCTAGTGTCCCTAGTGTCTGTGTCCCTGGTGTCTGTGTCCCCATGTCTTCAAGTGTCTCCTATTTTCCTATTGTCCCCATGTGTCCCAGCCAGAGTCCCCTAGTCTCCCAGTGTCACTGGTGTCTCCATGTCCCTAGGTCTCCCCATGTCCCCAGGTCTTCCCGTCTTCCTAGTGTCCTAGTAACATGGTGACCCTGGGATACATGGGGACACAGGGAGACATGGGGCATTGAGACACTGTGATACATAGGATCACTGGGAGACCTTGGGACATGACACTAGGGGACACTGGGAGACATGAGGCACTGAGACAATGATACATAGGAACACTGAGACTTGGAGTAATCGACACATGGGGGCACTGAGTCATGAGGGCACTGGGAGACATGGGGGCACTGGGAGGAATCCATCTATACAGCAGAATCAAACTAGTTTTTTGGTGATTTTACAGAATTTTCTCTTATGTCACTCCTTGTGATTTACATCATGTGATGTCACCCATACATATTTAATTATGCAAATTAGTAAGGCCGGTATGTTTTTCCAAGAAAGATGGCAACCCTAACTACTTTTCACATACTCTTACTTAAGTATGGAAACTTAAGAGGGATGTATGGGAACAAAACTTGTGTGGACTGGCTGACAATGAATATAGTTAAAGGGACACTATAGTCACCAGAACAACTACAGCTTATTGAATTTGTTCTGGTGAGTAGAATCATTACCGTCAGGCCTTTTGCTGTAAACACTGTCTTTTCAGAGAAAATGCAGTGTTTACATTACAGCCTAGTGATAACTTCACTGGCCACTCCTTAGATGGCTGTTAGAGATCCTTCCTGGGTCATGGCTGCCTAAAATGCATACACACATTCAGTGTCTCCTCCCTCTGCATGCAGACACTGAACTTTCCTCATAGAGATTCATTAATTCAATTCATCTCTATAAGGAGATGTTGATTGGCCAGGGCTGTGTTTGAATCATGCTGACTCTGACCCTGATCTGCCTCTATGTCAGTCTCAGCCAATCCTATGGAGAAGCACTGTGATTGGATCAGGCCACCACTTCTAATGATGTCAGCAGACTGCTTGTTTTTATGAGTCTAAGTGCATGCAGAGTTACAGCTTCAGGCTTGAATATAGTAAGATTTTGCTATATTTATGGAGGCATGAGGGGCCCAGGGGGGCTAAATGGTGGTGTTAACACTGTAGGGTCATGAATTCATGTTTGTGTTCCTGACCCTCTTGTGATCCTTTAAGGTAATGCTGACTTTGGTCTCTCTAACACTGTGGCATGTTCCCTTTCTTCTACACTCACTACATACAGCTTTTCTCCTTCACAGACTATATACCAGGAGCTTCTGCCTGCTAATAAGAAGGTAAGGAGTCAAGTGGACCAGCGAGTGCTAGGGAACAGTCCTTAGAAAGCGTTGAGTGAGCGCATTATTAGATGCATTTATGCCAAGCTCAGGGTGCTGTCTGCATAGTATGCCCTTAGTTGGCCAGCTGCATGATTGACAGGCAGCCTGAAATGCATTAATGCCAGGCTGGCCTTCTAATTCTTTGGGCAGACATGTCCTCTTTTTGGGCATGTTCACCCCTTTTGGCAGGTTACGTGATTTGTGTCAGTGGCACACCCTTTTACCATGCCCATTGACTTCCTGCTTGACTGGACACTGCTGTTAGGGGTTATGGATTTACTTGAAAGATGAAAACATAAATTAGAGATAGATTAGCCTAGGGTATGTGTTTTCTTATAGCTGCTGTTTTCTTTCTCTCCAGCACCATCTCCATCAGATACATGACGCTTGGGAGTGTTTTACTGTTTTTGGTCGATATGATTCTGTAATTAGGCCCGTCATAATTGTCAGCACCAGGCCATGCAATGATGATTTGTCCACTACACACATGTTTATGCGTGAAT
>OW240912.1:169439793-169478409 GCA_933207985.1 Pelobates cultripes | reverse complement strand
CCGCCGCGGCCGGCCTTACAGGAATTTAGCGCGGCCTGGGGGGCAATTGCCTCCCTGCCCCCCGGCCCAGCCCGCCCCTGCCTGCAAGAAAGGGCAGAAGACTTATGCAGCTGCCTGCAGGAACACTGAAACAAAAGGAATGATGGAAACCAAACGGGTGTGGCAACATAAAACAAACATTTAAAGGAAACCTGGAGACTGGGAATTCCCAGGACGGATTACAGGAATGAACCCAGAAAAACCTAGCATAAAGAAAACCAAACATAGAATAGAAAACCAAAAAAACAAGAAAAACTAAACAAGAATTGTAAAAAGATACCAGAAGCCATAGCCAGAATGCTCCGCAGCTAGGAACAGGATGTGACACCGACCAGCTGGCAGTTGGGAGTATAGGTTGGATTCTCAAGTGGACTTAGGGTAAAGAAGAGGGTAAAAATAGGACAAATGCCACAAGTCACCGCATACAAGAATAAACAGTCCCAGAAAGGTCACCAGCAGACGCGTTTTGACTCCTCCTGGAGTCTTCTTCAGTGCTGTAGTATCCTCTCCACAGTCTGAATAAATACTGTGTGCATCCTGATTTAAGCTGTTTCTGTTTTCAGTTTCCTGTTTCCGGCGTGACGTGCTCGCGTCATCATCCTCAGACCCGGGTATGTTCTATCATGTGATGTGGACGCAGCCACTACAGCACTGTGATCTAACATTATTGATTAACTGGATCACTGGAATTGGCTATCTTACACAATAATATTCTCCACGAATCAGCTAGACTCTATCTTTTGTGGTTTTCGTGCAAAACCCCACGAACGGAGATCGGCTTTTGCCACACTTTTCATGGAACTGTTTCTGGGATTCACCTCGTGGCAGACCGGTCAAACCTTACCTGCGGTGCCGATCACAAACTACCGAATGGAGCTGGCTGTTTTTCGAATATATTGTTCCCCCAGATCCAGGCTACACAGGGATGTGGGGTTTCCATGCATTTTGGGGGTACTTTCGGGTTGTTGCAAAATTTTAACTTTTTCTGTACCAGGAGATAATTGAGTTTAGTACTTTCTCTTACTCAACTATCTCCCTGGCTCAGAGGAGGAGTTTTTTCACTGTATAAATTGAATGCCTGTTTTCCATTAAACCAGTCTTGTCCCAGCATTAAGCTTTGGCTCCTGTGTGGGTTATTATGCGATACCAGTGATATTGTAACCTGTGGATATTGATTACTATGGGAAAAGGGTATGCATGGCGGTAATACCTTGGCAGACCGTCACAGTATGGTCACGTGTCTGCCGTGAACCGAGGGGATCTTGGTAACCTGTGTACCCTGTCCAGCTGCCATGTCACGCCCGCCAGCTGTGGGACTAAGGCCTTGCACAAGGCTTTAACGTAGTTGGGCAGCTCCTCGCTTGTGACTGAGTTGACAATGCCCCTAAAGCAGATGTTATTTCAGTGGGACCAGTCTTCTAGGTCTGCCATTTTGTGCTTTAGTGTTTCATGTTTTTCCTTCAGCCATTGCAGCTTTTCTACCACCTCATTGTGGGCTTCACATAATTCCTCTTTTCTGTTTTCTAGGTGATTTCTTCTGCCACCCAGTTCATTTATTTATTTTCTTAGCTCCATAGACATTTGCTTGAGGTCGGCCTGCAGTGTGGTTTGCAGATTTTTCAGCATGTTGTGCAGAGTCCTTTCTGTCACTGGAATCTCCTCAGGTATAGGAGTACTTTGTTTCCGATTCCCGAGGCCCATCCGACATCGGAGATTGCGCCGCGTGGTCCTCGCCATCTTCGCTTTGGCGCGGGCGGTCTTTTTTGTGTTGGCACACAGGGTCAGTAATTTTAATAACAACAACAAAAAATCCAGAAAAACGCATGTCAAAATAGTTATACATTGATTTGCATGTCAATGAGTGAAATAAGTATGTGACCCCTTTGACTTAGTACTTGGTGGCAAAACCCTTGTTGGCAATCGTAGAGGTCAGATGTTTCTTGTAGTTGGCCACCAGGTTTGCACACATCTCAGGAGGGATTTTGTTCCACTCCTCTTTGCAGATCCTCTCCAAGTCATTATGGTTTCGGGCTGACATTTGGCAACTTGAACCTTCAGCTCTCTCCACAGATTTTCCATGGGATTAAGGTCTGGAGACTGGCTTCTTCTTGAACCACTAATTTGTTGCCTTGGCTGTTTTTTTTTGGGTCATTGTGATGCTGGAATACCCATCCACGATCTATTATCAATGTCCTGGCTGATGGAAGGTGGTTCTCACTCAAGATTTGATGGTACATGGTCCATCGACCCTTTGATGCGGTGCAGTTGTCCTCTGAATCATTCAGATGTTCATTGGCAAACTTCAGACGGGCCTGTACATGTGCTCTCTTGAGCAGAGGGACCTTGCGGGTGCTGCAGGACTTCAGTCCTTCACGGCGTAGTGTGTTATCAATTGTTTTCTTGGTGACTATGGTCCCAGCTGCTTTGAGATCATTAACAAGATCCTCCCATGTAGTTCTAGGCTGATTCCTCACCTCATGATCATTGAAACTCCACAAGGAGAGATCTTGCATGGAGCACCAGACCGAGTCAGACTGACACCTCACTCTTAACTATACCACTTTAAGAGGCTAATTGACGTTCACTAATTCACCTATTTGAACGCTCGACATCAATATCGCAGTGCACAATTAATGTGTGTCTTCACCAGTGTGCACCTGATGCCTATCTTTGCTCTGTAGGTGCCGTTATTCCCAGTCCAAATAACCTTTCTAATCCCCCTTAAAACTTAAAGTCCTTTATAGTCTGTTTCATTTTCACAATGCCAAACCGGACTGAACTCTGCCCATTCTTACAGATAACCTTACTTTATTTGCCACTTTGCTGACTGGGACTGAAATTAACTTCTCTATTTGAATTGATTCGTTATTGCCTGACTGGATTGGACTTTTACTTTTCTCTAGGATTATCCCTCTGCATCTGTTACCTGATGCTGACTTGGACTGGACCTGACACTTCTTCTGGATTCCCCTTTTGGATTGATTAATGGCTGCAAGACTGGATTTTAACCTTGCTTTTGGATCACCCATACTATTGCCTCATTGCTAACGACCTGGACTGGACTTTACTACTCTTCTGGATTCTCCAAACTAAATTGGATTATCACCTAAATTTTAGGAGATTGCAATTTCATCTTGGTAATGATCCAATTTCTCCAAGCAGGTCATCTTAAACCAGTGAGTAGTCTTTATTTTTAATCTATTTGGCAAGTTGTTTAAAAATATTAGTTATATTGTGTTTCTTCCATTTGCGAATAATCGCACCAACTGTTGTCACCTTCTCACCAAGCTGCCTGGCGACGGTCTTGTAGCCCATTCCAGCCTTGTGTAGGTCTAAACTGCTTTTTGGTCTTGGCCATGGTGGAGAGTTTGGAGTCTGGTTGATTGATTGCTTCTGTGGACAGATATCTTTTATACAGCTAACGAGCTGAGATTAGGAGCACTCCCTTTAAGAGGGTGCTCCTAATCTCAGCTCGTTACCTGTATAAAACCACCTGGGAGTCTGAAATCTTGCTGATTGATAGGGGATCAAATACTTATTTCACTCATTGACATGCAAATCAATTTATAACTTTTTTGACAAGCGTTTTTCTGGATTTTTGTTATTCTGTCTCTCACTGTTAAAATACACCTAACATTAAAATTATAGACTGATCATTTCTTTGTCAGTGAGCAAACGTTCAAATTCAGCAGGGGATCAAATACTGTTTTCCCTCACTGTATGAGCTTGTTGGATGTCCCATCCTAAACCCATGGGTACTACTATGAAGTTTTCCTCTCCTCCATTTGCAGCTATAATGGCTTCCACTCTTTTATATTGTGTCTGTGTAATTTGTGCCCATTTAGCAAAAAGAGCATAAATTGATGTCAAGCTGTGATGGATAAGAATGTCTGACCTATATTCAGTATTTCAATTCATCCTAAAGAGGTTCAGTGGGTTTGATGTCAGTGCTCTGGGTATTGTCATGCTAGAAAAAGGGTAGTCATACCTTATTTAAGCTGTTTTTACAAAATTGGCAGCACTCAGCACTTGTCTAAAACTTTGTAGTATGACAACCCATCACGGGAACTAAGCAAAACCTCCCCAGACCATTATCCCTTCTCCAACTTTTACAGAAGGCACTATGCATTCTAGAAAATAGCAATCTCCTGGCATCTGCCAAACCTATATTCTTTCATCAGACTGTCTATTAGCGAATCATGATTCATCACTACAGAAAATACATTTCCACTGCTCCATAGTCCAGCGGTGGTATGCTTTGCACAACTTCACCTGTCTCTTGGCATTACGCATGTTGATGTAAGGGTTGTGAATAGGTATTTTACCGTGAAAACCCATTTCAAAAAGCTCCTGACAAACAGTTTTTGTGTTGATGTTGCTTCTGGTTGCAGTTTGGAACTCTGTAGTGAGTAACAGATGCACATCAGCACTCGTCCTCGCATTCTGATTGGCTTACCACTTTATGGCTGGGTTTTTCTTGCGCTAGACTGAGTTGGTATTTCACAAACTGACTTGTGGCAAACATGGCAAGCTCTGACAGTGTCATGTTTAAAGTCCCTTCCGAACAACCAATTATACTATGTAATGAGTTTTCATGGCTTATGTATGATTTTATGCACATGTTAGCAATTGATGAGGATGAAACACCTGAACTCAGAAATTAGGAGTGCACTCTTACATTTGACCATAAAGTGTATACTCTGATCAGTCACAACATTAAAACTCCCATGCCTATTATTGTATAGGTCAACGTCATGCTGCCAAAACAGCTCTAATGTATTGAGGCATGGTTTCCACAAGACCTCTGAACATGCCCTGTGGTATCTGGCACCAAAACATAAGCAGCATATTGTTTAACAACCAGACTG
This sequence comes from Pelobates cultripes, assembly GCA_933207985.1. Lineage (NCBI taxonomy): Eukaryota > Metazoa > Chordata > Amphibia > Anura > Pelobatidae > Pelobates > Pelobates cultripes. The sequence goes on along the minus strand of OW240912.1, from coordinate 169,473,502 downwards.
TGTTGGCTATTTTGTACGTTAAAGGACCACTCTAGGCACCCAGACCACTTCAGCTTAATGAAGTGGTCTGGGTGCCTGGTCCAGCTAGGGTTAACCCATTTTTTAATAAACATGTTTATTAATGGGTTAAGCCTTCCCCCAAAGCCTCTAGTGGCTGTCTCATTGACAGCCACTAGAGGCGCTTGCGTGCTTCTCATTGTGATTTTCACAGTGAGAGCACGCCAGCGTCCATAGGAAAGCATTGTAAATGCTTTCCTATCATTCCTGAATGCACCGGTGCATTCAGCCGCACGAAGACGAGGAGGAGGAGAGAGGAGGAGAGCTCTCATGGCGCTGGAAAAGGTAAGTTTAAACCCCTTTCCCCTTTCCAGAGCAGTGGGAGGGGGTCCCTGAGGGTGGGGAGCACCCTCAGGGCACTATAGTGCCAGAAAACGAGCATGTAAAAAATTTGACCTTATATTTGACCCTGTAACTTTCAAAAACACTATAAAACCTGTACATGGGGGTACTGTTATACTCGGGGACTTAGCTGAACACCAAAAACAGTAAAACATTATCACAACAATTATATCATCAGTAAAAGTGCGGTTTGTGTGTGAAAAATGCAAAAAAAGTCACTTTCACTGACAATATCATCGCTGTGATATGTTTTACTGTTTTGAATCACTAATATTTGTGTTCAGCGAAGTCTCCCGAGTAAAACAGTACCCCCCATGTACAGGTTTTAGGGTGTCGTAGAACGTTACAGGGTAAAATACAGTGCTAGCAAATGAAATTCTCTGGAATTTCGGCCTGGGTTGGCAGGCAGGTCCCTCAAATTGCAATCAATAAAATTACTGAATTATGTAAAAATATTACATAAACACGCACGTAGAATTTAAATATATATGCATATTTATATATTTGAAGTCTATGTGTATATTTATATAATTATTTATGTAATTTTGTATATGGACATATGTATATTTCGTATAATTTATATTTATTTATATATACATATATATATATATATATATATATATATATATATATATATATATATATATATATATAATATGTATATATATATATATATATATATATATATATATATAATTTCATTCTAAGTGTATTTTGATATCGATGGATATTTGGCCAATTTTGAACGGCAATGTGCACTACACCAGGTACTCCCTGAGGAATTTTTTACCATTTTATCTGGCAAATTGTCAGGTAAAGCTAATGAGGCTTTTCTGGCTATCCCTACCGAGGACATCAACAATTATGCTACAGTGAAAGAGGCGTTACTGTTCCGGTATGCTGTGCCCCCTGAAGCATACCGGCGAAAGTTTAGGGAATCAAAGAGAAAAGGGGGGACTCATATACAGAATGGGCCTGCAGCTTACACCGGACTGCAGCACATTGGGTGGCAGGTTGTCAAGCGGTAACGGGGGAGGAGGTCCTACAGCTATTTCTTTTGGAACATTTCCTGAATTCCTTGCAACCAGAACTGAGAGATTGGGTACGTGACCGAAGATCACTCACCTTGCCAGAAGCTGCTCGCCTGGCCAATCAGTACACTGGCACCAGGAGCAGACCACTGTACACCCTCGCCCGGAGCAGACCCTTATGCGACCTACTCCTCGACCAGAGTTTCCGAGCTCCAGGTCCTCCAGCCGCCTCCCGCTATTCAGGACCCCCTAGGTCCCAGCAGAACCAACTGAGGATTAAGTGCCATCGCTGTGACCAATGGGGGCCATATCTGCAGCAATTGTCCCCTTGAACCACCCAGATCCAACTGGCGGTGACCACCCGCAATGAATCAACCTGCCCCAACCCTTACTCCAGCCGCTCACTGCTTAGAAGTAGAGCCCAGATCTGAGGAGTATCTGGGGGTCTTATATGAGGCTGATCCTATACAAGCAGCTGCCCAGGATAACCAACAGCAATACCGGCAAGAGGTCTTGGTCAACAGGCAATCGGCCCAGGGTCCGAGATACCGGTGCCATTTTAACCATATACAGTGGCCCCTAGTCCACAACAACGACCACACCAGACAAACAGTTGCTGTCCGGGTAGCAGGGGGAGCTATTTTTCATCTCCCCACCGCTCATGTTCACCTTAACTGGGAACCGGATCTGGCGTAGTGAACGTGGGGATTATGGACAATCTGCCAGGAAATTATCTGGTGCCATTAACCTCCGCCTACACACCTACTGAGCCAGCCACAACCTATCCGGTGACCACCCATGCCCAAGCTCGGTCCACCGAGTACAGCCCACTGGTCAGGTATACCCAAGAAAGACGCACTGACTGTTTGACCAAAACTGTAGCGATGACGACCCTATCCTGGGATACCCCAGAAGAGTTCCCCTAGAGGAAAAGGCTTGTATCAAGTCATCAGCCCCCTTATCAAAGCCACTCTCTTCAGATACTATCCGTCGTGTCCTGATGAATTGCCCATAAGGTAAATGCCTGATAAAGTGTGATGGGTTGAAAGAGCTGGCATGCAAATATGATGTCCAGTCAGTTGGTTTTTGATATAGGTCAAATGATAAATGCCCTTCACTCACCTCTGTTAGGACATCCAAAAAATGCATCTTGTAAGGATGGTATACGATTGTAAATGAAATGGTGTCCAATCTAGAGTCCAACCTTTTTTTACAGAGCAGCAGATCTTCGACATTTCCTGTCCAAAAAAAGAAAATATCATCTATGTATTGCAACCAAACACTAACATATTGTTGAAAGGATTGGTCAGGATATATAAAAGCTTCCTTGAATGCTGCCATTGTAAGGGCCCTGCAGTTTGTCCTGTCTGACAGGTTTTAATACTAATATTTTCTGTCCCACCTGGAACGTACATTGACGGGCACCCCGATCATAATCAGTCTTTTGTCGCCCCTGGGCTGCCTGGAGATTTCCCTTTACCATCCGGGCAAACTGCTACATGCGGTCCCTGATACATGCGGTCCCATATGATACGATGGGGGTTCCTTCGTGTTTCGTTTCTCCCTCCCAGTGTTCTCTAATGAGATCAAGGGGACCTCACACCCTTCTCCCATATAGCAGCTTGAAGGGAGAAAACCCTTGATATGCGATTAAGAGGTGAGGCAGGAATCGCTCCAAGTCTCTGTATTCATCTGTAAACGTCTTCAAAATTTGTACCGTTGAACCGATCACAGAAACCGTTAGTCTAGGAGTGGTGAGGTGAGCAGGGGCATAATCCTACAGACCTTCCATAACTGGTGCATAAGGTCTGCAGTAAACTGTGTCCCTTGGTCAGACAAGATTTCTTTAGGAAACCTCACTCGAATATTCCGACTAACGCACTGGCAACAGTGTCCGCCTGGATATTGGAAAGAGCAATGGCTTCTGGGTAGCGGGTGACATAGCGGATAAGGATATAGCGGATGGACTAGGTCATTTTAGGGGTCCCACCAGATTGACTGCTATCTGGCTGAACGGTTCTTCAATGATTGGCATGGACAGCAGTCGAGCCTTGGGGTGATCTCCCCTCTTCCCTACCCTCTGACAGACGTCGCAGGTCCTGCAGTAGTGTCGTACATCCTGGGAGACCCTCAGCCAAAAGAAGTGCTGGGTTACCCGATGGGATGTGCCAGGTGTCCTGTTAACGGTATATCATGCCTGGTTCAAAGAAGCTCCAATCAGTACTTCCTTGGAACTACCAATTTGCACGTTTGTGACTCCAATGCTATGGGTTTCTGACACCCTATACAACCTATCTTGCTCCCAGATATACTCCTCCCCCTCTAATCCCGGTTGCCCCGTTGCTGCCTTAAGTCTGTACTTGTGTATAACTTATATTGGTACGCCAGCTAACAGAAAGTTAGTGCCAAACTTTCTCTCTTGCCATCCATAGGGTAGAGGCGCCTGAACAAGCCCCACTTAGGCAACCGTATCCCAGAAGCCGTCAGAGAGAGGATGAGGGGAGAGATACAAGAAATGTTAAGGCTAGGAGTCATTGAACCCTCCGACAGTCCCTGGGCATCCCCAGTAGTCCTAGTACCAAAGAAAGATGGGACCACCCGGTTCTGCGTGAACTATCAGCGGTTAAATGACAAGACAGTGACTAATGCCTACTCGATGCCATGAGTGGATGAGCTACTGGATCGCATTGCCAGGGGACGTCATCTGACCACCATTGACCTCTGCAAGAGATATTGGCAGATCACCCTGGCTGAGGAAGCTATCCCCAAATTGTCCTATGTCACCCCGTTTGGCTTCTACCAATTTAAGGTCATGCCATTCAGGATGAAAAACACCCCAGCCACTTTTCAGCGCTTGGTGGATAGACTCCTCGATGGCTTCTAGGATTTTGCTTGTGCGTACCTGGACTACATTGTGATCTATAGCGAATCCTGGGAGGAGCACTTAAGGTACGTAGGGACAGTACTGGATCAGATTCGGGCCGCCGGCCTGACCCTGAAGCCATCTAGGCATGCCAGATGTCCAGTATTTGGGTGTGGAAAGCAGCAACCAGAGCCAGCCAAGATTGAAGCAGTCGCTAACTGGCCCACACCCTGCACCAAGACCCAAGTCCTGGCCCGGTATTATCGACGGTTTGTTCTGGACTATAGCACCATAGCCAAACCTTTGACTGACCTTACCAACAAGAATTTACACTAGTCCTGTGGTCTCCCGCCTGTGAAACTGCCTTTCAAGAAGATGCCCTAGTACATGCTCCTGTCTTGGCTGCCCCAGTCCCTAACAAACGCTTTATGATCCTCACAGACGCTTCCATGTTCGGACTGGGGGCAGTTTTGAGCCAAGTTGGAGAGGATGTCGCATACATCAGTTGAAAGTTACTACCTTGGGAAGTGAGTTACGCAGCAGTGGATAAGGAGTGCTTGGCTTTGGTATGGGCCCTGAAAAACTTACCCCCTACTTATACGGGCATGAATGGGTTGTCCCAACAGACAGACGCAAGAACAGTTAATTTAGTTCATAACCAAAAGTCCGGACATCCTCCAGTTGACCCGAAAGGGGTCAAAACCGGGTCTGCCGTAGTGTTCCACAAGGAGGGAGAATTGTGACAGCCCCTCTGTCCCTGAATTTTAAAGTTTATACATTTTGTTTGCCTACCTGTTCAAATTAAATACAGTCTGCCTTATTTTACCATTGGTCATTCGAATACGGAAAGAACTACCGACCACCCAAATGTGGAGTGTGGCACTTATTAACCTCATTGACCCTCTTAACACCTCTAAAACCACAAATACTCTAAGATTCTAAGCGGTTGACTGGGTGATCGGCGTTCGTATGCACTAACACGTGGCGGCAGCCATCTTGGAATACGAATGCGGCCAGCGGTGTTTTGTCGGTGAGTGAATGGAACTATAATCAGACATTCGACAACACGAACACTACTAAGACTTCTATGATCACGGATGTTCGGCACTATATGTACAAAATGGACAACGCTCGGTAATAATACCTCCCTAACCACTAAGACTAGGAGAACAGACGCAAGAACAGTTAATTCCCTTATAAACATTAGTTTAATACCCTGGAAGGAGACCGCACAGACTGATTCTATGGAACTATTCTGGGCAGGAGCCTCTCATGCGGTCGGTGAGAAAAAAGACCTCCATACAAATCCTGAACCCCTGAACCGATCTGGGTAAATTTTGAATATGTTTTTCCCCCAGATCGAGGCTATCAGGGGGTATACTTTTTGTGGGGATATTATGTGTTTTGGAGGTATTTTCATATTGTATTAAAATTGTGATATTTTTCGCCTGGAGATAATTGAGTTAAAGACAGCAGTTGACTCAATTATCTCCTAGGCAGAGGGGAGGGATTGCCTATCCTGTTTGGGAGAGTCACATTGTACAACACTGTTATGATTGGCTGATAATTTTGTACCACTGTTCCCACCATGGTACACAAGGGTGTATCCCTTGGCTGGGGGCTTGCATAAAAGGCCAGTCTGGCTACCATTAAAACATACTTTCTTCACCCTCAATCTAGTCTTGTCTCTTATTGGGGAAAATTGCTATAAAGCTATCACTACTAGCTCTTGTAAGAGCTTCTCTACTTGGATGACTACCTGTAATGCCGTAACACCCCTCACGGCTGAAGGAAATCCTCTGACGTCCTCTGGCAGTGGAAACCCATCTACTCATCGGGGTAACCGCTACCAGTAGGCTGGTGTGGGAGAGATAAATACCAGTAGCTTAGGGCAGTATCCTCTGTAGTCCAGTCATCCTTAACAGCAGAGGATGTAAACTCAGTGATATCCCATTTCCTCCTGTGTCTCTTTGTGAGGCTGGACATGAAGTAGAAGGGATCATTCCCATCTGCCTACGCATAGGCTCTCACACAGGAAATGCATTGCAGAAGTAACGGGGACAGCACTGAGTGATGCACACTCTATAACAATTACTGCAGCTGTGATATCATCAGTCTGACTCAAACTGAATAACCTTTCAAACTCCAGGACTCAAACCCTAAACCTGAAAATAAACCCTTTACCTTAATCCTATGTTTAACTCCTTTTAATAAGTAAACACGTCATGTTCCCCAATACTAAATTTAACCCAACTCTAACCCTATATTCAATAATCCAAAACAGCCTTTGTACTATAACTTCAACCCTTCTCATTCTGTTAATTTTACTAACGCTATATAACCTATGTAATCTAACTCTGATATTAACTCCTCTCTATAGTTAAACCTCCCTTTACACTAGCAATTTCTAACATTATTTTTAACCCTGCATTTATTTACACAGCTGCATACACTCATCATACTTACAGATTCAAGAATTAGAATTCTGTACAGATGCCTGACATGTAAATCGGGCCCTGCAGCCACTTATTATGAAAAGAAAGGTCAGCACTGCAATGCTCAGTAGGGCTACTGAAGGGGAGGTCCTGGTACCCAACCCACCCCCACCCCCTACATCCCCCACCTCTCCAGATGACTGTTTGGAAGGGGTGTTCTAAGAGAAGAAAATTGCTGTACAACCCTCCATTAGTTAAAAAGCATGTCAGGATTGCACTGACTAACAGGCAGTGCAGCAGGTGCTTGTATCGAGCTAAGCTTGAGAATCCTGAGAGCATCAGCAGCATGCTTTTCAATAGAAGAGAGAAAGCAACATAATATAGAAACATGGGGATATGTCATGACTCTCTGTTAGTGTAGGGATCTTCAAGATTTTTGGAGGTGCTCATGCCCCAGATGTTTCTGGAGCCCAGAATCACCCGTGCCCAGGATAACATTTCTGTATATTATTTTAAAATAAATTATAGAGATAACACAGTAAAAACAATGTATACTTCTGAAAGGTCTTCAGGTAAGATCATCTTCCAGTCACATGCTCTAGAACTCTGCAATGGTTGAGATTCATCCAGTCTGTTTGTTCCTATGGGTTTCTATGAGAGAACTGCACAATTCCCATACACTTCATAAACAGTAGGTCATGCATTCTTAATATTATTTATACATTCTTAATTCTTATTATTTATATATGCAATGCAGACAGACATTTAGTTAAATGATATTCATGATTATGGTAAATCTTCCTCTCTCCAGTCTGAACTGCTGTGTTGTTTGAGAAGTTTTGTATTGAGACAGCAGATACCCTGTTTGACAATTGGAACTCGACCAGAAGTGCCCCTTCTATATTGGTTGTAGACCCCTGTTTACTGAATTGTTTTTAGTGATGTCATCAAAAAAAGCAGAAGGGGGATAAAGAACCTAATATATTATAAATGGAAGTGATATGGTCTTTTTACAACTCTGCACAGTGACATATTTTTAAAAAAGTTAATTTTTTCCTTCTATTTTTTTTTTTTTTTTTAAGACTGAAGCCCCTGTTATGACTCTATTTTTGCATGTGCTTGCAGCTGTACAAGCATCTGTCACGGTCCTCTTGGAAATGTGAGACAAGGGATTGAAGCTAAAGTGTTTTTTCGTAAAAAACCTCAGTTTGGGCTTTATGCAAAAAACTCAGATTTTTTTATTTATTTATTTATTTATTTTGTGTTACACAGTCAGAAGCATCCTTGTGCAACCGGTGCTTTTTCTGATGCCTGGCTTTCATACAGATGCAGACTGCCATGCTGTTTGAGGGCCATATGGCAACTTCTGACTGTGTATATTTTACAGATGGAATTAGACGTGCAACCTGTTTGACTAATGCAGATAAAAAGACAATTTTGCTATTTGGCATCATCTGACTTTAAAATGCATGCAAATTACTGACCTGATGCTTTCTGTGTTCCTTCTATAGGTTTCCAGTGTAGTCCTGATTGATCAGAGGTGGTGTGCTTTGGAATAGACTTGGAACCTATATTGTGAGCTACTGTTTAACTAGATATTTTGATTGGGCTGGTATTCTACCCCCCCTACTGAAGATGCCAGCCTTTGCCTTCTACACTTCGAGCGCTGATGAAATAAAATAGTTGTGCCTCATTGTTGTAATAATGACGCAAAGTCTATTGCAAAGTTTGATCTGTATGGATACCATGTGCTTACTATCTAGAATATAACATAATCTTCATGTGATATAAAATAAAAGGAAAAAACAGTTTTATTTGCATACTTACAAAAGATGAAAAAAAGACTTGTGTCCATCAAGTTCAGTCAGTCTCACATCTGTTTCAATTGTTGATCAAAAAAAAAAAAAAAAAGCAAAAACCCAGTTTGAAGCGTTTTCCAATTTTGTGACAAACTAGGAAACAAAATTCTTCTCAACTCCAGAATGACAGTCAGATCTCTCCTTGAAGCTGTTACCCACATATTAAATACTATATTCTTGAAGGTTCTTTTTTTATCCAGTCACTGTTTAACATTTAAAATTCTGTACAGACTCTTACAAAACCACCACTTCAGGAAAGGAATTCCACATCTGATATTTATCCCACAAAAAATAAAGGCATGTGCATGGGAAAAAATTTCGGTTCGGTTCGGCATTCTGAAATTCGGGACTTTCGCACTTCGGAACTTCGGCACTTCGACACTTCAGAAATTCGGCACTTCGGAAATTCGGCAACTTTGGCACTTCAACACTTCAGAATTTCGGCATTTCGGAATTTCGGAATTTCGGGACTTCGGCATTTCGGGACTTCTCTTGCAGCCGCTTAGTAGATAACTCCCTAATTCCCACGGTATAAATTACTAAAAAATTACTTAGCATTAGTACATTTTGCCCTTACTCGCTATATCGCGAGTAGGGGCATGTCTAGTAAACAGTGAGAAGCCTATTGTCCTCCCCCCCGGCCCCCATCGGCGGGTGGGGGACCTACAGTAAAATAAGGGGGGGGGACCCAATGTCCTCCCCCTGGCCCCCACCCCTGAGCGGTGGGTGGGGGCCCTAAGTACTAATAAGGGGGGGGACCTAATGTCCTCCGCCTGGCCCCCAACCCTGAGCGGCGGGTGGGGGCCCTAAATTGGAATAAGGTGGGGGGACCTAATGTCCTCCCCCTGGCCCCCACCCCTGAGCAGTGGGTGGGGGCCCTAAATACTAATAAGGGGGGGACCTAATGTCCTCCGCCTGGCCCCCAACCCTGAGCGGCAGGTGGGGGCCCTAAATTGGAATAAGGTGGGGGGACCTAATGTCCTCCCCCCTGGCCCCCACCCCTGAGCAGTGGGTGGGGGCCCTAAATACTAATAAGGGGGGGACCTAATGTCCTCCTCCTGGCCCCCATGCCTTGAGCAGCGGGTGGGGGCCCTAAATACTAATAAGGGGGGAACCAAATGTCCTCCCTCCGGGCTCCCACCCCTGTGTGGCGGGTGGGGGCCCTAAATTGGAATAAGGGGGGACCTAATGTCCTCCCCCCTGAATGGTGGGTGAGGGCCCTAAATACTAATAAAGGGGAATCTAAGGTCCTCCCACCTGGCCCCTACCCCTGAGCAGCGGGTGGGGGTCCTAAATACCAATAGGGCAGGTGGAGGCCCTAAAAAAAAGTTACCCCACCCCAGGTGACTAGGGATCCCGGAACCACTAGTCACACCCTCCCCCCCAAAAAAATAACCCCCTACCTACTCCCCGCACCCTAAAAATAATGAGGGGGGGATCTTTAACTAAGTACCTGAAAAAAAAATAAAACTTACCATTCGATGTTTTCTTTCTTCTAAAATCTTCTTGTTTCAGCTCCAAAAAAAGGCCAAATAAAAAATCCATAATAACCGACGCAATTAAAAAAAAAAAAATCCATCTTCACCCATGGAGGGCTCCGCGCAGACTGAGCTCTGCAGGGCGGGAGAAGGCTTATAAAGCCTTGCCCCGCCCTGCAATTAGGCTCAGAGAACTCTGATTGGTGGGTTTAAGCCATCCAATCAGACTGCTCTGACAGGTAAATGAAGAGACTGACAATCAGAGTGCTCTGTGTCATTTTACACAGCGTGGGTAAGTTCTTTGGAATTTTCCCACGCTGTGTAATTTGACTCATAACTCTCTGATTGGTTACTTAATCCACCAATCAGAGTGTTATGAGTCAAATTACACAGCGTGGGAAAATTCCAAAGAACTTTCCCACGCTGTGTAAAATGACACAGAGCACTCTGATTGGTGGATTTCAAACCAACCAATCAGAGTGCTGTGACAGGTAAATGTAGAGACTTACCTGTCAGTCTCCTCATTTACCTGTCAGAGCACTCTGATTGGATGGCTTAAACCCACCAATCAGAGTTCTCTGAGCCAAGGGTGGGGGCCAGGGTGGAGGACTTTAGGTTCCCCCCCTTATTAGTATTTAGGGCCCCCACCCACCGCTCAGGGGTGGGGGCCAGGTGGGAGGACATTAGGTCCCCCCCCTATTCCAATTTAGGGTCCCCACCCCTGAGCGGTGGGTGGGGGCCAGGGGGGGGGACCTAATGTTACCTATTTTACTGTAGGGCCCCCACCCACCGCTCAGGTATAGCGAGTATAGCGGTATAGCGAGTAGGGGCATAATTTACTAATACTAAGTAATCTTTACTTAGTATTAGTAAATTTGGCTGAAAGACCAATTTAGGTCTTTCAGCCTTTTAGTAGATAGCTCCCTAATATTGTGGGAATTAGGGAGTTATCTACTTATTCATTACTGTCATTACATTGACTGGCTAAGTAACTAACATTTTATATGAATGTATGTTACTTGATTGTTGTAAGTGTTGCAAATGCTTACAGCTGAATCCTGGCTATGTTTGTATATTTTTTATTTAAAATTGTATACAATGTAACATTCTTCTTCTTTCACTGGGTAAGTATATTAGTACTTAGGCAATACTGTACTTCAGAACTTCGGCACTTTGACACTTCGGAACTTCGACACTATGGAAATTCGGAACTTCAGGACCTCGGCACTTCGGACATTCGGAAGTATCCAAATGTCCAAATTGCCCGAAATTCATCCGAATTCATATTCGGACCGAAACGAATTGCACATGTCTAATCCCTTCTTTACATACACCCTCTCACATAATTGATCATCTGTACAGATGGTGTTGAATTCAAAATTATGTAGAACGCTCACACTCATATCCTCTTTTCCTTCTTAAACACAAATATTTGTTATTTATATGTGATATCAATTTGGATATATATGTGAAGTTCCCCTCTATTTATTATTATTATTATTATTATTATTATTATTATGCTGCTTGTTTTCATGTTCCAGTGGAGACAAGTAGTTGTCTCTAGAATTTGAAGAAGATTGACGAAACCGGAAGAGACATTATTCAAAAGTTTGATTCGTCACTACCAGCAATCCGCATAAAAATGTGGGAATTGTTAGGACTTATATGTAACAATGTAGTGCAAAATACAAATTGGCGCTAAACAAAATGTGCGTCCAATCCCCACTTTAAATTCAATCTCGTAATTTCACCTTAAGAGAAATAACCATAAAGTATGGATAGTGGGTGGCGCACACTGAAAAACACTCACAAAATATGTAAAGTGACTGAGTAAATCAAACAAATATAATAATAGATAGATACACTGTATAAGTTCCTCTTAGATATTGCTGAACAAGATAATTGCTGATATAGGGTAGTACAGTTTAAATAATGTAAGTGCAAATGCAAATATTTTGTCATACATCCCACTCACATTTTACTGGTTCTGTGAAACACTGGCTCAGGTAAACCAGCATCAACTTTACCACTTTGATGCTGATTTTGTTAGCTCTCAAATGGATGCACTGAGTAGGCTAGATATTGAGCCATGGGGAGCAGAAAAGAACTGTCAAAAGACCTGTGTAACAAGGTAATGGAACTTTATAAAGATGGAAAAGGATATCAAAAGATATTCAAACAAACCATGTTCATACCCAAAATAAAGAAAATAAAAACTAACTCTGGCGAGACATCTCACAAAGTACCAGAAATACTAGCTGCCTTTCATGAGTTCTGCTCTAAACTATACAACCTATGTAATATACCCCTCAGTAGTGAGGAAATCAAAGATTTTCTTTCATCAAGAGTTACCCAAACACTTCCTAGCAATATCCAACTGTCAGGATTACTAGTTGATCCAGCACGTAGAATTGTGTCACACAGATGACTAATAGGTAACGTATTACCGGGCCTTAGAATGGCCGGACTTAACGTACCAAAGAATAGTCAGGATACTTGCCGAGGTCAGGGGATACAGAAAGAGTCACAACGATAAGAGAAAGCCAGAAGTCAGGGATACAGAATATGTCAATATCAAAGCCAAAGTCGAAAACCAGAAGAAACTTGAATCAGGAAATGCGCTCTCGGACAACCACAATGGAAACCATGACAGGGCACTGAGCAGGATGAGAACTGGGCCTAAATACCCCTCCTCTAGATCTCATAGGCTGTAACCGGCCTTTGACCCCAAAGGCAGTTACCAGGTTCCCATTTGCATAAGTGCTGCTCAGCATTAACCCTTCTGTGGATTTGGTTGCTGCTCGGCACAACTTTTCCTGTGTGGACAGTAAATGCCATTAATCACATTTTTATAAGCGGATGAATACGTAACACCAACCTGATTTGGAGGAGCTTGAGGTGGTGGTGAAAAATCTTCCTTTAAGAAAGAGCCCAGGCCCTGAAAGGTTTACGGCTAAATATTTGAAAACCTTGTCTAAGCCATTCACAGAGGCATTCAACTCCCTTACACGCACTCCCTTGCTCCCAAATTCGGCCCTTGAAGCACATATTACCCTAATCCCCAAACCGGGGAAAGACCACCTAAGCCATGGGAGCTACAGGCCAATATCCCTAATAAATGTAGACATGAAAATTTTAACCAAACTCCTGGCCAATAAACTCCGCACATTCCTACAGGGGCTAGTCCACCCTGACCATGCAGACGTCGTCACAGAACGGGAGGCCAAAAACGACACTACCAAACTGCTGAGCCTTATTCACTTCTCAAAATTGTCTAGCACACAAAGCTTATTACTATCCATTGATGCAGAGCAATCCTTTGACAAGGTGCACTGGTCCCTTCTCCTAGAATGCCTTAAAGCCATGGGATTTGGTCCATCATGGTTGCATTGGATGGGAGCACTTTACTCCAATCCCAGTGCAAAAATCTGAATTAATGGTAAATTATCAGATTCGGTCACCATAAGGAATGGCACGAGATAGGGGTGCCTCATGTCCCCACACCTCTTCATAATTATAATGGAGCCCTTCCTACAGGGTATCAGAGACAGCCAAGACATATAGGGGCTGCATATTAACAACCATGAATTCAAACTGGCGGCGTTTGACGATGATCTTCTCTTCTTGATAGTCAACCCTACGACCTCCATGCCAGCACCGTTGAAAGAAATCACCCGATATACTTATATATCAAACTGAAGGTCATTTTTATGAAGAGCAAAATACTCTCACTTAATATAGACTCCACATCCAAAACATCCTTACACACCAATTCCCCAGGGCAGACACATCAGTGAAATACCTAGGAGTTCACCTCCCTCATGACCTGAACAGAATCTACAATTTAAATTTCCTACCCCTGATAAAACCACTCTTGAGCGACCTAACGAGGTGGAAAAAACCTCTATTTGAATGGTTTAGCCGCATTCATATACTAAAAATGAACACCCTTCCCAAATTGTTGTCTTTATTGCAAGCTCTTCCCATAGCATAGCCCAGAACATTCTTCACAACACTGAAACGTACATTCACTATGTTCCTTTGGGCTCACAAAAACCCCAGACTACCATACAAACTTCTGGTAATGCAAAAAACACAGGGAGGCTTGGGCCTGCCTAGCCTGGAATACTATCACAAAGCCATAATCCTCTCAAGTATATATGAATGAGGGAAACCACAGAACCAGAAACACAGGGTACAACTTGAATACCTCTGTTTTCAAGTGCCACTATACACCGTACCATGGCATGACAAAGGTAAAACCTTTCTTCGGCAACCCCACCTCTCCCATCAAACAATCAAACCGACCTTAAGAATTTGGCAGCAAACAAAAGTAATTTGTAGTAGTATATTACCCCATCCCTCCCCTCTATAGGCTCTGACCTACAACCCACTTTTCCAACCACTTTTACAGATTTCTCTAACCACTACAGAATGCAAATGAATATTCTCTAATATTTTCAATTTCTCTATAAGCAATTCTACTCACAAGTATAACCAGGGCCGGACTGGGGAAAAAATTCGGCCCGGGCATTTTTAATTACAGCGGCCCAATGAAAAGGGGGTGGGGCCAGATAGGGTGTGTTTTGTCATCCCCAATGACAAGCACTCCCCATCTCAAAGTGAGCATGTTGGTTCAATGCTCTTCCAGGACATGAGAAAAGGGCCCTGTATTTGATCTGCACAGCGCAAGCAAATTTAATAACATGCTTGCATTGTGTTTGCTTGAAACTTATCTCAGGGGTTTCCATAAATGGAATACTCACTGTATCCCATTTATGGAGACACTATGTGTTTGCTTAAAGGGTATCTAATGTGTTCATAGGGGATCCTGAGTGTGTATGTCAGAAATGTTGTGTGTGTGTGTAAGTGGTGCAGCGTCTGTGTGTAGGGGATCTAGTGTGTGTTTGAAGGACTCAGGAGTGCGTATAGGAGATCTAGTGAGTGTGTGAGTGGTGCAGTGTGTTTGGGGGGTGCTGTGTGTGTGAGGGGTGTAGTGTGCATTTGTGAGGAGTATAGTGTGTGTGGGAGGGTGGTGTGTGTGGGGGGGTGCGCAGTATGTGTGTGTGAGGGCGCTGTGTGTTAGGGCACTGTGCGAGGGTTCTGTGTATTTGAGGGCGATGTGTGTGTGAGGGTGATGTGTGTTGGGGTGCTGTGTATGTGTTGGGGTGATGTGTGTGTTGGGGTCATGTGTGTGTGTGTGTTGGGGTGATGTGTGTGTGTGTGCTAGGTTGCTGTATGTGTTAGGGTGCTGTGTGTGTGTTAGGGTGATGTGTCAATGTTAGGGTGATGTGTCAATGTTAGGGTGCTGGTGTTAGGGTGCTGTGTGAGTGCTAGGGTGCTGTGTGAGTGCTAGGGTGCTGGTGTTAGGGTGCTGTGTGAGTGCTACGGTGCTGTGTGTGTGTTAGGGTGATGTGTCAATGTTAGGGTGCTGGTGTTAGGGTGCTGTGTGAGTGCTAGGGTGCTGTGTGAGTGCTAGGGTGCTGGTGTTAGGGTGCTGTGTGAGTGCTACGGTGCTGTGTGTGTGTTAGGGCGATGTGTCAATGTTAGGGTGCTGGTGTTGGGGTGCTGTGTGTGTGTTGGGGTGCTGTGTCAATGTTAGGGTGCTGGTGTTGGGGTGCTGTGTCAATGTTAGGGTGCTGGTGTTGGGGTGCTGTGTGTGTGTTGGGGTGCTGGGTGAGGGTGATGTGTGTGTTTGCAAGGATTTTGTATTGGGGGAGGCAGGTAAATGGCACTATTAACGTTTTACTAAAAAATAATAATAATAATAAATACATAATAATAAATAATAATAAACACATAATAATAATAATAAATACGTAATAATAAATAATAATAAACACATAATAATAATAAATAATAAATACATAATAATAATAATAATAACAAATACATAATAATAAATAATAAATACATAATAATAATAATAATAACAATAAATACATAATAATAAATAATAAATACATAATAATAATAATAATAACAATAAATACATAATAATAAATAATAAATACATAATAATAATAATAATAATAATAATAACAATAAATACATAATAATAAATAATAAACACATAATAATAAGAAATACATAATAATAATAAATAATACATAACAATAATAATTAATAATAAATAATAATAATAAATACATTAGATCCCCCTCCATTCTTACCTGTAGTCTGGAAGGGGGGGGGCGTCCTGCTCCTGCCAGCCATCCCTGGTGGTCCTCGTGGTAAGTGAACTCTAGCCCTTTGGGGCTAGAGTTCACTCTCGCGAGACCCGGCCGGTTGCCATAGCAACAGTCCGGATCTCGCGAGAGAAACCCGGCGGAGCTGCAAGTTAGAGCTCCGCCGGGTCCTCTCTCCTGGCTCCCCCCTCTCTCCCCGCCGGCGGCCGCGTTTGAGCGCATGTGGGACCGAAACGAATTGCACATGTCTAATCCCTTCTTTACATACACCCTCTCACATAATTGATCATCTGTACAGATGGTGTTGAATTCAAAATTATGTAGAACGCTCACACTCATATCCTCTTTTCCTTCTTAAACACAAATATTTGTTATTTATATGTGATATCAATTTGGATATATATGTGAAGTTCCCCTCTATTTATTATTATTATTATTATTATTATTATGCTGCTTGTTTTCATGTTCCAGTGGAGACAAGTAGTTGTCTCTAGAATTTGAAGAAGATTGACGAAACCGGAAGAGACATTATTCAAAAGTTTGATTCGTCACTACCAGCAATCCGCATAAAAATGTGGGAATTGTTAGGACTTATATGTAACAATGTAGTGCAAAATACAAATTGGCGCTAAACAAAATGTGCGTCCAATCCCCACTTTAAATTCAATCTCGTAATTTCACCTTAAGAGAAATAACCATAAAGTATGGATAGTGGGTGGCGCACAGTGAAAAACACTCACAAAATATGTAAAGTGACTGAGTAAATCAAACAAATATAATAATAGATAGATACACTGTATAAGTTCCTCTTAGATATTGCTGAACAAGATAATTGCTGATATAGGGTAGTACAGTTTAAATAATGTAAGTGCAAATGCAAATATTTTGTCATACATCCCACTCACATTTTACTGGTTCTGTGAAACACTGGCTCAGGTAAACCAGCATCAACTTTACCACTTTGATGCTGATTTTGTTAGCTCTCAAATGGATGCACTGAGTAGGCTAGATATTGAGCCATGGGGAGCAGAAAAGAACTGTCAAAAGACCTGTGTAACAAGGTAATGGAACTTTATAAAGATGGAAAAGGATATCAAAAGATATTCAAACAAACCATGTTCATACCCAAAATAAAGAAAATAAAAACTAACTCTGGCGAGACATCTCACAAAGTACCAGAAATACTAGCTGCCTTTCATGAGTTCTGCTCTAAACTATACAACCTATGTAATATACCCCTCAGTAGTGAGGAAATCAAAGATTTTCTTTCATCAAGAGTTACCCAAACACTTCCTAGCAATATCCAACTGTCAGGATTACTAGTTGATCCAGCACGTAGAATTGTGTCACACAGATGACTAATAGGTAACGTATTACCGGGCCTTAGAATGGCCGGACTTAACGTACCAAAGAATAGTCAGGATACTTGCCGAGGTCAGGGGATACAGAAAGAGTCACAACGATAAGAGAAAGCCAGAAGTCAGGGATACAGAATATGTCAATATCAAAGCCAAAGTCGAAAACCAGAAGAAACTTGAATCAGGAAATGCGCTCTCGGACAACCACAATGGAAACCATGACAGGGCACTGAGCAGGATGAGAACTGGGCCTAAATACCCCTCCTCTAGATCTCATAGGCTGTAACCGGCCTTTGACCCCAAAGGCAGTTACCAGGTTCCCATTTGCATAAGTGCTGCTCAGCATTAACCCTTCTGTGGATTTGGTTGCTGCTCGGCACAACTTTTCCTGTGTGGACAGTAAATGCCATTAATCACATTTTTATAAGCGGATGAATACGTAACACCAACCTGATTTGGAGGAGCTTGAGGTGGTGGTGAAAAATCTTCCTTTAAGAAAGAGCCCAGGCCCTGAAAGGTTTACGGCTAAATATTTGAAAACCTTGTCTAAGCCATTCACAGAGGCATTCAACTCCCTTACACGCACTCCCTTGCTCCCAAATTCGGCCCTTGAAGCACATATTACCCTAATCCCCAAACCGGGGAAAGACCACCTAAGCCATGGGAGCTACAGGCCAATATCCCTAATAAATGTAGACATGAAAATTTTAACCAAACTCCTGGCCAATAAACTCCGCACATTCCTACAGGGGCTAGTCCACCCTGACCATGCAGACGTCGTCACAGAACGGGAGGCCAAAAACGACACTACCAAACTGCTGAGCCTTATTCACTTCTCAAAATTGTCTAGCACACAAAGCTTATTACTATCCATTGATGCAGAGCAATCCTTTGACAAGGTGCACTGGTCCCTTCTCCTAGAATGCCTTAAAGCCATGGGATTTGGTCCATCATGGTTGCATTGGATGGGAGCACTTTACTCCAATCCCAGTGCAAAAATCTGAATTAATGGTAAATTATCAGATTCGGTCACCATAAGGAATGGCACGAGATAGGGGTGCCTCATGTCCCAACACCTCTTCATAATTATAATGGAGCCCTTCCTACAGGGTATCAGAGACAGCCAAGACATATAGGGGCTGCATATTAACAACCATGAATTCAAACTGGCGGCGTTTGACGATGATCTTCTCTTCTTGATAGTCAACCCTACGACCTCCATGCCAGCACCGTTGAAAGAAATCACCCGATATACTTATATATCAAACTGAAGGTCATTTTTATGAAGAGCAAAATACTCTCACTTAATATAGACTCCACATCCAAAACATCCTTACACACCAATTCCCCAGGGCAGACACATCAGTGAAATACCTAGGAGTTCACCTCCCTCATGACCTGAACAGAATCTACAATTTAAATTTCCTACCCCTGATAAAACCACTCTTGAGCGACCTAACGAGGTGGAAAAAACCTCTATTTGAATGGTTTAGCCGCATTCATATACTAAAAATGAACACCCTTCCCAAATTGTTGTCTTTATTGCAAGCTCTTCCCATAGCATAGCCCAGAACATTCTTCACAACACTGAAACGTACATTCACTATGTTCCTTTGGGCTCACAAAAACCCCAGACTACCATACAAACTTCTGGTAATGCAAAAAACACAGGGAGCAAAAAACACAGGGAGGCTTGGGCCTGCCTAGCCTGGAATACTATCACAAAGCCATAATCCTCTCAAGTATATATGAATGAGGGAAACCACAGAACCAGAAACACAGGGTACAACTTGAATACCTCTGTTTTCAAGTGCCACTATACACCGTACCATGGCATGACAAAGGTAAAACCTTTCTTCGGCAACCCCACCTCTCCCATCAAACAATCAAACCGACCTTAAGAATTTGGCAGCAAACAAAAGTAATTTGTAGTAGTATATTACCCCATCCCTCCCCTCTATAGGCTCTGACCTACAACCCACTTTTCCAACCACTTTTACAGATTTCTCTAACCACTACAGAATGCAAATGAATATTCTCTAATATTTTCAATTTCTCTATAAGCAATTCTACTCACAAGTATAACCAGGGCCGGACTGGGGAAAAAATTCGGCCCGGGCATTTTTAATTACAGCGGCCCAATGAAAAGGGGGTGGGGCCAGATAGGGTGTGTTTTGTCATCCCCAATGACAAGCACTCCCCATCTCAAAGTGAGCATGTTGGTTCAATGCTTTTCCAGGACATGAGAAAAGGGCCCTGTATTTGATCTGCACAGCGCAAGCAAATTTAATAACATGCTTGCATTGTGTTTGCTTGAAACTTATCTCAGGGGTTTCCATAAATGGAATACTCACTGTATCCCATTTATGGAGACACTATGTGTTTGCTTAAAGGGTATCTAATGTGTTCATAGGGGATCCTGAGTGTGTATGTCAGAAATGTTGTGTGTGTGTAAGTGGTGCAGCGTCTGTGTGTAGGGGATCTAGTGTGTGTTTGAAGGACTCAGGAGTGCGTATAGGAGATCTAGTGAGTGTGTGAGTGGTGCAGTGTGTTTGGGGGGTGCTGTGTGTGTGAGGGGTGTAGTGTGCATTTGTGAGGAGTATAGTGTGTGTGGGAGGGTGGTGTGTGTGGGGGGGGTGCAGTATGTGTGTGTGAGGGCGCTGTGTGTTAGGGCACTGTGCGAGGGTTCTGTGTATTTGAGGGTGATGTGTGTTGGGGTGCTGTGTATGTGTTGGGGTGATGTGTGTGTGTTGGGGTCATGTGTGTGTGTGTTGGGGTGATGTGTGTGTGTGCTAGGTTGCTGTATGTGTTAGGGTGCTGTGTGTGTGTTAGGGTGATGTGTCAATGTTAGGGTGATGTGTCAATGTTAGGGTGCTGGTGTTAGGGTGCTGTGTGAGTGCTAGGGTGCTGTGTGAGTGCTAGGGTGCTGGTGTTAGGGTGCTGTGTGAGTGCTACGGTGCTGTGTGTGTGTTAGGGTGATGTGTCAATGTTAGGGTGCTGGTGTTAGGGTGCTGTGTGAGTGCTAGGGTGCTGTGTGAGTGCTAGGGTGCTGGTGTTAGGGTGCTGTGTGAGTGCTACGGTGCTGTGTGTGTGTTAGGGCGATGTGTCAATGTTAGGGTGCTGGTGTTGGGGTGCTGTGTGTGTGTTGGGGTGCTGTGTCAATGTTAGGGTGCTGGTGTTGGGGTGCTGTGTCAATGTTAGGGTGCTGGTGTTGGGGTGCTGTGTGTGTGTTGGGGTGCTGTGTCAATGTTAGGGTGCTGGGTGAGGGTGATGTGTGTGTTTGCAAGGATTTTGTATTGGGGGAGGCAGGTAAATGGCACTATTAACGTTTTACTAAAAAATAATAATAATAATAAATACATAATAATAAATAATAATAAACACATAATAATAATAATAAATACGTAATAATAAATAATAATAAACACATAATAATAATAAATAATAAATACATAATAATAATAATAATAACAAATACATAATAATAAATAATAAATACATAATAATAATAATAATAATAACAATAAATACATAATAATAAATAATAAATACATAATAATAATAATAATAATAACAATAAATACATAATAATAAATAATAAATACATAATAATAATAATAATAATAATAACAATAAATACATAATAATAAATAATAAACACATAATAATAAGAAATACATAATAATAATAAATAATACATAACAATAATAATTAATAATAAATAATAATAATAAATACATTAGATCCCCCTCCATTCTTACCTGTAGTCTGGAAGGGGGGGGGCGTCCTGCTCCTGCCAGCCATCCCTGGTGGTCCTCGTGGTAAGTGAACTCTAGCCCTTTGGGGCTAGAGTTCACTCTCGCGAGACCCGGCCGGTTGCCATAGCAACAGTCCGGATCTCGCGAGAGAAACCCGGCGGAGCTGCAAGTTAGAGCTCCGCCGGGTCCTCTCTCCTGGCTCCCCCCTCTCTCCCCGCCGGCGGCCGCGTTTGAGCGCATGTGGGACCGAAACGAATTGCACATGTCTAATCCCTTCTTTACATACACCCTCTCACATAATTGATCATCTGTACAGATGGTGTTGAATTCAAAATTATGTAGAACGCTCACACTCATATCCTCTTTTCCTTCTTAAACACAAATATTTGTTATTTATATGTGATATCAATTTGGATATATATGTGAAGTTCCCCTCTATTTATTATTATTATTATTATTATTATTATGCTGCTTGTTTTCATGTTCCAGTGGAGACAAGTAGTTGTCTCTAGAATTTGAAGAAGATTGACGAAACCGGAAGAGACATTATTCAAAAGTTTGATTCGTCACTACCAGCAATCCGCATAAAAATGTGGGAATTGTTAGGACTTATATGTAACAATGTAGTGCAAAATACAAATTGGCGCTAAACAAAATGTGCGTCCAATCCCCACTTTAAATTCAATCTCGTAATTTCACCTTAAGAGAAATAACCATAAAGTATGGATAGTGGGTGGCGCACACTGAAAAACACTCACAAAATATGTAAAGTGACTGAGTAAATCAAACAAATATAATAATAGATAGATACACTGTATAAGTTCCTCTTAGATATTGCTGAACAAGATAATTGCTGATATAGGGTAGTACAGTTTAAATAATGTAAGTGCAAATGCAAATATTTTGTCATACATCCCACTCACATTTTACTGGTTCTGTGAAACACTGGCTCAGGTAAACCAGCATCAACTTTACCACTTTGATGCTGATTTTGTTAGCTCTCAAATGGATGCACTGAGTAGGCTAGATATTGAGCCATGGGGAGCAGAAAAGAACTGTCAAAAGACCTGTGTAACAAGGTAATGGAACTTTATAAAGATGGAAAAGGATATCAAAAGATATTCAAACAAACCATGTTCATACCCAAAATAAAGAAAATAAAAACTAACTCTGGCGAGACATCTCACAAAGTACCAGAAATACTAGCTGCCTTTCATGAGTTCTGCTCTAAACTATACAACCTATGTAATATACCCCTCAGTAGTGAGGAAATCAAAGATTTTCTTTCATCAAGAGTTACCCAAACACTTCCTAGCAATATCCAACTGTCAGGATTACTAGTTGATCCAGCACGTAGAATTGTGTCACACAGATGACTAATAGGTAACGTATTACCGGGCCTTAGAATGGCCGGACTTAACGTACCAAAGAATAGTCAGGATACTTGCCGAGGTCAGGGGATACAGAAAGAGTCACAACGATAAGAGAAAGCCAGAAGTCAGGGATACAGAATATGTCAATATCAAAGCCAAAGTCGAAAACCAGAAGAAACTTGAATCAGGAAATGCGCTCTCGGACAACCACAATGGAAACCATGACAGGGCACTGAGCAGGATGAGAACTGGGCCTAAATACCCCTCCTCTAGATCTCATAGGCTGTAACCGGCCTTTGACCCCAAAGGCAGTTACCAGGTTCCCATTTGCATAAGTGCTGCTCAGCATTAACCCTTCTGTGGATTTGGTTGCTGCTCGGCACAACTTTTCCTGTGTGGACAGTAAATGCCATTAATCACATTTTTATAAGCGGATGAATACGTAACACCAACCTGATTTGGAGGAGCTTGAGGTGGTGGTGAAAAATCTTCCTTTAAGAAAGAGCCCAGGCCCTGAAAGGTTTACGGCTAAATATTTGAAAACCTTGTCTAAGCCATTCACAGAGGCATTCAACTCCCTTACACGCACTCCCTTGCTCCCAAATTCGGCCCTTGAAGCACATATTACCCTAATCCCCAAACCGGGGAAAGACCACCTAAGCCATGGGAGCTACAGGCCAATATCCCTAATAAATGTAGACATGAAAATTTTAACCAAACTCCTGGCCAATAAACTCCGCACATTCCTACAGGGGCTAGTCCACCCTGACCATGCAGACGTCGTCACAGAACGGGAGGCCAAAAACGACACTACCAAACTGCTGAGCCTTATTCACTTCTCAAAATTGTCTAGCACACAAAGCTTATTACTATCCATTGATGCAGAGCAATCCTTTGACAAGGTGCACTGGTCCCTTCTCCTAGAATGCCTTAAAGCCATGGGATTTGGTCCATCATGGTTGCATTGGATGGGAGCACTTTACTCCAATCCCAGTGCAAAAATCTGAATTAATGGTAAATTATCAGATTCGGTCACCATAAGGAATGGCACGAGATAGGGGTGCCTCATGTCCCAACACCTCTTCATAATTATAATGGAGCCCTTCCTACAGGGTATCAGAGACAGCCAAGACATATAGGGGCTGCATATTAACAACCATGAATTCAAACTGGCGGCGTTTGACGATGATCTTCTCTTCTTGATAGTCAACCCTACGACCTCCATGCCAGCACCGTTGAAAGAAATCACCCGATATACTTATATATCAAACTGAAGGTCATTTTTATGAAGAGCAAAATACTCTCACTTAATATAGACTCCACATCCAAAACATCCTTACACACCAATTCCCCAGGGCAGACACATCAGTGAAATACCTAGGAGTTCACCTCCCTCATGACCTGAACAGAATCTACAATTTAAATTTCCTACCCCTGATAAAACCACTCTTGAGCGACCTAACGAGGTGGAAAAAACCTCTATTTGAATGGTTTAGCCGCATTCATATACTAAAAATGAACACCCTTCCCAAATTGTTGTCTTTATTGCAAGCTCTTCCCATAGCATAGCCCAGAACATTCTTCACAACACTGAAACGTACATTCACTATGTTCCTTTGGGCTCACAAAAACCCCAGACTACCATACAAACTTCTGGTAATGCAAAAAACACAGGGAGGCTTGGGCCTGCCTAGCCTGGAATACTATCACAAAGCCATAATCCTCTCAAGTATATATGAATGAGGGAAACCACAGAACCAGAAACACAGGGTACAACTTGAATACCTCTGTTTTCAAGTGCCACTATACACCGTACCATGGCATGACAAAGGTAAAACCTTTCTTCGGCAACCCCACCTCTCCCATCAAACAATCAAACCGACCTTAAGAATTTGGCAGCAAACAAAAGTAATTTGTAGTAGTATATTACCCCATCCCTCCCCTCTATAGGCTCTGACCTACAACCCACTTTTCCAACCACTTTTACAGATTTCTCTAACCACTACAGAATGCAAATGAATATTCTCTAATATTTTCAATTTCTCTATAAGCAATTCTACTCACAAGTATAACCAGGGCCGGACTGGGGAAAAAATTCGGCCCGGGCATTTTTAATTACAGCGGCCCAATGAAAAGGGGGTGGGGCCAGATAGGGTGTGTTTTGTCATCCCCAATGACAAGCACTCCCCATCTCAAAGTGAGCATGTTGGTTCAATGCTCTTCCAGGACATGAGAAAAGGGCCCTGTATTTGATCTGCACAGCGCAAGCAAATTTAATAACATGCTTGCATTGTGTTTGCTTGAAACTTATCTCAGGGGTTTCCATAAATGGAATACTCACTGTATCCCATTTATGGAGACACTATGTGTTTGCTTAAAGGGTATCTAATGTGTTCATAGGGGATCCTGAGTGTGTATGTCAGAAATGTTGTGTGTGTGTAAGTGGTGCAGCGTCTGTGTGTAGGGGATCTAGTGTGTGTTTGAAGGACTCAGGAGTGCGTATAGGAGATCTAGTGAGTGTGTGAGTGGTGCAGTGTGTTTGGGGGGTGCTGTGTGTGTGAGGGGTGTAGTGTGCATTTGTGAGGAGTATAGTGTGTGTGGGAGGGTGGTGTGTGTGGGGGGGGTGCAGTATGTGTGTGTGAGGGCGCTGTGTGTTAGGGCACTGTGCGAGGGTTCTGTGTATTTGAGGGCGATGTGTGTGTGAGGGTGATGTGTGTTGGGGTGCTGTGTATGTGTTGGGGTGATGTGTGTGTGTTGGGGTCATGTGTGTGTGTGTGTTGGGGTGATGTGTGTGTGTGCTAGGTTGCTGTATGTGTTAGGGTGCTGTGTGTGTGTTAGGGTGATGTGTCAATGTTAGGGTGATGTGTCAATGTTAGGGTGCTGGTGTTAGGGTGCTGTGTGAGTGCTAGGGTGCTGTGTGAGTGCTAGGGTGCTGGTGTTAGGGTGCTGTGTGAGTGCTACGGTGCTGTGTGTGTGTTAGGGTGATGTGTCAATGTTAGGGTGCTGGTGTTAGGGTGCTGTGTGAGTGCTAGGGTGCTGTGTGAGTGCTAGGGTGCTGGTGTTAGGGTGCTGTGTGAGTGCTACGGTGCTGTGTGTGTGTTAGGGCGATGTGTCAATGTTAGGGTGCTGGTGTTGGGGTGCTGTGTGTGTGTTGGGGTGCTGTGTCAATGTTAGGGTGCTGGTGTTGGGGTGCTGTGTCAATGTTAGGGTGCTGGTGTTGGGGTGCTGTGTGTGTGTTGGGGTGCTGGGTGAGGGTGATGTGTGTGTTTGCAAGGATTTTGTATTGGGGGAGGCAGGTAAATGGCACTATTAACGTTTTACTAAAAAATAATAATAATAATAAATACATAATAATAAATAATAATAAACACATAATAATAATAATAAATACGTAATAATAAATAATAATAAACACATAATAATAATAAATAATAAATACATAATAATAATAATAATAACAATTACATAATAATAAATAATAAATACATAATAATAATAATAATAACAATAAATACATAATAATAAATAATAAATACATAATAATAATAATAATAACAATAAATACATAATAATAAATAATAAATACATAATAATAATAATAATAATAATAACAATAAATACATAATAATAAATAATAAACACATAATAATAAGAAATACATAATAATAATAAATAATACATAACAATAATAATTAATAATAAATAATAATAATAAATACATTAGATCCCCCTCCATTCTTACCTGTAGTCTGGAAGGGGGGGGGCGTCCTGCTCCTGCCAGCCATCCCTGGTGGTCCTCGTGGTAAGTGAACTCTAGCCCTTTGGGGCTAGAGTTCACTCTCGCGAGACCCGGCCGGTTGCCATAGCAACGGTCCGGATCTCGCGAGAGAAACCCGGCGGAGCTGCAAGTTAGAGCTCCGCCGGGTCCTCTCTCCTGGCTCCCCCCTCTCTCCCCGCCGGCGACCGCGTTTGAGCGCATGTGGGCCGGTGAGGATGATCTTTGATCTCCCCACCGGCCCTTCATGCAACACAGCGGGGCCGGCGCTCGGATAGCGCCGGCCCTGCATAGACCGGCAGGGGAGATCATGGGAGCTCCCCTGCCGGCCTCGGCCCATGGCCACCGCGGCCCACCGGGCATTTGCCCGGTGTGCCCGATGGCCAGTCCGGGCCTGAGTATAACTACAAAATAATTGCCAGATGGCACTACACTCCCTCACATCTCCACTGTCTTTTTCCCAACTCCCCTGACACCTATAGGTGTTGTCACCAAATTAGAGGCACCCTAGGCCATATATGGTGGTCATGTATACTTATCAAAACATTCTGGAAGATAATTATATTACAGGCATCCAGCTTCCTCTCTCTCCAAAAGTCTCATTGTTTCTATTATACCCGAACCCACTCATCAAACCCCAACGTATCCTGATCAACCACCTTCTGACAGATGCCAACATGTTAATCCCACTCTATTGGAAAAAGCCAACATATCCAATGCTAAGAGATTGGATACAAAAAAGTAGAGTCCATTAGACTCATGGAGGAAATACACCTATCCCTCTCATACTCCTATCCTCTATACACTGAGAGCTGGACACTCTTAAATTGGCTTAAATTTATGCAAAGCAATCCTGATACTCGATAAACCTCCTCCCCTAGACAATTATGTCTAGACACGCTCAAATTTCACCCATGCAGGCACAAGCCTAATAGACTCTGGTGTCTATCACTGGATAAATACACATTGTTAGCAACACTAAAAAAATTGCAAATAATAAAACAATAAAGATCTTGACGAAGACACCCATACACTACTTGAGCAATGTTTGGGTGCACGTACGATCATCACCTACATTTTTACATGGAAATTTCGATATTAATATTGTCACATACCGAGCCCACATACTCACATACCGGCAGGACAGTACCCTACTATACTTCATTGAAAAATTGCATTGCTTCTGTGTATTGAGCAGACTGTTTGAATTGTTTGGATGTTTATATTGTACTGATTTCAACCTAAATGATATGTAAAACCAACCTTTATCTGAAATAAAAAATCTAAAAAAATAAATAAATTTAAAAAAAAAGATATCCAAAGCTTTGAAAATTCCAGTCAGTACAATCACTTATTAAGAAGTGGTAAATTCAAGGATATCTTGATATCAAGCTGAGGTCAGGTAGACCAAAAAAGATTTCAGCAACAACTGCAAGAAGAATTGTTCGGGGTACAAAGAAAAATACACAGGTAAGCACAGGAGAAATATATACTGCTATGGAAAAAGACGGTGTGGTTGTTTCAAGGAGTACAATACAATGATACTTGAAACAAAATGAGCTGCATGTTCGAGTTGCCAGAAAAAAGCCTTTACTGAGCCAATAGCACAAAAAAGCCTGGTTACAATATGCCAACAACATCTTGACACACCTCACAGCTTAAAGCACACTGTAATTTGGAGTGACAAGACCATGATAGTGTCACGATTCGGGGAACCCAACACGCTGGCACACACACACACACACACACACAAAAGGTGCCGTACCGGACCTTAGAGTGGCCGGGCTAAGCACACACAGAATAGTCAGGAAACAAGCCGAGTAAGGGGAACCAGAAGACAGAATAACGTGAAACGAGCCGAGGTCAAAGGGTAGGAGAAAGTCACAGAGTCAGATAAACAAGCCAGAGAGTACGTAACCAGAAGTACAAGGTAAGTAGCAATACTAGAAAGCAAAGACCACAACAGGGCAGGGAGGAACAGGAAAGGTAAGTATTTAAACCATAAGGTTAATTCTGATTGGATAATTTCCAATTAGAATTAACAATCACACGTGGGAGATATCTAGACCTCCCACTGTGATTGAGGCACTGTGCCTTTAACGCCGGGTCAGGTGACTGACCCCGGCGTGTACAAACTTGGGCGGTCTCCCAGCGTGCAGCGTCATGTATGCTGCCGCTGGGGGACGTGGAGGAAACGGCGGGCGGCATCCGAGGCTGGAAGGATGCCGCTCGCCGGACCCAGGAGGAGGAGGGGACCGCGGACGGCTGGAGGGTAAGTACCGCGAGGGGAGTGCAGCCTCCCCTCGCAGCCGCCCGCGGGATCCCGACATTACCCCCCCCTCGAAGACCGCCCGGAGTGCGGGAAGGGAAAGGCTTCAAAGGAAAACGGGCATGAAAGGAGCGGACACATCAGAGCTCGAAACCCAAGACCGCTCCTCAGGGCCGTACCCTTTCCAATCCACCAAATATTGCAGCCGGCCCCTAGAAACACGAGAGTCGAGAAGAGCAGCCACCTCGTACACGTCATCAGAGACAGCGCGAGGGGAAACGGGCCGCCCGAGGGGACGAGAGAACCGGTTACACAGCAAGGGCTTCAAAAGCGAGACGTGAAACGTGCTCGGGACACGCATGGAAGGAGGCAGATCAAGGGAGTAGGAAACGGGGTTAACCTTACGTAACACCTTGTAGGGACCAAGAAACCTGGGGGCAAATTTCATCGAGGGAACCTTGAGACGGAGGTTCCTGGAGGACAACCATACCCTATCACCCGGAACATAAGAAGGGGCCGCAACCCTACGGCGATCAGCAAACTTTTTCTGAGCAGCTGCTGAACGAGACAGCGCAACATGGACCTGATCCCACGTCTTCCGCAAAGAGGCGAGGTGCTGGTCCAAGGCGGGCATTCCCTTGTCGGAGAACGCACCGGGAAGGACAGAAGGACGAAACCCATAAGCAACCTCAAAAGGACTTAAGCCAGTAGACAAATGAGACACCGTATTCCTGGCAAATTCAGCCCACGGAAGAAGGCGAGACCAGTCATCCTGGTGCGCATTAGTGAAGCAGCGCAAATACAATTCCACAGACTGATTAGCACGTTCGGCTGCACCATTAGATTGCGGGTGATAGGAGGAAGAGAACGACAAGGAGACCCCCATCTCAGCAAAAAAGCCCCTCCAAAACCGAGAGACAAATTGAGGGCCCCTGTCAGATACGATTTCCTGAGGTACCCCATGCCATCGGAACACTTCTTTGGCAAACACCTGAGCTAACTGAACCGCAGTAGGCAGTTTCTTAAGCGGAATAAAGTGCACCATTTTAGAGAACCTATCCGTCACAGTCAGTATCACCGTCTGACCATCAGAAAGAGGCAGGTCTACAATGAAATCCATGGATAAGTGGGTCCATGGTTTCTTGGGTATAGATAGAGGCATCAGAAAACCCTGGGGTCTCACATTAA
This sequence comes from Pelobates cultripes, assembly GCA_933207985.1. NCBI lineage: Eukaryota > Metazoa > Chordata > Amphibia > Anura > Pelobatidae > Pelobates > Pelobates cultripes. Next base: position 169,443,528 of record OW240912.1, on the reverse strand, counting down.
GGGACTTACACTGCGTGCAGACCCGACAAGCCTGAACAAAATCCACTATGTCTCGCTTGAGTAAAGGCCACCAGAACTGTTGAAGGAGGCCCTTGTAGGTTTTGGTAACCCCCGGATGACCAGCAGTTTTGGCTGTGTGAAATAAAGTTAACAACTTTTTTCTGTCATTTGTTTCAACGTATAGTTTACCAACCGGCATCTCAGGGGGTGCCTGGGTTTGGTATGTCTTAATGCTATCAAAGAAAGGTGAAGAAACAACCAAACGGGTAGCAGCTATTATCTGAGACGCAGGTACAATAGGTTCAGGAGTCGGGTTAACAAATTCTACTGGTTCATGCTGCCGAGAGATAGCGTCAGCTTTGGCATTACGGCAACCAGATCTATAGGTAATAACATATTGGAGGCGTGAGAGAAATAGAGACCATCTAGCCTGCCGGGCAGATAACCTTCTAGCATCAGCTATATAGGATAGGTTCTTAAAAGCTAACACAATAGCTAATAGTTCCCTGTTCCCAACATCGTAATTCTTCTCTGAATCAGACAACCTCTTAGAAAAATAACAACAGGGATGGAGGGGTTTGTCATACGACAACCTCTGTGACAGTACGGCTCCCACACCTGACTCTGAAGCGTCTACTTCCATAACAAAGGAAAGAGAAGGATCAGGGTGGTGCAGCACTGGAGCAGAGGCAAATGCCTTCTTGAGGGTTTCGAAGGCCTTAAGGGCTTCAGGAGTCCAAACCCTAGGATGTAGACCTTTTTTTGTCAGCTTCGTTATAGGAGAGATGAGTGGTGAATTTTTTTTTATAAATTTCCTATAATAGTTGGCAAATCCTATAAAACGCTGGATAGCCTTCAGTCCTTGGGGAAGTGGCCAGGACAGTTTAGCTTCCAATTTAACAGGATCCATACTGAAACCCTGTTCAGTAATGATATATCCTAGGAATTGCACAGAGGTCTGATCGAATAAACATTTTTCTAACTTACAGTAGAGTCCGTTCTGCAATAGCCTTTTGAGCACCATCCTAACATGATTATGGTGTGACTTCAAATCAGGAGAATACACAAGTATGTCGTCAAGGTACACCACAGCACAGACATGCAATAGTTCCCTAAGGACATCATTTATGAGGTCCTGAAACACGGCAGGAGCATTACACAGTCCAAAAGGCATGACCAGATATTCGTAATGCCCACTGCGTGTGTTGAACGCTGTCTTCCACTCGTCATTCTCCTTTATACGGACAAGGTTATAAGCCCCCCTGAGGTCTAATTTGGTGAAGAATTTAGAACCTTTAACACGATCAAACAACTCAGTGATGAGGGGGATAGGGTAGGCGTTTTTAACCGTTATATTGTTCAGACCCCTGTAGTCTATACATGGCCTCAAATCGCCCTCCTTCTTAGCCACAAAAAAGAAACCAGCACCAGCAGGAGAGGAGGACCTTCTAATAAAACCTTTTCTTTGGGATTCCCGTATGTACTCCTCCATGATCTGGTTCTCTTTTTCAGAAAGAAGGTAGACCTTTCCCCTAGGAGGCATAGTACCCGGTAAGAGGTTTATGGCACAATCATACTCACGATGTGGAGGTAGCTTATCTGCCTCCCTCTTTTCAAAAACCAAGGCAAGGTCTGCATAAACAGAAGGGACAGAAACCGAGAGTGGTTTAGCCGTGGGCACGTTAAGTAAACAAACAGGACGTGCATGAGCCATACAATCTCGTTGACAAGATTCCCCCCAGGAGAGTATATCTAAGCAACCCCAATCAAGAACAGGGTTGTGTTTAACTAACCAGGGAAAACCCAGAACGATGGAGGCTGTAGGGGAGTCAATTATTTGGAAGGTTAACTTCTCCTTGTGCAAAACACCCACAGACATAACTATTTCCTGGGTCTCATGGGTCACCAGAGGTTTCTCCAGTGGTCTACCATCTATGGCCTCAACGGCCAAGGGTGTCTCCTTTCGGATCAAATTCAGGGCTGCGGTTTTGGCAAAGGTCTCATCCATAAGGTTGTCTGCCACACCCAAATCGATCAGGACTTTGATTGTTATAGTGGTTTTATTGACCAAAAGAGAAACCGTAATAAACGGTCTGGAGATGGACATATGAGGGGACAAAGTCATAACACCCGAGGCCGACCCCTCTCTAGGTCTTAGGTGCTGCAGTTTCCCTGTACTTTAGGGCAGGCTTTACAGTGATGCCCCCTCTTCCCACAATAAAGGCATAACCCCTCCCTTCTACGGTACGCTCTTTCGGCCTCAGTTAACCCCCGTAGCACCCAACTGCATGGGTTCAGGGGATGGTTGCCTAGGAGCGGGTAACGCTAGCAGTGAAGTACTGGGTAGAGCAGGTAACACCCGTGTATCCAACCGTCTTTGGCTACGCCTCTCTCTAATACGGTTATCAATAAGAATCACATAGTCTATAACATCATCTAGAAGAGCAGGCAATTCCCTGGATGCTATTTCATCCAGTATATAAGCGGCCAGACCCTCCTGAAAGGCTGTTACGAGGGCGTCATTATTCCAAACCACTTCAGCTGCTAGAGTACGAAATTCGATAGTGTAATCTGCTACAGATCTGTTACCCTGTCGGACCCTAAGCAGAGCCTTGCCAGCAGAAGCAACCCTACCGGGTTGATCAAACGTGCGTCTGAAAGCTGTCAGAAAATCTACAAAGGACATAGGAGACGTATTTTCCCAAATGGGGTTGGCCCATGCTAAAGCTCTCCTGGACAAGTGGTTTATCAAAAAGGCAATTTTAGATCTGTCAGTGGGATAGGAACGTGGATTCATCACCAAATGGATGTCGATTTGGTTGAGGAAACCACGACACAATGCTGGGTCACCACTGTAGCGCTGTGGCGGCGTCATGTGAACTACATGAGCGGGAACAGGTACTGGAGTGGGAATGGGTTCGGGCACAGCAGCAGCAGCCTCCTGAACGGCAGGTTGCAAGTGTGCAGTACGAGCCAGTATGGTTTGCAAAGCTTGAGCAAACTGATCCATACGGTGGTCCAAGCCATCCATTCTAGCCTCTTGATTAACTAGGAGCTGTGGTATGTCAGCAGGTTCCATTATGGCCCTGTTGTAATGTCACGATTCGGGGAACCCAACACGCTGGCACACACACACACACACACAGGTGCCGTACCGGACCTTAGAGTGGCCGGGCTAAGCACACACAGAATAGTCAGGAAACAAGCCGAGTAAGGGGAACCAGAAGACAGAATAACGTGAAACGAGCCGAGGTCAAAGGGTAGGAGAAAGTCACAGAGTCAGATAAACAAGCCAGAGAGTACGTAACCAGAAGTACAAGGTAAGTAGCAATACTAGAAAGCAAAGACCACAACAGGGCAGGGAGGAACAGGAAAGGTAAGTATTTAAACCATAAGGTTAATTCTGATTGGATAATTTCCAATTAGAATTAACAATCACACGTGGGAGATATCTAGACCTCCCACTGTGATTGAGGAACTGTGCCTTTAACGCCGGGTCAGGTGACTGACCCCGGCGTGTACAATCTTGCGCTGTCTCCCAGCGTGCAGCGTCATGTATGCTGCCGCTGGGGGACGTGGAGGAAACGGCGGGCGGCATCCGAGGCTGGAAGGATGCCGCTCGCCAGACCCAGGAGGAGGAGGGGACCGTGGACGGCTGGAGGGTGAGTACCGCGAGCGGAGTGCAGCCTCCCCTCGCAGCCGCCCGCGGGATCCCGACAGATAGAGCTTTATAAG
>OW240912.1:169411461-169439693 GCA_933207985.1 Pelobates cultripes | reverse complement strand
CGCTATGTTTGGAGAAAAGTCAACAAGGCCTATAGTATAAAGAATACCATCCACACAGTGAAGCATGGTGGCAGCTCACTGATGTTTTTGGGGTGTGTGAGCTCTAAAGTCACTGGGGAATCTTGAGAAAATTGATGGCAAGATGAATGCAGCATGTTATCAGAAAATACTGGCAGACAATTGCATTCTTCTGCATGAAGGCTGCGCATGGGACCCTCATGGACTTTCCAGCATGACAATGACCCTAAGTTCAAGGCCAAGCTGAACCTCCAGTGTATACAGTAGAAAAAGGTGAAGATTCTGGAGTGGCCATCACAGTCGCCTTACCTTAATATCATCGCGCCACTATAGGGAGATCTCAAACGTGTGGTTCATGCAAGACGACCAAATGCGTTGCATTACCTGGAGGCATTTTGTCAAGACGAATGGGCAGCTATACCAATTTCAAGAAATAGAGGCTTCATAGACAACTACTACAAAAGACTGCATGCTGTCACTGATGCTAAAGGGGGCAAAACACAGTATTCTGAACTAAGGGTATGCAGACTTTTGAAAAGGGGTCATTTCATTTTTTTCTTTGTTGCCATGTTTTGTTTTTATGATTCTGCCATTCTTTTATAACCTACAGTTGAATATAAATCCCATAAATAATAAAATAAATGTGTTTTACCTGCTCATATTACCAATTCTCCAACGTTATGGAAACTTTTGAGCACAACTGTATAATTAGAGCACTACTTATATATTGGAAGTGGTATGTCTTGTGTAAAGGGCCGGCCCGTCCATAGGTCTCGGTGAGACCAATGCTCCAGGCGGCACTCTTACAGACAATTTGCCTCCCCTGTCATTATCCAATATGATAATATCTATTTGGGGAAAGCCTTAAATTTTCCAATAATCAGCCCCTACCAGGGCAAGCTGTGAGGCCACCCAAAATTTAAAAAGATCAGGGATGTCGGGAGATGGAGGCTGATCTGTGTTGGCTGAACATTCTGTTATATAAATGTTCAGCACTGAAGTTCCACCGCTCACACGTGCAGTGTGAGCCAGAACATCACTGTTCCCTTTGCGGCAGGGCTGTGCGTGTTGCTGTGAGCTGGCTTGAGGTAGGAGCAGAAGGACATTGAGCCCTCTGGCGCAGGAGCCAGCAGACAGGAGTCAGTTTAGCGGTAGAGACGTGAGTAGCGGAGCCACGGATACAAAGGTAAGTGTCTGTGTCTGCCACCTTTTCTCACCAACGCAATTTCTCCCCAAACTATCGCCTACCCTCCCCAATCCCTCTCCAAACTTAAATCTAAATGTCCTAATTCCCCCAACACCTGACACACAACTTCCCTAATCCCTTTTCAGATTGCCACCTAACCTCCCTAGTCCCTCTCCAAACTGCCTTCTCATCTCCCTAATCCTTCCCCAGTCTGCCACCTAAACTGCTTAATTCATCTCCAGATTACCACCTAACCGTCATAATCCTTCTTTAGAATAAAACATAATCTCTTCCCAGCCTTTTCTCTCTCTTCTCTCTCTCAGCCATCCACATCACTGTCACCCCCACACACATGATTGGCTGCAGTGCACACTCATGGTAAGCCAATCCTCAGCACACACACTTCGCCCCCAACACACACACAGACACATACTTTACCCCCAGCACACACACAGACACACACTTTATCCCCAGCACACACACAGACACACACTTAACCCAGCACACACAGACACTCACTTCACCCCAATATACACAGACACAGACTGATTCCCAGCACACACACTGCACTCAAACGCACACACTGCTTCTCCACGCACAAACACACATACAAACTACATCCTCAGCACACACACACTGCATCTAAAAGCACTCACACAGACACTGCATCCCCTAGACACACAGCATTACCAGCACACAAACACCATAGATTCCCTACACACACTACATCCCCTGTCTCATTCTACCTCTCAAACACACACTGCATCCTCAGCACACACAATATATTCCTTACAAAATGTATTCTATACACACAGTGATGGAAACACTAACGCTACAGACACAAATACACTACAGATATGGCAGAAACAAAAATGCTGTCCATCCAAAATGGCACCTAAGATACCGATTTTTGTTCAAAATTGTTCGAAATGCAACACTTTAATAATTGATGAAACCCTATTTGTTGTTTTTCTTGTATTCTTTTATAACAACTTGACTGAAACACAACAGTCACAAAATGCAAAAACAATGCCTGACAGGGATGTTCTGTATGCAATCTGTGAGTATGGTGACCACACAGCAATATTACAATATCCCTTATGCAGGGAAGCATCGAATCCCATACTGCCTTATGTTATGTAATGTAAGATTCTAGATATAAATAATGTAGATGTACCTGGTACAGAAAACAACCTTATCCAATGGCATACATCCAACATGACAAATCAACTTACTTATTTTTAGTTTATTATTGTTGGTGAATGATGCATATTGTACTTAGCTAATATTTGAATACCATTGTAGAAACATATATGTTTTGACATCTAATTTAGTGTGCCTGCTCTAAATATGTTACTGGAATGTATTGATCTAATCATGATTGTGATACATTTAATTTTAGTTTTAATTATCTTGATTTAACATAATGGATGTTGGTGTGTTATGTTAGCATAGTTGTGGTGGTGGGGGCATCATTTCATCCTTGGACCCAGGCAGCACATTGTCTTGGGCTGGCCCTGGTTGTGTAGATTAATCCAATCTAGTGTTGTAGCTTATTGATCTCTTATATTGTATATTAAGCGCTATTCTTTCACAGTTTTTCTGTATTTATTTTAGATTCTCTTTGTAATAACACATGTGAACAAAAAACATGTTTGCCTATTCTCAATGTTTTTATATCACCTTTTTTTTTCTTCAATGCAATTGCAAAGTATCTAATTAGGTTTTGGAGTACTTTAGAGCTAGACCCTATACTCATTGTGCCTAGAAGGCTATCAATTACACCTTGCTGATCCGGACCAAAAAGGCCAAAACGATTGTCTGTGATGTTTGTATCTCGTATACCATGAGAATCTGCCAGCATTTTACATCTGGAACACTTGTTGAAGTGATCTGGATGCCTATAGTGTCCGTTTAAGTGAAAGCAGGCAGTGAGAAATTTAGAGAAAGAAAACAGCCTAGGGAGACATTTAGGGAAAGGATAGAAAGGCTTTTGAGATATTTAGGAAACCGAAACTGGGAGACATTTTAGGAGAGATACACAGTGAGCACACATTTAGGTAAAGAAAGAGACGAACTGCCCCAGTATAAACACACTCATCCAGTATATGCATCCATATACACACGCTGCCTAATACGTCCATACATACTGCCTATTACATAGAATTAATCAACCAATACATAAATGCACACACTTCCCAATACATACATCCATACACACATACTGCCCAATATATATATATATATATTTATATATAGTTATATAGTAGCATAGTTATATGCTACCTAAAACATACATCAATACATTTGGTGGGATTTTAGTTTACAATAATGGTGGTACTTAAATTATGCTACAGTGAACTTTAAGGAAAACATGTTTTGGTTTAATATAGAATTATAATAATATATTATAAATATAACTTAATATATAAGGATATCTTTACATGGTCACACACATACTAGCACACATACGCTCACTGACATACACCTAGTGTCACTTACACACCTACCAAAACACACACATATACTCACTAACACTCTCACTGACAAACATGACACAATTTACACACACTCTCACTCACATACACAGGGTCACTTGCACACTCCCACTAAAACACACAGTGTCACTTGCATACTCTCACTAACACACAGTGTAACGTGCACACTCTCAATGATACACAGGGTCACTTACACACTCTCACAAACACAAACACACCACTTTACATAAAGTCACACTTTATTTACACACACAATTTACACAGCAATTTAACACACACACACACACACACCAATTTACAACCATTCGTACAATAAACAATCCCCCTCAGCCTCCAGATATGCTATACCTGGGTGCTGTGAAAAGGAGAAGACTAGCCTGCAGGAAGTTGCTCTTCTTTCTCGTGGCAGAGCAGGAGCACAGTACACTGTAAGCATAGGCTGCTTCCTGCTCCCTTCAGAATGCTTCAGGTGTTCTCAGGCAGGAGGTAGCCGAGATACCAGGTCATGTCCCAGCTTCCCCTGCCTGCCAGAAGCAGAATGCACTGCTCCGGTGCTGTGGTTACAGTAAACCCTGCTCCCTGAGCAGGTAATCGGCTGCAGAGGTAGCCTAGTAAGCGAAATGTCTGCACTGGAGGTGGCTAAGGAGCTACTCGCCCAGCACACCAGTCCCAGACAGCAGCAGGGCAGCTCACCATGAAACCTCTTTGCGGGCACCCCCAACAGATCTGCGCCCCAGACGAGTGCTTTATTGCCTTAGGGTAGAGCTGGCCCTGTACCCATCCCAATGGCAGCCATTTATCCACTTAGCAAAGACAAAAAAAACTGTGTTGATCATGTTTACTACTCTATGGTTTGAGCCCGCTCTATAGTATGTCTCTTAACCTATTAAGTGATCCCTCCAGTCTTAAAAATATAAAACATACAAAACAATCTACACTGCAATATGTGCTACCAGATTGGCAGTGTTCTAGATTATGTCTATCTTCAGTCACATACTTGAATATATATTTGTAAATTAAAGTCTTGTCCATATGTTACCCTTCTTAACTTGCCTTAAATTCCCATTGATTTGAATTGAGCTAGTCATCTCATTATACAGTTGTCTTCCCAACACACCACTTTACAAGTATTCCACATCTCCTCCCTTTGCACTTCCGTCTCCTACTGTTTCTTTGCTTTTCCTTCTATCTGTTCTCTCACATCCTCCACTGCATACGGTACCCAACAGTTTGTATAATATGTAATGGTATTAGCAAGCATGTATTTTTTTGTTTACGAAAACAGCTTGTGTGCAACACTCTGCAAAGGAGGGTTTACAATGAGATACTGTATAAACAGAAAAACATTCATGCAGGACACAAGGGTGAGGTGTGTGTGGGAGTGAGGCAGATATGTTCTATACAGAGAATAAAAACAATGTAACATTTTTTTGAATGTAGAGGGCAGGAGGAAAACAATAGAGACGCCTGCAGAGAAAGAAAGCGATAAATAGGGAAGTCTTCATATTGATATAACAAATTGCTACAGCTGTCATGGTGTTTGTTAATCTAATAATCAACCGGGGAAATTAGATATAGTCAAGGGCATCCATAATGATTAGTAGCTACCCCTTCTCCAATTCAGTTTTGGGATGTACACCCCTTCAGTACACTGTATTTACAAAATTCAGTCTGAGATTATCAATCCAGGTAATTTAAGGGAAAACTATAGTCACCTAAATTACTTTAGCCAAATAAAGCAGTTTTAGTGTATAGATCATTCCCCTGCAATTTCACTGCTCAATTAGTCTGAACTCATGAGACAGAAAGAAACTCGGTGTGAAACAGTGTACCGCTGCTCTGCATACAGTAACCCTTTCTATGTCAGAGAGAGACACAGCAAGCTGGACTTTGGGGTTACTGATGTGCAAAAACAGCTGTGGTTTTGGAATTTCTCAACAACAGCCTCAAACATTCTCTTTAAAATCCATTTTATTTGGTGTGGGTGGTTTTTATCCAAACCTAGGTTTGAAGCTAATCTATCCTTAGCACCCTGGTGATCAAGTCACTCACTGGCTCTTAAAAAGATAGAAAACATCTAGAGGAAAAGCAAGTAGTCACAAGGCAGTACATAGTCAGGGCTGTAAGGAGGTGGACAAAAATTAGTAACCAAGCCAAGGAAACCAGGAATCAACAGGGTTCCTAACAATAAGGAGTAACAGGTGCAGGTTATGTCTCTTTTGCAGTGTATTATAGAAGCTAAATGTGTTTGATATATTTTAAATGCTTACGTTTTGGGGATCAGCAAAATAAGAAAATAACAAACCTGTGACTTTGGGGTGAATAGACTCACAAACTTTGCAATAATACTCATGTTTTACATGTTAGGCTAAAATAAAACTTCACTCTGAATGATCCATAGAATCTTTAAGTTAATGCATGGAAATTTTGGAATAACTCTAATCAGCACAGAAAAACCCAAACTCCATGTTTCCTAGAACTTTTCCTAAAATTAGCACAATTTACTCCAATAAGAAACTGTGGAAAATGATGGTACTCTACAATAATTTAATAAAAACTCTAGTGGCTTAAGGAATAATGTAGGCACCAAGACAACTTAATTTAATTAAAGTTGTTATAGTGCCTTTAGTACTACCTCTGACCCTATACCCCAAACTGCCTGTCTCTCAACCATCCTGATTTTGGCTGGACGGTCCCACTTTTTCGGTAATGTCCTGCCTTGGTCCCTTGGTGTCCTGCTTTTGGGACACTAGAGAACTGTACCCAACAATCATTAGGCATGCCCATGCTATGTTTAGGGCAAAAGGACCCTGTAGAAATTTTATAGATTGAAAATGATTGCCAGGCAGCCTGGAGTATTCAGACCAGGTGGACCTGTCAGTAATGTGGATGTACACCCACTCTTTTTGCAGGTATGCCCCCTTTCCGTGCAGGCTTGCCACTTTTGGGCAGAGCCAGTGACAGAATGACATCACTGGGCACCCCTCTTTTACTCATTCCACCGGCGTTCCTATTTTGGGACTCCTTTTGTTGGGAGGTAAAATTTTATAGATTGAAAATGATTGACAGGCAGTTTGGTGTATTCAGGCCAGGCAGACCTGTCAGTAATGGGGATGTACACCCAGCCTTTTTGCAGGTATGCCCCCTTTCTGTGCAGACTTGCTACTTTTGGGCAGAGCTAGTGACATAATGACATCACTGGGCACCCCCTTTTACTCATTCCACCGGTGTTCCTATTTTGGGACTCCCTTTGTTGGGAGGTAAAATGTTATATATTGAAAGCTTGGAAGCAAGGCTTTAAGCTAAACCTCCAAGCCCACAGAGTAGTATATCTGGGACTGTTACTTCCCACCTCACACACCCAGGCATACCATGATGTCATGTGCACACACAGTCCGTCACAGTCTTTTATAGAGAATCATTGCATGCAATGATTTTCTATGGCAGAATCAATGGCAGATCACCTAAGGCAGATTTCCTTAGGTGCATGTGCCCAAAGCCACCAATGCTCCTCTAATAGTGTTTCTTTAAAATCTGATAATTAACACAGCCCATTGATGGCCTATATCAACATAAAAATCTGTACCTTAAAGTCTTTACTCTGACTCAGAATGTTGTACTTACTCAGTGATAGCAGAACATCATAGAGCAGTGGGTACTAAATGAGCCAGCCATTCCATGCTGTTATTAAAATCTTGCCCTTAAAAATGATTCTATACCAGCATTTAATATTCTTATTATGCAGCATCAGCTGTTTCAGAGAGTTTTTTGTTATAAAACGGCATCGGTAAACATTCAGTAAAGTTTTCTTACTTTCAGACATTATCATATGAAAGTAATCACAATCCACATCCAAATTTCAGTATTATATTTGTAGTGTTATATTATCGATTTTGCAGCCTTCAACGTATACATTTATTTCCAAACTTGTAAAAGTGCAAAATGTTTGTGGTGTTTGATTTGCTCTCAAGCTAGTACTGGGTATATTGGGTATTAGTTTAAAAGCCCTCTTTTAATTTTTTTGAAGTACTTTGAGGTGTTGAAATTGCTCACTTTTCAGTGGGTTGATTGTTTGGCTACCTTCTCTTTTGCTGTTTTGATTGTTATTCCAAACGTCCTGTTTTTAGGGTCCTATCCTGCCGTCTCCAGCTTGTTCCTTTGTGCCCCACTTTTGGGGACAGCAGGGAACTATCCAAATAAAGTGAAGCGCGCGTACATTCTCAGACATTCTTGCGCTACAAATAGAGCACTAGGACCATGCAGAGAGAACTGAAACAGTGCTCCCTGCATGGCCTGTCCTCATGGGCTGGTCTGCTTGTTTCACACCAGGCTGGCCAGCCAGTATTTCGTTGGACACACACAATTATGGAAAGTTTGCACCTTTTGGTCTGTGCCAGTGTTGTGATCAGCATCACTTGTCTGCCACCTTTAATGTCTCTCACCAATTTTGGACAGCACACGAGTAATCTGGTGTGGGCAGTTGATTCATAAAAACTTTTGGCTTCCGTTTTCTGCACTTACCATAGAGAATGCAGGTAAGTATACCCTTCAAGCTAAACATTTGCTGAATAGTTTGCTAGCACAAACAATGCAATACCTACCTGAACTTGATTGTTATCCACCATATTTGTGCATTACAAAACTTTTTAACTTTTACAATTTATATTTTCTCATGTATGAGGAGCATGCTGACCTTATAAAAAGTTAGGAAGACCACTCCAGGAAAAAATTGAACATTTTTGGAAAGGTATGCAAACTCAAAGCAAAAGGACCTTTAGTAATCCTTCCACTATAGGCTGCAAATATTACAACATGACAGGAGACTTCATATTTTGCATTATTTCTCTTTACTAGCTATATATTTTGCATTATTTCTCTTTATCTCAGATCACTTCCTCACTATCCACACTGTAGTAGAGCAGCCTGCAGTTGCTGTTGCAGCTCCTGTCCTCGACCTGTAACTGGCCAGCCTGGTCCTCACTGGAACCCAGAGAAGCCACACACACTGCTAAATATACACAGAAATGCACAATAACCCTCCCCTCATACAAATAATACGAACAGCCCACAAACAAACATACACACACTACCAAAGACACAACGTGACACATCCATCCACACACACAATTCCACAAGCAGCCCCCATACACAGCCCACATTCATATGTATCATACACGATACCACAAACTACTCCTGTGAAGATACACATTATAATAGCTCATATACACACAAATATTCAGCGATACAAAGCAATTACAAAGCATACAGCAGGTAAATGATGAACATATTGTAGATATGAAGTATATGAAGACTGGGGTCTCTCTTAGTGCCAGAGCGGAGCACTTACAGTCATGTGCACACAGGGAGAGGGTGAAAACCCTCCGATCCTGCTATCTGCAGCCTAATAACCTCCAGCCTCCTCCTGCACACTGTCTGTAACACTATCAGGAAGTCAGCTAATCAGCGCGTACAAACTTTTCACCTACCAAACTAAGCAGCTCTGCCTGGCTGTCATCCAGGATCCTATACTACCTCCTTCCTTCTATTTCCTGCTGATTTCAGGAAACAGCAGTGAGGCCCCTGTGGTGCTTGCGTCTCAATTTCTTCCCCTGTGGCTGACACAGGGCAGAGCACTGGAACTTCACTGACAGCAGACTTTGGTGAGATTGATAGTCTCTTCCTACACACAGCCTTAAATGGAGCCTCCCAGAGGCGGGCGCCCTAGGCAAGTGCATGTCTTGCCTAATGGAAGCGCCGGCCCTGTGAGTATGGGGATCAGTCTGTGTGTGGGGGGGGGGTTATTTTGTGTGTGTGGGGATCAGTCTGTGTGGGGGTGGGGGTTCAGTCTGTGTGTGGGGGGTCAGTTTATGCATGGGTTAGCCTGTGTGTGGGGGTGGGGGGTTCAGGCTGTGTGTGTAGGGGTCATTTTCTGTGTATGGTCAGTCTGTGTGTGTATGGGTGTGTGGGGGGCCAGTCTGTATGTTGGGGTGGGGGGTTCAGTCAGTGTGTGGGGGTGGGGGGTTCAGTTTGTGTGTATGGGCCATTCTGTGTGGGGTGGGTCAGTCTATGTGTGTATGGGTCAGTCTGTGTGGGGGGGTCAGTCTGTGTGTGTGTGTGTGTGTGTGTGCATGGGTCAGTCTGTGTGAAGTGGATCAGTCTGTGTGTGTGTGTGTGTGCATGGGTCAGTCTGTGTGGGGTGGATGTGTATGTGTGTGTATGGGTCAGTCTGGGTTTGTATGGGTCAGTGTAAGTGCTTGAGCACTAAGAGAGATACCTCTCATCTCATGACTTCACCTGTACCCGATGGATAGGTAGCCTTCTCAACCACCACAGATGTGATTGTGCCATCCCCTCCCTGCAAGATAAGATGAGGGAAAGGGAAATATTTTTTTTTTTTTGTAAACAATTATTAAAGTAAAAATTGTAACGCTCTTCCCTATTCCACTCTCTACACCCCCTGAACACAGTACACCCTGTGAACCCCCCACATACAGTACACTCCCACCAACACAGAGTACACCTTTGCATACACTCAGTGCACCGCTCACACACATCATCTCTTCACCCACATACACACTTCTTCCCCACACAACTTCACCCCCTCACACACACATACATACATACTTGATCCACACCATTACACATCAAATCTCATATATATATATATATATATATATATATAATTTGATTATTTATATAGCGCCATCAGATTCCGTAGAGGTGTACAATGGGTGGACTAACAGACATGTAATTGTAACCAGACAACTGGACGTACAGGAACAGAGAGGTGGAGGGCCCTGCTCAATGAGCTTACATTCTAGAGGTATTGGGGTATAGTGACACAAATGGCAAAGTAGGGGTACGAAGTAGGTTGTTAGAAAAGTATTCACTGAGGGCTTAGTACGTAATTTTTGAAGGTTGCAGGAGAGTCATGGGGGATAAAAACCTGCTAACAGTTTAATTGATATGCTTTCTTGAAGAAGTGAGTTTTCAATGATTTTTTTAATGAGTGGAGACTGGGTGAAAATCTTACGGAGAAGAGAAGGGAGTTCCACAGAAGAGGTGCAGCCCTGGAGAAATCTTGGAGGCAAGCATTAAAGGTGGGAGTACGGACAGAGGATATATGTAGGTCTTTGGCAGAGCGTAGGGGCCTCGACAGGATATACTTGTGTATTAGGGAGGATAGGTAGGTTGGAGCAGAATTATGTAGGGACTTGTAAGCAAGCACCAGAATTTTAAATTGAGCCCTATATGTAATTGGAAGCCAATGCAGGGACTGACAGCGGGGAGGCGTGGGATTTCAGCGGTGCAATCTGGGAACACGTAAGACCACTGAGAAGAGTATTGCAGTAGTCAAGGCGAGAGAGAACAGCATGGACCAGCGCCTCAGCCGCATCCGGCTGTTTTTGAGATGGAAGCAACAGGATTTGGTGATTGATTGGACATGAGGGGTGAAGGAGAGGTTGGAGTAAAAAAGAACACCCAAGCAGCGCGCCTGCGGGGTAGAGGTGATGGTAGCGCTGTTGGCTTGGAGGGAGACAGACACGGCAGTAATAACACTTGAGGGAGGAAAGACTAGAAGTTCTGTTCTGGAAAGAGTAAGTTTAAGGAAGTGAGCAGCCACCCAGTTGGAAATCTCAGAGAGACAGTCAGAGACACAAGTCAATATGGGAGAGATCAGGAAAGGACAGGTAGATTTGCATGTCATCTATAATAACTACAGCTCATTGATAAGCACACAATGCAACCCCAATACACATACACTCACAATGCAGCCCCTAGATGCACACGCACACACTTTACAGGCCCTTTCAGCACATACACACACACACACACACACACATATTTTCTCACACACTCACAAATTGCTATTTTTATTTTAATTTAAACCCACCCAGTCTCCCTACCTGGGAGAGCTGAGTGGATCTTTCCCTGACATCCAGTGTGTCTCCTCTTATTCTCCCTGCAGTTTCTCTCTGCTCCTCTGCTCACTCTCTGTAGTGATGCTGGGGCCAGAGTGACGTCTTGTCACTAAACAGCGCGCAAGCATGCAGAGAAAAACTGCAGGAAGGTTACTGCTCCCTCACGGGCCGCCTCCATGCTCCCCGCGGAGGCCAGCTTTAATGTTTCCTGCGTGGCTTAGCAAAAGGCTGACAAATGCTAGGTGCCAGGGAAAAATGTCTAGTCGCCACGGCGACCTGGCGCCTGGAATTTGTCGAGCCCTGTGTATGTATGTGTGTGTATATATGATCCAGCGCAATCACTTATCCACTAAATGGCAATTTCAATGTTGACAGATTGTATTTGTTTTTTTTATTTTTTTTAACACCTAATCTACGCAAAAATAATGGAGCTTTAGTTACATTATATGATCATACATTGCATAAGCCTGCCACAACATCAATGTACCCCATCTTTGGCAGGTCATACTCTAACAGCCTAATGTCTGCTCTTATGAGATTAACCCACTTACTTGAGGGGAAAAAAATCCATCTGGTGGTCTGTGCAGTACAAGGCTAGATAGGGCCCTCCCTGTCACAGGTGCCTTATCCCAGGGCCTCTGTTAACTGCTGAACAGGATTTCAAGGACATTAGTGCTTAAAGACTATCTCCCATGTGCACAACTCGGGAATTCTCCCTTCACATTGACTGCCTGCACCTTTTAACGTGATCCTTCACTATCCACAGGCTGGTGAACGAGTAATCTGTTTGTTGCATCCTACAGATGGACAGAGAGTCGGCAGTCCGGTGGGCAGGTGGGTGTCCACTCCACCAAAAGATATCTCTTAAATATAAAATCTGTATAATGGTATAAATCTTTATTAAGCCGATTACATATATACAAAGACAGTGAAATATATATTAAGCCGATTACATATATACAAAGACAGTGAAACCTCACAAACCACATGATTTTCAGGAGTATAGCTATGTGAGAAAAAAGGCAAAACTTTTTATGTAAAATACTCCAAAGACAGGGCATACAACTAGTGCGTGGCCACAGTTATACGGCTATTTATAAGAAAATCACTCTATTAACAGAGTGTACAGGCTACAGTATAAATGCCCATAGCAGAGTATTACTCCCATCCAGTACATGCAAAACAGGGTAGTACATGCAAAACAGGGTCTGTGTGAAAACTCAACAGATAAACCCCATGCTTGATATTGTGTCCAAAATATCAAAGTAAAAAACTTTTAATGAACTTGCTACACTTCTGGATACAAATGTTACAAATCTCGCATATTCACCTCTCCTGTTTATTAAACAGTGTATTGTAGAGGGGGTAGTATAATGGGGATCTTATTGTCAGAAAGGGTGGACATAGGTTGATACAGAGAGGCAAAGTGTATATACTCGAATAAAGAGGGGGTTTTCCTTCTCCCCCCCCCCAGAGTAGTTGAAAATCACTATGCTGTATAGCAAAAAATTGTGAGCAGGTATTGAGCTACAGTACTAAGGTGGGTCTGTATGTGCACCACCTAGAGCCAGAATAAGTTGCCCAGCCGCCAGAACAGTAAACAGTGCAGATACACCTGATTCTAATGAAGCCTCCTATATCTTTTAAATGTAAATAACACCTGTCTCCAATGTTGACCTTACTGTCTCCCACTGCTGCTTCATGGCAGCCTGTCTACTAACTTGCCCCAGACACTCCACTCTCCATAGATGGTTCTATAAACAGCCGTCAAGGTCACCCAGAATAAAAACGAAAAATCGGCAAAACGAAACGTTCGACGTGCGTTTCGGCGTGCTAACACGACGCCTGGCATCACTGAACAGGGCTGAATATGAAAAGCACATAGCCCTGCCTCCGAATGCGCATGACCAATCAGAGATGTCTATGGCATATCAGGGGCGGGAAACAGCGAATCTACCTCACCCCTTCGTCTCTCTCCAAATGCGCATAACCCAGTAGGAGTGCATCGGGGGCGGGGACATTATAGATCCACTCCGCCCTTTCGTCCACACGTACCTCCCTATTTGTCATCTTCTATCAATTGCTGTAGCTAGGGGGCGTGGATATAATGCCCTTTTATATGCCTTTTATATGCCTTTATAGACATTTATTCGGGTTCAGTTTCTTCGTACCCTTAGGTATTGCCCAATCGGTATACCTTGCTTTACAGGCTTAGGGTGGAAACTGTCCCATTTTAAAAGTGCAATAGAGGCTGTAGGTTTTTTGAAAAAAGTTGTTTTCAGAGAGCCACTCTCACTTATGGAAATGGTTAAGTCGAGAAAGTTTAGAGATTGTCCTCCAAATTCACTGTAAATCTGAGATTCTCTTCATTGATGTCAAGAGAGAGACAAACTTACTGAATTCTTCCTCGTTACCCAGCCAGACAATCGTCTATATAACGATACCATGCCAGTATCTTGGACATATAGACTGAAAGCGAGCTGGATTTCATGATATGTATTTCCCACCACCCCAGGTGGATGTTGGCATAGGAGGGTGCGCATGCCGTCTCCATGGCTGTCCCCCTCATCTGGTGGTAGAACCTGTTGTGAAAGAAGAAAAATTCTTTTTTTAAACTCTTCAGTGAAAGATGAATTGTTGACACAGCTTAGATGGCATCCAGACTTAAACAATGAGAAGTTTGGAAACTTATTGGTTTTTCCTGATCTTTCTGTGACAACAAGACTAAATAGAAGAAGATAAAGATCTAACGTTACAACTGAGATCCAAAAATACGAGTTATAAATGGGGTTTCCCCACTAAATTGATAATTTTCCACAATAGTAAGAGTCTGTCTATTAAAGACCCGATTGAAGAACTCTCTAAACTAAAAAAATTAGCAATAATAGAATGATTTAACTAATTTCATCTAAATAAGGAAAGGAATAAAACTTAAGGAGGGGAACAAAGTAGAAACAATGGGGAATCTAGGGAATAAAATAAATGTGAATTTAAGAATTTACATCACTATATATTAAACTATGGCAGTTCTCTTATATAGACCTATGGAATTGATATGTATATACATATTCTTCTAAACTACATTACTATTTGAAGAATTTATGTCACTAACGGTAAAGATATATATCACTTGCACATGTAACAAATTGAATATAAAGAAATATGAGATGAATTGTTGAGATACGAGTTATAATATTTTGGGATATAAGGGGAAATTAAAACAAACTCACTTTATTAATTTATTAGGTAATGGCTGCTCTTTTTAATAAATATGATAGCACAAATTTATATTTACACAAAAGGAAAAAGAGGGAAAAAAAAAAAAGAAACACTGGAACTTATATAACCTTATATAATATAGTATGATTTAACATATGTTAAGTTTCACCTAGTATATATGCATTTATTCTTGATAACTACCTGGGTATATCTCAGAGAAGGTATGGTTATGTCCATTTGATTTTTATTATATAATTGCTATCTGATTTCTGAACATTGTTCCCCTCCCCATATATCGCTTCATATATTTTTTTATTTAGGAAAAGGATGATCAAATGCAGTGAGAGGCCTAGAGGCTCTATGATCCTTTGATTGAGCACGCTTTATAACTAATTACCTGGCCATAGAATGCCACCAACATCTTGATTTTCCCTGAGATCTTTATTTTTTATTTTTGGGGTGTTTGTATATTTAGATTTCTCTCAGGGTAACCACCTGCACGATATATATTATCTAATCATGGTGGTATATTGTTTGTTTTTATTATATTATATTGTAATGATATAATTGTTTGTGTAGTATGTGTGGGATCAGCTATCGAGAATAGGGAAAGATGTGTCTCATTGAAAATTTTAGAGACAACTTTTGGAAGGGAGTTAGTGAATATGAGTAACAATGTCAATTAAAATTGCACCTATAAATGCACAGGGTTTGAATTCTCCGGTAAATAGAGGCCTTTTTTATAGAATGTTGTTAGAAGATAAGATTGACTTGTGCTTTGTCCAAGAAACACACTGGAATCAAAGGGAAAAAGTTTTGTGGAAGTATTCCAAATTTTCATATATTATGTATGCTAATATGTTAGATAAAAAAAAGAGGAGTCGCTATTATTTGTTCATCTAAAGTTAAATTTGAACATATTTATTTAGAAAAAGATCCACTAGGAAGGTTTTTAATACTTATATGTAAATTGAATGCTATTATCTATACTCTGGTCAATTTAAATACTCAACGTATTTTCACAAACATTCTATAGGAAACTCTTTGGTAAGATTGGAAAAGTTAAAAAAGGTATGTTATTAATTAGAGGTGATTGGAACACTATCTAAGACCCAAAATTGGATAGAAGATCTAGAGACCTAAAACAATTGAACTATCCTCATAAAAAGCGATATATTTGGTTCCAAGACTTATTTGCTAAATTCGGGTTATTCAATATTTGGAGGGTACAACATCCAAGTGAAAAGGATTTTACGTTTCTATCTAAAGTTCATCTTAGCTATTCTAGAATAGATTTCTTTGTAACAGATATGGTTAATTTGAGAAAATTAGCAAGTTCAGAAATTGGACCTATTGTTTGGTCTGATCATGACTCTATTAGCGTAGTATTGGAAAACAACCCAGAATACAATCTTAGATCCCAGTGGCACCTAAACTAATCAATTATAACATCTGAAAAAAACAGGAAGTATCTTGAAAATATGGCAAAAGAAATTTATAAAAATTAATAATAATGTACAAGTTTCTAACGAAACTCTATGGCTAACTTTTAAATGTGTTATGAGGGGTAATTTAATTAAGTTGGGTGCTAGAACTAGAGAAAGTAGAGGTGCGAACTTAACAGATCTTTATATACAATTGTCTAAACTTGAGTATAGCAATAAAGTAAATCCAAATTCCCTTTTAGCTACACAAATTAACACCCTCCAAGGTCAAATAAAAGCAATCTTGGAAAATAAAATTAAAAACTCAATTATATCCCTGAACCAAAGATAGTACAGTAGCAATAATAAAGTAGGGAAGTCTATGTCAAAAAAACTCAAACCAGACCAGAGAAAATTTACAATATAAAAAAAAATTATAGATGGAGATAAAATATGTTTATCTCCTCACAATATAAGAAAGGCTTTTGCAAGATACGATGCCACACTATATAATTTAAAAGAAAATAGTTTCTCTGAGAACGATTTAAAATACTTTTTCTCAGAGCTCAATTTTCCAAAATTAAACCCTGATAAATTACTAAATTTAAATAAACCTATTGAAGCAGAAGAAATAAAGAAAACAATTGCCAAGCTTAGTAATGGGAATGCACCTAGTCCAGACGGATTTACTGCATACTTTTACAAATCCTTCGAGACAATAATAACCCCTCTATTATTAAAAACTTTTTTAGATATAACAACCTCCAATAGTTTTTCCTCTGAAATGCTGAAAGCTACGATCTCCCCAATCCCAAAACCCTGGAAAGATCCACACTACATATCCAACTACCGCCCGATTTCCCTCATTAATTTTGATATAAAAATATTTTTAAAAATCCTAGCAGATATATTGACACGGATAATTTCAGATCTAATCCATTTAGATCAATCTGGCTTTATAAAAGGAAGATCAGCTAGTGATAATATCTGTAAAATTCTGAATATGATGATGGAAGTCCGCAAAAAATCTCTCTCTACAGTTTTTATAGAAGTCGATGCCAAGAAGGCATTCGACAGAGTAAATTGGACATTTTTATCAGCTATACTTTACGCATTTGGTATTGAGGGATCTTTTAAGGATCTAACAATGTCTTTATATTCTTCTCCCAAAGAAAAAATCTATGGTAATGGTTTAGATTCTGCTTGGTTTTCTATTAAAAACAGAACCCGGCAGGGATGCCCATTGGCACCCCTTCTTTATATTCTTTCTATTGAGCCATTGGGGGTATATATAAGACTGCATCATAACATAACTGGGGTGAACTTAGGAAATCAGGAACAAAAAAATAACTATGTTCGCTGATTATATAATTCTGACTTTAACAAACCCAGAATCTTCATTGTATAGAAGAATATAGTAGATTTTCTAACTACAAGATCAATATGCAAAAAACACAAGCTGTGCATGATAATCTACCAAGCACATTAATAAGAAACCTGAATAATAACTGTAAATTTAAATGGTCCAATTCTTTATGTTATTTGGGAATAAATATAAATTTTAATATTGAAGAATGGACCACTGATAATTATACCATACTCCTTTGAGAATTTAGAAATACAATTTTAAAATGGTCTAAATTAAAAATATCTTGGCTTTGAAGAATAAACATCACTAGAGCATATCTACTTCCAAAATTAGAATATCTACTTCATAATATCCCACTTAGAGTCCCAAAGAAAATACTTAAATTGTTTCATGGTTTATTTGTATCTTATGTTTGGGGCAACAAAAAACCCAGGATTGCTCCTAAAGTTATGTCAGCTAGATTAGCAGAAGGGGGTCTATCCTTTCCGAATATATTTTATATCCACGACACAGTAATATTTTCACACTTTTTAGAATGGGGAAGTAATAATTCAAAGCTAAAAACATGGTATTTATATGAAAAGAGCTTATGTAATACCTTTGACCCCTTCGATCTTTTATGGATTGATAGAAAAACTTTTTAAAAACCTACCTATTGATAATTTCATTATCTTCCATATTTTGCAATCTATAATACCAATAAAGAAATACTTTTTTTGCTCAAAATCAAATTTCCTTAAATGCCCCTTTTGAAATTTTAAAATGTTTTATTCAAGATCTTAATTTATCTGGTTGGTTAGTTAGAGATGGGATAAAAATTCAGGACCTATACGATATCTCTGCTATTAGCAGCTTTCTAAGTATTAAAGAAAAAATTGGACTTGTAAATAAAGAATATTTTACTTATTTAAGAATAAAAAACTTTCTTTATAAGGTAACTATAATTAAAGATTCGCCTTTTGACAAGATCCTTTTTGTAGAGGTTAAAAATTAATCTTCAGCAGTTAGAAGATTTTTGGAGGTATTAAACCAAGAAGTAAAATACAATACGATCTCTAGATGGGAAACCAAACTAAATAAATCTTTTTCATGTCAGGATTGGTCAAAAGTATTTGAAGCTTTAAGGAAAACGTTCCATTTTATAAATATACAGGAAACATACCTTAAACTTATCCATAAATAGTATATGGTGCCTACGAAAATATGTAAATTCCAAGCTAACTCCTCAAATATCTGTTGGCGTTGTAATAGTGAATGTGGTTCATTCAAACATGTGTGGTGGGACTGTACAGGATTGGCTATTCTTACATTGGAAATATCTAAACTTTTTGTTGATTTAAAATTAAATATTACGCTATCTCCAGAAAGATATTTATTCCATTAAGACTTCCCAAAAATTGATAAATTCTCTCAATATTTGACTATACATTTCTTGATGTGACTATTCATGTCTTGATTTGTTTTGTGTATCTGGAAACAATGGCAAGTGTGCTGCAGTTCCTCAAGAATTGAAAACTCTCCACTGGAGATTTCAGCCCACCGCAGGCTACTGCATCCTAATGTCAGGGTAGTGCTGCCTATTTCATTTTGACTGCAGCACAAAAGTATGCAGTATGCATTTACAATTTAGTTGTCAGTTTAATTTGAGAAATTATTTACTTTATTTATTTATAAAATATTTTACCAAGAAGGATACATTGAGACTTCTCTTGTTTTCATGTACGTTCTGGGTCCACAAAACATTGCATTGTTACAATAGGGCACACTATTCCAAAAACAATATTAATACACAACATATATACAAAATGTAACATAGAACGTGCAAGGATTTTTGGGGGACACAGGCGAAGATGATTTTGCCCCACCCCCCCTCAAAAAGCATCTTCACCTGTGTGCCTCTTAACCCACCTTTTGTTTCTTATCCCCTTTTTAAAATGTCTTACACCTCCCTTGTGTATCTTATACAACCCCCCTTTGTGTGTCTTACTCCCATTAGCCAATTTGTGTGTCTTCTTCTCTCCCAGCCCCTTTGTGTCTCTTACTCTTTCTTTGTGTGTTTCTCTTTCACCACCAGCCCATCTATTTCCTCTTTTCCAGCCCCTCTGTATCTGTTTCACCTCCAGGCCTTTTGTATTTCCACCCCCAGGCCTAAAACAATTGAACTATCCTCATAAAAAGCGATATATTTGGTTCCAAGACTTTTTTATATGTGTGTCTCTTTTATCCCCAGACCCTCTGTGCATCTCTCTCACCCCCAGGTCCATCTTTGTGTCTTTCTCCCCTCTCAGGCCTCCCTGTGTGCCACTCTCCCCTTCATGTCCTTAGGTGTTCCTCTCTCCTCCCCTCCATATCCATTAGTGGTCCCCAAATCTCTCCGTCCCTTAATGGTCCCCTCCCCTTCCTGTCCATTAGTGTGTCACGTATTCATCCGCATATAAAAATGTGATTAATGACATTTACTGTTCTGACAGGAAAAGTTGTGCCGAGCAGCATGACTGTCCTGACAAGAAAAGTTGTGCCGAGCAGCAATCAAATCCACAGGATGGTTTGTGCTGAGCAGCAATTATGCAAATAGGAACTGCCTTTGGAGTTTACAGCCTATCAGATCCAGAGGAGGGGTATTTAGGCCCAGTTATCATCCTGCTCAGTGCCCTGTCGTGGTTTCCCTAGTGGTTGTCCGAGAGTGTGTTATTGATTCTGGTTACTCTGGTATTTTGACTTTGGCATTGTTTTTGACTTCCCTGTTTTCTGGCATCCCTGACCCCTGGCTTTTCTTTATTGTTGTATCTCTTTCTGTGTCCCTTGACCTCGGCTATTCCTTGACTATTCTTTGGTACATTAGTCCGGCCATTCTAAGGTCCGGTATACGTTACCTATTAGTCCTCTGTGTTACATAATTCTACATGCTGGATCATACTGTAATCCTGACATTACCTCATGGCCATAGATCCTGTAGAAGTGTGTAAGCACACAGCTGCCTGCGAAAGGAAACTAGAGGAGAATGATTACTGCATGGATCAATGTGCCCAGGCCTTCAGTACGCTTCTTACCCGTACAGCGCATCTGCAATCTGAGGCTGCTCCTACTGTCTCACCTCTGCCTTATGTACCTCTGCCTATAGTATACAAGGCACCAACTATCTCTCTATCTCCTCCTCTGCATTTTGATGGTAATTTCCAAGAATGCCGGGGATTCCTTAACCAAATAGAGTATCATTTTGAGGCCTCGACGGGATCTTTTCCCACAGACAGAGCTAAAATTGGTCACCTGATGAATCAATTAAAAGGTAAAGCTTTAGCTTGGGCCAATCCATTATGGGAGAGTAATAGAAGTGTGGCACACAATTACCAGGAGTTTATTATGGAATTCAAACTTACATTTGAACCTTTAGGCAGAGAGGAGGACGCCCCTACTGCCCTGATGCATATCAGACAAGGTAACCGGTCTATCTCGGAATATGCCATAGAATTTGTACCCTAGCTTCCGAGGTAGACTGGACTAACAGTGGGTTAATCTCTGCATTTAAAAAGGGACTATCTGAAACTATGCTTGATGAGGTTGCCGCCAAAAAGCTTAATGAATTTATCACTTTTGTCATGCAGATTGATAATAGATTGAGAACCAGAGAAGCTACTAGAAAGAAGACCAGACACATGAATATGTCTTTAGCACCCCACTTCTCCAAACCTATTGTCCCTGAATTTCCTGTACAGTCTGAACCCAAACCCATGCAGTTGGGGGTCACTAGACTGTGGGAAGCAGAAAGACAATATAGAAGAAAAGAAGGCCTATGTCTATACTGCGGTAGAAAGGACATATGAGAAACAATTGTCCCATATGTCCGGAAAACTACCGCACCTAAGCACCTTAAGGGGACAGATGTAATGGAAACGTCTTCTGGAAAGGATAAAAATAGGTTTCTCCTTGATATTTCTCTTGCCTTTGAAAATAAGAACTTTTCATCAAAGCCCTGATGGAGTCAGGTGCCGCCGGAAACTTCATCGATGTTCAATTTGTTAAAGGTAATACTATACCTATCAAGGAGAGACTATCACCCCTAGCTGTTGAAGCTATTGATGGGAGACCTCTCTCACAACCATTGATAACGATGAAACCTCACCCATTAATATTTCCATTGGTGCCTTACATAAGGAAGAGATTACATTTCAGGTTATTGCATTCCCTTCCTGTCCGATCATATTAGGCTTCCCATGGCTTAACAAGCATAACCTTCATATTGACTAGGCTAATGGGGAAATATTAGAATGGGGCAAGGATTGTTATGAAAGGTGTATATTGAATGTCGCCAAAAGAGTGGGCACAATTGAATTACCCACTAGTACACCTCAAAACTTGGAAATCCCTATACAGTACCAAGACATTAAAGAAGTATTCAGCAAAACTCAGTCTAATATGACTGACCATAAGACTGTTGCATTAATTTACTTCCCGGCACTATGCCACCTAAGGGAGCAGTCTATGCTCTGTCACCTCAGGAGAGTAGAGTAATGGAGGAATATATTAAGGATTCATTGAATAAAGGCCACATACGAAAATCATCCTCGCCTGCTGGGGCGGGATTCTTTTTTGTATCTAAAAAGGACGGTGAGTTGTGCTCATGTATCGATTACAGGGCATTGAACAAAATCACCATTAAGAACGCCTACCCCATTCCTCTTATTGCTGAATTATTTGATAGACTCCAAAGCGCTAAAGTATTTACTAAGCTTGACCTTAGAAGTGCTTACAATTTAGTGAGAATACAGGAAAACCACGAGTGGAAGACTGCATTTAGTACCAGAAGTGGACACTATGAATATCTAGTGATGCCATTCGGGTTGTGCAACGCTCCAGCGGTTTTCCAAGATTTCATAAATGATGTGCTCAGGGATTACATTTACTCGTTTGTCTTGGTCTATCTGGGTGATATCCTTTTTTATTCTCCTGACATTCAGACTCACCACGATCACGTTAGACAAGATCTGCAGACCTTGTTAAAAAATCAACTTTATTGTAAATCTGAAGTACAGTTTTTAGTATATAAAATCTCTGCCTCGGGGTTTCAGATGGATCCTAAAAAGCTGGAATCGGTTCTACGGTGGCCTTTACCCACTGGGTTGAAAGCCATTCAAAGGTTCATTGGTTTTGCCAATTATTACAGAAAGTTTATAAAGGGATTTTCTTCAGTAATAGCCCCCATCACCGATATGACACGCAAGAGGGTTAGCAGTGCTCCCATAGAAGCCTTTGAAACTCTCAAACAGCAGTTTGCCTCCGACGACATATTGATACATCCTGACACCAGTAAACCTTTCATACTGGAGGTTGATTCTTCAGAGACAGGGGTAGGGGCAGTTCTCTCCCAGAGGGAGAGCCAGTATACTCCATTGCATCCTTGTGGTTACTTCTCTAGAAAGTTGTCTCCTGCCGAGCACAATTATGATATGGGCAATAGGGAATTGTTAGCCATTATTCTAGCTCTCAAGGAGTGGTAACATCTTGTAGAGGGTTCCAAGGAACCCCTTTTGATCATTACTGATCACAAAAACCTGGCTTACATAGGAGACGCTAAACGATTGTCTTCTAGACAAGCTAGGTGGTCTCTGTTTCTTTCTCGCTTTAATTTTTTTATTACTTATAGACCTGGTTCTAAGAATGTCAAGGCCGACGCCTTATCCAGACAGTTTGATACAGAGTCTATACAAGAGCAAGAAAAGTCCTGTATCATTGCTTCCACTATCCTTTCATTGTCCTCTCCGCTGCTTGGCTCCATCATGGAGGCTCAGTCTCAGGCACCCTGCGGTAAACCTGAGGACAGATTGTTCGTTCCATTAGGGGAAAGGGTTAATATCATGAAGGTATTTCATGACACTGTATCTGCCGGCCACCCGGGTATTAATAAGTCCACTTCTGCTATCATGAGATCATTTTGGTGGGATTCCCTCAGGAAGGATGTTAAGCAGTATGTGCAGGCCTGTTCTGTTTGTGCGGTTTCTAAAGTCCCTCATAAACTCCCTTGTGGCTTGTTGCAACCTCTTCCCATTCCTGAGGTTCCGTGGTCCCACTTGCCCATGGACCTCATTGTTGAACTTCCTAATTCTAAAGGTTATACCACGATTCTCATGGTTGTGGACCGTTTTTCTAAAATGGCTCATTTTATCCCACTCAAGAAATTGCCGTCATCTCAAGACCTGGTACTAATATTTATACGAGAAATTGTCTGTCTGCCTGGCATTCCTCACAATATAGTATCATATAGAGGTTCTCAGTTTGCGTCCCGGTTTTGGAGGGCTTTCAATAAACAATTAGGGATTGAATTGTCTTTTTCATCCTCTTACCACCCCCAGACCAATGGTACAGCTGAGAGGGCTAACCAGTCCTTGGAATTATATTTGCGTTGTTTCATTAATAGCACTCAAGACAATTGGTCCAAATTACTACCATGGGCCGAGTTTGCTAGGAACAATACTGACCATGACTCCTCTGGACATAGTCCATTTTTTGTTAATAATGGCCGACATCCTACTGTCCTCCCGGCAGTTGTTTCTGATACGGCTATTCCTGCTTTGGATGACCGTCTTGCTTCTATTCGTGATTCCTGGGTCAAAGTTCACTCCGCACTGGGGACTGCTCATGACCGTTTTAAACATTATGCTGATAAACGGCGAGGTGCCAACCCTGTTTACCAGGTGGGTGAGAGGGTTTGGTTATCGTCATGCAACATCAGGCTTAAAGTCCCTAGCATGAAATTTGCTCCCAGGTTCATTGGGCCTTTTCGTGGCCTTAGAAGACTCAATCCCGTTTCATACTCTCTGGCCGTTCCGGCCTCATTGAAAATTCCTAACACCTTTCATGTAAGAATGGAATGCAAGCATGACATTTGCTGAATCTGCATCAAAGAACAATAATGCCTTTTTTTTTTTTTAAGGAACATGCTAAGCAAACACAGTTAGGCCTTTCTATATGAAAGTCAGTGAGCTAAAATTATTTGTCTAGACAATAATAATAAGTAAACTGTAGCGCAGCTCCCCTAACCTCTGGTAAATGGTTTGGACAAATGGACGTATCCACTGAGCCAAAGGGCTGGCTAGAGGTTGGCACGTTGGTAAGGTAACGCCAAGTTGGAGGCTTGTTGGTGGTTAGGACAAGGGGGGAGGGCAGGCGCCCAGGCTTATTCATGATTGGTGCAAGGATGGTTTGGCAAGGACAAGTCTGCGGTTAAATTTTATAACATGACAGGAGGCTTCATATTTGCTTAAGTCTCTCTTTACTAGAGCTCCACAGCAGCACATTAACATAGAGAGAAAAACACCAGAGACAAAGAACTCAGGAATCCAACCAACTAATTCCTCTTTCTTTGCTGCTCTACAGACAGTACAGGTCAGAGTACCACTGCCTCCTGTTTTATATGGGTGGTTGTGGGATATATACTTTTACTTGTATTTGATCTTATGATTTGTTTTTAAGATTTGATTGTGTGATTTAATTTTCATGCTTTGATTGTATGATTTAAATTCCATGATTTGATTGTATGATTTGATTGTATGATTTGATTTTGGGATTTATTTTATGAGGTGAAGTCATCTATTGTGCATTTTGCTGGTGTTTTCTTCTTGCCTGCTCTTTCTACCTCCCCCCCTTTTTCTGTGGGGTCTGTATGGGTGCCTTACTTCACTCTTCTCCCTCTATTTTTCCCTGCTCTCCTTGCGGGCATTTTACTTTCATTTTATTTCGGTTCTTTCTGGCTTCCTTCTGTTTTCTTCCTGTTGTCTTTCTGTTTTCCTAGCGGCCGGCGGGGAGCGGTTCAGTACCGCCTCCCGTCCTGTCCAGCCTCCTGGACCCCGGAGAACGACTCCGTCGGTCCCACGTGGGTAACTGCCCCTCCGCCTGTCTCCCTCTCATGCTCCCCGTACCGTTTGGAAGCAGTTATCTTTCGTGGCCGCAGGTGGTGTGGGAGGGATGACCGACCACGTGGGAGCGATGGCTCCCGACCTCGTTTGGCCTCCCCACACCGCAGGGCCCTCAGTCCGGGTTGCCGGTGGGGAGGAAGGTTGTAAGAGTTTGCCTTTTGGAAATTCTATGTCACTACTATAAATACATTTCTGGAGTGTTAGGTTTGAGCCCTTTAGAGTAAGGCACTTCATCTCTTCAACCTCACTTTCTCTGTTTTCCTATAGAAAGCTGTTTCTTTCACTCTCTGTTACAGAAGAGTTGGTTACAGTTCACAGAGAGTGTTAGGCACTATTCATCCGAAGAGCGTTATCTACACAGTACAATGCTATGTACAACCACACAGTAGAATGCTATGTACAACTACACAGTAGAATACTATGTACAACTACACAGTAGAATGCTATGTACAACTACACAGTAGAATGCTATGTTCAGTTGCACAGAAGAATGTTATGTGCAGTTACACAGAAGCATGCTATGTACAGTTACACAGAGGCATGCTATGTACAGTTACACAGAAGAATGCTATGTGCAGTTACGCAGAAGAATGCTATGTACAGTTGCGCAGAATAATGTTATGTACAGTTACACAGAGCATGCTATGTACAGTTACGCAGTAGAATGCTATGTGCAGTTACGCAGAAGAATGCTATGTACAGTTACTCAGGAGAATGCTATGTACAGTTACACAGAGAATGCTGGGTACAGTTACACAGAAGAAGGTTATGTACAGTTACACAGAAGCATGCTATGTACGGTTACACAGAAGAATGTTACATGCAGTTACACAGAAGTATGTTATGTACAGTGTAACGGACCGTTTCTCTCACAAGAGGATAAAAACCGTTTAGGCGATAATCTCCTTTCCCATAGACCAGCAGCTACTGCAAGCACCAAACTCCCGAACTGCAAACTGTATGAATTCACCAACTCCCGAACTGGAAACACACGAACACTGGAATCAGCCGAACAGGAAAAGCATACAATCCGCTTACACTCCTGGGAGACAGCATACAATCCAATTCCCCCCAAAAACGAGACGACACATCGGTTTGAGGGTCAAGCAGAATCTCCCTGTACTGTCACATACAGTCTCTTTTATTCCCAATCCACAAACATAGTACAGCCCACAGGGCGTTACAAAACAACCAATCAATCCGTACAATCTCATTATCACCGGCAGAGGAATACAGTTTTTACACAATATTTATAACTTCTAAAATATACATGTCACAAACATAAAACATACATTTTCATAATCAATCCATTCAGGGGAACAACATATAAAAAAATGGCACGAATCAGACCAGGGGTTCAAAAGTTAAGGGAAAGTCCTTTGTGACTAAATGAAGCATGGCTTTCTGGCCCAAACCAGTTTCAGAGTCTTCTATCCTGGAGAGTAATTCAATTATCTCCCAGGACAGACACAAGACTCCATTAAGCACATGGTTGCAAAAAGACACAAAACACTTTCAAATACATAAAGTCACCTTTTACACATAACACACAGACATTTCACATATCCCCAGATAGCTGGGATCTGAGCGCACATTATTAGATGAATGGCACTCAGATCACACAAATAAGCCTTTCTGCAGGGGAAATAAACGGTTTAACCTGCAGGGCCATAGTCCAAAAGGAGCAGGCGAGCAACCAGGCTTCTCCAGTTCACAGTGGCGAGGTTGGTTTCGCCACATACAGTGACACTGAAGAGTGTTATGTACACTTACACAGAAAAGTGTTAACTACAGTTACACAGGAGAGTGTTATGTGCCAATTAATCTGAAGAAGTGTTAGGTACATCTTTTCCGAAGAGTGAATTGTACAATTAATCAGAAGAATGGAAAGGCAGTTTATCACCTGTGCACCCCTGTAGGGCCTGCATTGTCTGTGCCAGAATATCTGCATGCCAAGCCTTGCGACTACATACTCACGCTTGGACATTGCATGCGCTGCCAAATTTGCCTCTGTCACTAGATGGGATGCTGCCCCAATGCTGCTGCCGGTGACAATTGTCCGTTATACCTCTAGAGGTCGCCTTGCCTAAGACCGCTCCACGGTCAACCCTTCATTCGGGGGAATGCACACAGGCGATGCCTAAAATGGCAGCGACCACCTTCTAAAGAAGGCAGGAGACTTGAAGGAGTCAGACCCCCTGAGGAGGGCAGGCAAGCACGCATAAGCGCTACTGGAAGGGTGAAGGCCCCAAACCAGACACCCGGAAGATAGACTCTGGAGAAGCGTTCAACCCAATGCAATCAGGCTGGACGGCACTGCCTATATGGCACAAGGGAGGTGGTGTCCTTCGGACGTGGCAGTGACCACCTTTTGAATAAAGACAGACTACTTGAATGAGTCAGACTCTCCTAGAAGAGAGCAGGCAAGTGTGCACAAGCGCTACTGGAGGGGTGAAGGCCCTAAACCAGGCTCCCGGACAGATTAGACTCCTGGGAATCGTCTAAACCCAATACGATTGGCGGCCAGACTACACTGCCTAGGTGGCGCAGGGGTCGGCGGCCAGACTACACTGCCTAGGTCCTCATGACCCCACCACGGCCGCCCTAGCTGAATGGCAGGTGGACCGGTCCCTCTCATGAAGGAGAGGATGATGGGGGGTGGACTATGATGATGCCCCCAAGTGGC
>OW240912.1:169364484-169411085 GCA_933207985.1 Pelobates cultripes | reverse complement strand
GCTGACTTGAGAAGCCCGCAAGATACTTGAAGTGGTATACCCAGCCGGGCTCCCGAACAAAGTAGCCTCGTACCCAGACTTAGACCCCAATGGCGCCCTACGGCTCTCCTGGTGGCAACACCTGTCTAGTATTCAGGAGATCCGGAGTACGGCCCACTGCGGTGCCTATACTCTACTTTTCAGTCCGCACTGACAAGCCAAGGATTCTCCCCCCACACGAGTGGATTGTCATACGGGACATACGGGGAAGAATATTGGTTCCCAGTTTTCATATGAAAAAACGTTACAGAGACATATCTAAAGCTCCAACCCGTACCTGTTATAAGGGATTGGACCCTGGGCCCGGAATGTCACAGTTGCCTCCACCTTGGGATGACATAACAGACGGGATCCCGAACCCGGGGATTGCAGGAGACCCTATCTTAGTTAATTCGGACCGCTGGAGGTGCTTGGGATCGAGGGATCTTAGGTCTTTGAAGCCCGCACGAGACTACGCTTGAAGGTATAGCCATTAGTTACTTTGAATTAGACGCGGTCCTCAGGGAACTTCCAGGACCGCCGGGCCCATTCCTGGTAAGGTGGGCTCAAGTTTCTCCCTGGCGAGATAAGGACCTGGGGTGTCATTCATTTGGACGATAATACAGCTTGGCTGGCAGGTTTGGATGAATTTAGGACGTTCGGGCATACCAGAACTATCCGAAGAGATCCTTCTAGTTTTTTCCACGAGGACATTTCGTGGGACGGTCTACCCGGACGGGCTGGCTGGATCCTCGGCGAGTTGCCCCCCAGACCAAACGGACAGACGCTATCTGCGTTTTCCTTGTTTGGGTCCCTGGAGTTCGTGTTCAAACGAGGAATATTGACCCCCTCTGCGGCTCAAGGTGTAGAGTCCTGGAGGGCGGATCGGATGCAAAGGGGTACCTCCTACGTTTTCCCCCCTCCGAGTTTCTCATATGATTGGAATAGTTTTAGACCTTAGCCCACGGAGGAGGACCCATTAAGCCCCGTTCAGTTTCAGCCGGCATACAGACGAGTTTGCTCAGTGATGGATGTTTCCCTGCAGGGGTGTTTCGACACTGAGACGCTGACGATGCCCCTCCATTGTTGTTTCCAGGACCTTACTACAAGTGTCTCGGTCTGCTGGTACCTTGGTTTTATGACCTCCGCTTCAGCTGAGTCGAGACTAGTGCCCGGATTCCCTGGACCTGTCCCACTTGTCTCGGGGACCGTAAGACGTTTGCCTGCATGGCAACCCTGACGGAGTTGGGTCTGGTACGGATTAACAGAAATTTCGCAAACACTGTTACAGGGTTCAATTATTGTTTGGTCTTTTTATTGACCGTGGACTGTCGTATCACTTAGATTAGGTGGGGCGTACGACTGTTTTCGGCGGGCCTCGCTCTGTTGGTATCTCCCTTCAAGCTAGACGTACGGGTTCATAGGGGTGTGAGTCCTCTCGATTCCCGAGGACTGGTATTCATTTCCCCAAGGGGTACACGCGTTGTTTGTCATGCCTCAATCGCTGTTTTTCATCGGTTTTGTCCATCTCCGACTCTGGATTTGTTCCCCTTATCATACCCTTTTTTCTTCTTTCAGATGGGTTTGGATGTTCGGACCTTAGTTGCCTATCGGCTTTAGTCGGACCCGAGGGTTTATACTCTTGTGTTGGTTGCGCGCCCCTCTTTTTTATGTTGCGGTCAACACCACCGTTTGTTTAGATGGTTCTTTTCCTTTTCTTCGCCCTTCATGTACCGCCCGGTGGTTGGCGGGGCGTATAGGTCTTTTGGTTCATTTCAGTAGGTACTCGGCGACTTCAGGCGCAGTCATGGAGGGCGTTTTTCTCCAGGACATTGTACACTTTCCTGCCGCTTACGGGAACTATCTTCGCTAAGTTAGGTTGGTACGGAGGATCGCGTTTCTTTGGGCTTAGCTGTCCGAGTGTTAAAACAGCAAATATGAAGCCTCCTGTCATGTTATAAAATTGTAGATTATACTAGCTTTAGTGTAACTATAATCTTAATTTTATTAATGACAGGAGGCGAATATTTCCCTCCCAGTTTCTCCCTTCCCTGGTTTGTTGGTTGGTTTGACTAACTTTTGTTTATTCCTGGTCTCCTGGGCTAGGTTTGTTAATCTGGGGGAGTTGGGGTTTATCTGGGATATGGTACCGTCAGTATGTTATGATGGGGATTCATGTTTTCTCAGTATCTGGCATATTATACTGTCAGTATTGACGATGGTGATTCATGTTTTTCTCAGTACATTTTATTCACTAATCAGTGTTTTCGACTCTGTTTATCTCGTTTCAGTTTAATGGTTCGGCTACAGTTCTTAGATCCGACTACTCTACTATCAGGATTACTGTATGATCCAGCACGTAGAACTGTATAGCCTGAATGACAAGTAACGTATTACCGGTCCTTAGAATGGCCGGATTTAACGTACATAGAATAGTCAAAATACTAGCCGATGTCAGGGAACACAGAAAGGGACGCAACGATGAGGAAAGCCAGGAGTCAGGATACCAGAATACAGAGAAGTCAATAAGCAAATCCAAAGTCAAAAACCAGTAGAAAACTATAAACAGGAACGCACTCTCGGACAACCACATGGGAAACCACGACAGGGCACAGAGTGGAGGTCAGACTAGGTTTTTATATCCATCCTCCCTTTCCCATTGGTCAGCCCGGTAGTTTTGTTCCAAAATGTGCGTGTGCGGTGCGCACGCGTTCACGTGAGCGCTGGCTCTCGCGGTCACGTGCGCGCAGGGTTATTTCTGCCTGTGGATGTATCAGAAAAAAAACGCAGGGAGAACCGTAGGATGCCTACCATTATTGACAAAAAATGGACTGTGCCCAGAGGAGTCATGAACAGCATGGTTTCTAGCGAACTCGGCCCACGGGAGTAGTTCGGACTTGTCCTGTGTGCTAGTAACAAAACAACGCAAATAAACTTCTAATGACTGGTTAGCCCTCTCAGCTGTACCATTGGTCTGTGGATGGTAGGAGGAGGAGAAGGAGAGATCAATCTCCAATTGTTTACTGAACGCCCTCCAGAACCTGGACACAAACTGAGAGCCCCTATCAGACACAATATTGTGAGGGATGCCATGCAAACGCACAATTTCACATATGAAAATTAGGACTAATTCTTGCGAAGATGGCAACTTCTTGAGAGGAATGAAGTGAGCCATCTTAGAAAATCGGTCTACAACCATGAGAATAGTAGTGAACCCAGCAGAGCTAGGAAGCTCAACAATAAAGTCCATGGGCAAGTGGGACCATGGAATCTTAGGAACAGGAAGAGGCTGCAACAGGCCACAAGGAAGTGCATGAGTCACCTTAGAAACTGCACACACAGAACATGCCTGCACATACTCTTTTACATCTTTCCTGAGTGAATCCCACCAAAATGATCTAGTGATCGCGGCAGTGGACTTATTGATGCCCGGGTGTCCAGCAGTTACATTGTCATGGAACACTTTCATGATATTAACCCTTTCACATAGGGGAACGAACAGTTTATCACACGGTTTACCACTGGGCGTCTGAGGCTGGGCCTCCAGTATGGTGCCAAGCAGTGGAGAAGACTGTGAGAGGACAGTAGTAGCAATAATACACTGGCGGAATAATAGGAGATATCACCTGTTCCGGAGCTGATTCATTATCAAATTGCCTGGACAAGGCGTCAGCCTTGGTATTTTTAGAACCAGGTCTATAAGTAATGAGGAAGTTAAAAACGTTAAAGGAACAGTGACCATCTAGGCTGTCTAGAAGACAAACGTTTGGCATCCCCTATATACGCCAGGTTTTTGTGGTCGATTATGATCAACAGGGGGTCCTTGGAACCCTCCAAAAGATGTCGCCATTCCTTGAGGGCAAGAATAATGGCCAACAGTTCTCTATTGCCAATATCGTAGCTGCGCTCAGCAGGAGACAGCTTTCTGGAGAAGTAGCCACAAGGATGCAATGCTGTTCCCTGGCTTTCTCTCTGAGAGAGAACAGCCCCTACCCCTGTCTCGGATGCATCAACCTCCAATATAAAAGGTTTACTGGTGTCGGGATGCTTTAGTATGTCCACAGAGGCAAATCTTTGTTTAAGAGTCTCAAAAGCATTCACAGCTCTTTGGACCATACCGTGCTGCTAACCCCTTTGCGAGTCATATTAGTGATGGGGGCTGTTACAGAAGAAAATCCCTTGATGAATCTTCTGTAATAGTTGGCAAAACCAATAAACCTTTGAATGGCTTTTAAACCAGAGGGTAATGGCCAGTGTAGTACAGCCTCTAGTTTTTTAGGATCCATTTGAAACCCAGATGCAGAGATGTTGTAACCCAAAAAGTGGACTTCAGGCTGGTCAAAAAAGCACTTTTCTAATTTACAATAAAGTTTATTTTTCAACAACGTCTTCAGAACCTGTTTCACATGGGAGTGGTGAGTTTGAAGATCAGGGGAATACACCAAAATATCGTCCAAATAAACCAAGACAAATGAGTAAATTAATTCCCTGAGTACATCATTTATAAAGTCTTGGAATATGGCCGGGGCGTTGCATAACCCAAATGGCATTACCAGATACTCATAGTGTCCACTACGGGTATTAAATGCCGTCTTCCACTCATGATTCTCTTTAATTCTAACCAAATTGTAAGCGCTCCTAAGGTCGAGCTTAGTAAATACTTTAGCTCCCTGTAGTCTATCGAACAATTCAGAAATGAGTGGGATAGGGTATGCCTTTTTTACAGTGATTTTATTAAGTGCCCTGTAGTCTATGCAAGGGCGTAACTCACCACCCTTTTTCGAAACAAAAAAGAATCCTGCACCAGCTGGTGAGGATGACTTTTTTATGTGCCCTTTGTCCAAAGATTCTTTGATGTATTCCTCCATTATTTTACTCTCCTGGGGAGATAAAGCATAAACTGCCCCCTTAGGAGGCATAGCGCCTGGAAACAGGTTAATGGCACAGTCATATGCTCTGTGGGGAGGCAAAACATCGGATTGAGCCTTGTTAAATACCTCCTGAAGTTCTCGGTATTGTATGGGAACTCCAGGAGTTTGGGAGTGGTAGTGGGAAGGTCAATAGTACCCAATCTCTATTACTGGTTTTATACATCTCCCCATACACTTACCCCATTCCAATATTTCCCCATTAGCCCAGTCAATATAGGGATTGTGCTTACTCAGCCACCGGAACCCTAATATGATAGGACATGATGGAGAAGTAATAATCTGAAACGTCATCTCCTCCACATGGGAGGCCCCAATAGAGACCATAATAGGGACAGTTTCGTGGGTTATAAGCGGTTGTGTGAGTGGTCTACCATCAATAGCCTCTACAGCTAGCGGCGTAGGTCTCTCCCTGACTGGTATCCCATTACCCCTAATAAACTGGACATCAATAAAATTTCCAGCAGCACCTGTGTCCATTAGGGCACTGCAAGAAAACTTCTTGTTATCAAGGGAAATAGATACTTCAAGGAGGAATCTACTTTTATTTTTGTTAGAGGATAATTCCATCACACCCAAGACCTGTCCCCTTAAGGTTCTTAGGTGCGGAAGTTTTCCGGACACACTGGGCAATCAGTTATCATATGTCTCTACCGCAATATAGGCATAACCCCTCCTTTCTTCTATACTGTCTTTCGGCCTCCGACAGTCTAGTGACCCCCAACTGCATAGGTTCGGGTTTGGACTGTACAGGGAGCTTAGACAAAACAGGTTTAGAGAATCGGGGTGCTAGGGACATAGCCGTACGTCTGGTCTTGCTTCTGGTGACTTCTCTGAGTCTTAACCTATTATCAATATGCATGACAAACGTAATAAATTCGTTAAGACTCTTTGGTAATTCTTTAGCGGCTATCTCATCTAGTATAGTCTCAGAGACCCTTTTTGAATGCGGAGATTAACCCATTGTTAGTCCAGTCTATCTCGGAAGCTAAGGTACGGAATTCAATAGCATAATCTGAGATAGACCTTGTCTGATGTGCATTAGGGCAGTGGAGGCATCATCCTCTCTACCCAATGGCTCAAACGTGAGCTTGAATTCAGCAGGGAATTCCTGGTAATTATGAGCAATGCTCCAATTACTCTCCCATAACGGATTAGCCCAGGCAAGCACCTTGCCCTTTAATTGATTCATTAGATAACCAATTTTTGCTCTGTCCATGGGGAACAACCCTGGTGAGGCCTCAAAATGCTACTCCACCTGATTAAGAAATCCCCTGCATTCCTGGATATTGCGATCAAAATGTAGGGATGGCGATAAGGAGATGATGGCAGTCCTATTAACAGTGTGTGATGGTACACAGGTTTGAGGTGCTATAGGAGGAGACGCTGCAGATGCGCCGTTCTAGCGTGAAGCGTACTGAAAGCCTGAGCGAATTGATCCATGCGGTGATCATTCTCCTCTAATTTCCTCTCGCAAGCAGCTATGTGCTGACACAGTTCTACAGGATCTATGGTCCTGTTGTAATATCAGGATTTCTGTATGATCCAGCACGTAGAACTGTATAGCCTGAATGACAAATAAGTAACGTATTACCGGTCCTTAGAATGGCCGGATTTAACGTACATAAAATTGTCAAAATACTAGCCGAGGTCAGGGAACACAGAAAGGGACGCAACGATGAGGAAAGCCAGGAGTCAGGATACCAGAATACAGAGAAGTCAATAAGCAAATCCAAAGTCAAAAACCAGTAGAAAACTATAAACAGGAACGCGCTTTCGGACAACCACATGGGAAACCACGACAGGGCACAGAATGGAGGTCAGACTAGGTTTTTATATCCATCCTCCCTTTCCCATTGGTCAGCCCGGTATTTTTGCTCCAAAATGTGCGTGTGCGGTGCGTGTTCACGTGCGCACACGCACACGCGGTTACATGCTCGAGCGCACACGTGACTGCAAGCGCGCACATGAACGCGGGTGCGTGCACGCACGTGAACGCGCGCGCACCGCACACACACATTTTGGAGCCAAAATGTTGGTTATTTCTGCCCGTTGATGTGCAACGGCCAGTGCCAGACTGTATGCTGAGACAGTCAGGACTGCAAGCTTCCGGTCGCTGAGCACCAGGTGAAGGAAAAGTGCCAGATGGATATGTGACATCTACAGGATAAAGGTCAAGGCTTCATCCACTGGTTCCACGTTTCCAATTTCGGATGGCATTCATCGTTATCTTATGTTTCTTTTGTTATTGTATTTGTGGTGTATCGTTCAGGTATTTTATTTTGTCGCAACGTGAAAGAGGAATTAGTTGGTTGGGAGAAGCCTTTTATGGATTCCTGAGTTTTTTGTCTCTGGTGTTTTTCTCTCTATGTTAATTTCATTGTTACATAGCTGAAAAGAGACTTGCGTCCATCAATTTCAGCCTACCTCACATTCGTTTTTTGCTGTTGATCCAAAATTTTGCAACAAGCTAAGAAAGAAATTCCTTCTTGACCCCAGAATGGCAGTCAGATTTGTCCTTGGATCAAGCAGTTATTACCCTACATTGAAAGATTATATCCTTGAATATTCTGTTTTTGCAAGTATGCATCTAGTAGCTGTTTGAACATCTGTATGGATTCTGATAAAACCACTTCTTCAGGCAGAGAATTCCACATCCTGATCGTTCTTACTGTAAAAAAACCTTTCCTTTGCCTTAGACGAAATCTTCTTTCTTCCAGTCTAAACGCATGGCCTCGTGTCCTACGTAAAGTCCGGTTTGTGAATAGATTTCCACACAATGGTTTGTATTGGCCCCGAATATATTTGTATAATGTTATCATATCCCTTCTCAGGCGAAGTTTTTCTAAACTAAATAGGTTTACATTTGTTAACCATTCTTCATAGCTGATATGTTCCATTCCTTTTATTAATTTTGTAGCCCGCCTCTGCACTTTTTTTAGTGCCATAATATCCTTCTTTAGAACAAGTTCCCAAAATGGCACAGCATATTCAATATGGGGTCTTACCAGTGATTTATAAAGAGTCAAAATGATATTCTCATCCCGAGAATGAATGCCCTTTTTCATGCATGACAATACCTTACTGGCCTTGGCCACTGCTGATTGACATTGCACATTGTTGCATAGTTTGTTGTCTATAACAATTCCCAAGTCCTTTTCGTGTGTTGTTATCCCTAATTCGTTTCCATTAAGGGTCTACATTGCTTGTGTATTCTTTGCATTTTTCAACATTAAATTTAATCTGCCATTTGAGTGCCCAGTCCCCCAGTCTATCTAAATCCCTTTGCAGCAAAGTAATATCTTGCTCACATTGTATTATTTTACAAAGTTTTGGGTCATCTGCAAACACTGAAACATGACTTTTAATGCTGTCTTCAAGATCATTTATAAACATGTTAAATAGAAGGAGTCCCAGAACAGACCACTGAGGGACACAACTTGCCACCTCTGTCCAGATTGAAAATGTACCATTAATGACAACTCTTTGTACTCTGTTTTTAAGCCAATGTTCTACCCAAGAACAAGCATTTTCATCTAGACCGATTTCCTTGAGTTCGAACACTAATCTATTGTGTGGAACTGTATCAAATGCCTTGGCAAAATCCAAATAGATCACATCCACGGCAACACCCTGATCTATACTTCTACTTACTTCTTTGTAGAATGCAATCAAGTTAGTTTGACATGACCTGTGCTTCATAAAACCGTGCTGATTTTTGCTGATAACCATATTCTTCTCAAGGAATTCTTGAATATTATCCCTTAATAACCTTTCAAATATTTTACCAGCCACAGAAGTTAAGCTCACAGGTCTATAATTTCCAGGCAAGGATTTTGAACCCTTTTTGAATATAGGAACCACATCTGCCTTTCTCCAATCCTCCGGAACACTTCCTGAAAGAAAAGAATCTTGAAAGATTAAAAACAGAGGTTCACTTATTTCTGCACTTAGTTCCTTAAGTACACGTGGATGGATACCGTCAGGCCCTGGAGCTTTGTTTATATTAACTTTCTTTAGTTGCTGCAGCACCTTGTCTTGAATTAACCAATTACAATTATTCTGCAAGTTTTTAGTAGCAATCATTTGCACATCTATTGCCATGGGTTCTTCCTTAATATATACGGAGGAGAAATAGTTATTTAAAATTCCTGCCTTTTCCTGGTCTTCATTAACTAACACCCCCGTTTCAGTTTTTAGTGTACCTACACTTTCATTTTTGGGTTTTTTAGAATTTATGTACTTAAAAAATGCTTTGGGGTTGGTTTTGCTCTCTTTAGCTATCATTATTTCATTTTGAAGTTTAGCACGTCTAATTGCCTTTTTGCATGCATTATTTGCTTCCTCATATCTTTTATAAGATGTATCTGATTTGTCCGATTTAAATGCTTTAATGCCCTTTTCTTATTTTTAATCTCTTGTTTTACTTCTCTACTAAGCCACATTGGTTTTAATTTGTTTCTTTTATATTTATTTCCCAATGGTACATACTGAGAAATGTACCTTTCTAATATTTGTTGGAAGATGATCCATTTATCCTCAGTGTTCTTTTCACTAAAGAGTTTATGCCAGTCAATATATTGTAAAGCTTCCCTTAACTTATTGAAATTGGCCTTTTTAAAATTATATGTTTTAGTATTCCCCATGTGCTTTTGTTTTTTTGAGTTTATTTCAAAGGACACTATATTGTGATCACTATTACCCAAGTGCTCACCTACTTGAA
Organism: Pelobates cultripes; assembly: GCA_933207985.1. Classification (NCBI taxonomy): domain Eukaryota; kingdom Metazoa; phylum Chordata; class Amphibia; order Anura; family Pelobatidae; genus Pelobates; species Pelobates cultripes. The sequence continues at coordinate 169,401,416 of OW240912.1, read as the reverse complement.
TGTTGGTCAAAAAATCAACGTTGTTTGTTAAAACCAGGTCCAGACAAGCGTCCATTCTAGTTGGTGCTTGTACAAGTTGTGACATGAAGGTGTCATTTAACAAGTTTAAAAACCTAATTCCCTTTGCTGAGCTACTAGTCCCTCTCTCCCAATTTATGTCCGGGTAATTAAAAATCTCCAATAATTAAAGTGTTACCCAGATTTACAGCTTTCTCAATTTGCTCAAACAGCTGTTGTTCCTTGTCAATATTAACATTAGGTGGTTTATAACAATAGTTGGTTTCCCTTCTTTTTCCCCAAGCAGATACTTACCCATAAAGCTCCCACATTTTCCTCATCGCATTCCATTTGCTTAACATTTGGCTTTAAATCATGGTTGACATACAAACATACCCCACCACCCTTCTTGTTTTTCGTATCCTTCCTAAATAACATGTACCCATTTAAGTTAACTGCCCAGTCATGTGTCTCATCCCACCATGTTTCAGTTATGCCTATTATATCATATTGTTTAGTGTATGCTAATGCCTCTAGTTCCCCCATTTTGTTATTTAGGCTCCTTGCATTAGTAAGCATACATTTAATATTATGCGTCACTTGTATATTTTGTGAATTATCAACATTTCATAGCTTCTCTGTTCTGAGCTTGCCCCTCCCCCGTCTCCACCCCCCTTATACTGTGCTAAAGCCCATCTCTTTTCTGTCCTATCTCCATTTTGTAGATTGCTATGATCCTCCCCCCCTACTACTAGTTTAAAATCTCCTCCAACCTTCTAGCCATCCTATCACCCAGCACTGCAGACCCTCTCCCGTTTAGGTGCAATCCATCACCACTATAAAGGTTGTACCCAATCGCAAAGTCGGCCCAGTGCTCTAAAAACCCAAAACCCTCCTTCCTGCACCAAGACTTAAGCCATGCATTGACCTCTCTAATCTCCCGCTGCCTTTCCACTGTAGCGCGTGGCACAGGTAATATCTCAGAGAATACCACCTTGGAGGTCCTTTTCTTAAGTTTGCTACCTAATTCCCTGAAATCATTCTTTAGGACCTTCCATCTTCCTCTTACTTTGTCATTGGTACCAACATGGACCATGACCGCTGGGTCATCCCCAGCCCCTCCCAATAATCCATCCACTCTGTCAGCAACATGCCGGACCCAAGCACCCGGGAGACAGCAAACTGTCCGGTTGAGCCGATCAGAGCGGCAGATTGCCCTATCTGCTCTCCTAATGATAGAGTCCCCTGCCACCACAACCTGTCTTGCCTTCCTTACATTTTGATCCCCACCTAGAAGTTAGAAGTAACAGCTTCCTCTAATACAGCTACTCCTGAGCTGATGCTTCCAACATCTTCCCTCAAAAGGGCAAATCTGCTAGGTTGCACCAAATCAGGACTAGCTAGCCCTTTCCTCTTCCCTCCCCCCCTGCTTCCTCGCCCCACTGTCACCCAGCTGCATGCCTGTTCCCCATCTGTATTATCTCCTCCCTCTCCACTACCTGTCCCCACTAAACTCTGCTCAGTGAGCAGCAGACTCCTCTCAAGATTGTCAATCTCCCTCAAAGTTGCGATTTACTTCTCGAGATCTCCAATCTGAGCTTCCAGAGAAGCCACTCGCACACAACCATCACAGAGGTATGGACCCCGGACGGGTACATCCAGGCATCCATACATGCAACAAGATGTGCATTGAGTCAAACAAGCAATCTTGCTAACACTCATTTCCCCAGAAACAGAAAATTAAAACAATTACCTTGTTAGTTTCAACTCCTGGTTTTCTAACTCCTACTTGAAAGAGTCTACTTAATAGAGTCTGCTTTCAAATAATGTGAGCAAGCTCAGTGAGTTAGGGGTGTGCCTTTATGGGGATACAAATCCCACACAGGTGCAATTAAGCAGCAGCACAAAAAAGGAGGGAAAACCAGAACAGAGAAAAAAATAAAAATTAAAAAACTATTTTTTTATTTATTTTTTTAACTTTACCAATTTTAAAGATTAAACAAAAATAAAATACAAACCACTCTCCACAGTATACAAACCACTCAAAGCAACTGCTGCTGTGGAGTTCTAGTAAAGAGAGACTTAAGCAAATATTCGCCTCCTGTCATTAATAAAATTAAGATTATAGTTACACGAAAGCTAGTATAATCTACAATTGTATATCATGTTGATATGTTGATTAATGTGTTAATTATTGGTTAAAGGACCACTATAGTGCCAGGAAAACATACTCGTTTTCCTGGCAGTATAGTGCCCTGAGGGTGCCCTCACCCTCAGGGTCCCCCTCCCGCCGGGTTCTAGGGTGAGGAAGGGGTTAAACTTACCTCTTTCTCCAGCGCTGGGCGGGGAGCTCTCCTTCTTCTCTCCGCCTCCTCTCCTCCTCTTCGGCTGAATGCGCGTGCGCGGCAGGAGCTGCGCGCGCATTCAGCCAGTCCATAGGAAAGCATTCACAATGCTTTCCTATGGACACTGCCGTCTTCTCACTGTGAAAATCACAGTGAGAAGCGCGGAAGCCCTCTAGCGGCTGTTAATGAGACACTAGATGCTGGATTGACCCATTTATAAACACAGCAGTTTCTCTGAAACTGCTATGTTTACAGAAAAAAAGGGTTAATCCTAGCTGGACCAGGCACCCAGACCACCTAATTAAGCTGAAGTGGTCTGGGTGCCTATAGTGGTCCTTTCATGATAATTGTTAAATTGTAAAAAAAAAGCTGTGGCCTGTTTATACCACAAATATGTCTCAGGTTTTATTTGAGGAGGGTGGATGGACAGGATTGTTTAACATCTAAAATCACATGGATTTCAAGATCAGAGACAACATGGGTTTACTTCAGGGAGATAATGCCAAACTAATCTAATTTTGATTGGGTAACTAAAATAATAGATCAGGGTGGTGCAGTAGACATTGCTTACCTAGATTTCAGTGAGGCTTTTGACACTGTTCCACATAGAAGGCTCATCAATAAACTGCAATATTTAAGTTTGGATTCCAATATTGTTGAATGGGTTACGCAGTGGCTAAATGACAGGCAGCAGAGGGTTGTAGTCAACGGAGTATATTTGAAGCAAGGTCTAGTTACCAGTGGGGTACCTCAGGGATCTGTACTTGGACCCATTCTCTTAATATTTTTTATTAGTGATATTGCAGAAGGTCAGGTATTGGTAAGGTATGTCTTTTTGCGGATGATAAAAAATTTGCAACAGGGTAAGGAGGGATAAGTCAAGTGGCGAATGATTTAGAAAAAATTAAAAAATGGTTAGAGCTGTGGCAACTGACATTTAATGTGGATAAGTGCAAGATAATGCACCTTGGACGTAAAAACCCAAGGGCAGAGTATAGGATATTTGATACCTTACTAACTTCAACATCTGAGGAAAGGGATTTAGGAGTAATTATATCATATGACTTAAAGGTAGGAAGACAATGTAATAGAGCAGCTGGAAATGCTAGCAGAATGCTTGGTTGTATAGGGAGAGGTATTAGCAGTAGAAAGAGAGAAGTCCTCATGCCATTGTACAGAACACTGGTGAGACCTCACTTGGAGTATTGTACGCACTACCTGCAAACAAGCTAAGCTGCATGTTCAGGCTGTGGAATTCCTTGGTACAGCAAAGCGTAAAGGACACTTACAAGTGCCCACTCGATAGAGTATCGATCCACCCAGTGGCGTACACATGACCCATGGGGTCCCGGTGCGAAAATTGATCCGTGGGCCCCCCCCCCGCACTTACTCAGCGCGGGTCGGGGCCGCAACACATGGCGGCGGGCACCTGGTCGCAGGGGTTGCAGGGCTGCGACCCCGCGACCGCGGTATGCACACACACTTAAAGGACCACTACAGACACCCAGATCACATCAGCTCAATGAAGTGGTCTGGGTGCCAGGTCCCTCTAGTTTTAACCCTGCAGCTGAAAACATAGCCGTTTCAGAGAAGCGGCTATGTTTCACTGAGGGTTAATCCAGCCTCTGGTGGCTGTCTCATTGACAGCTGCTAGAGGAGCTTCCGCGATTCTCACTGTGAAAATCACAGTGAGAAGACACTGAACGTCCATAGGAAAGCATTGAGTAATGCTTTCCTATGGGCGGTTTAAATGCGCGCGCGCCTCTTGCCGCGCATGTGCATTTGGAGCTGAGAGGCGGAGGGATCCCCAGCACCAAGGGAGTCCGACGCTGGAGAAAGGTAAATGCTGAAGACACACACACACTCTCACGAACAGACGCATACACACTAGCTAACAGACACACACATTTACTGACAGAGACACACTCAGCGACAGACATACATACACTCACTTACAAAACATACACTTTCACTGACAAACACACACTCACTAACAGACATCAAACACACTCAGTAACAGACACACACAGTAACACACTCACTAGCAGACACACACCCAATAACAGACACACTCACTGACACACACACTAACACACACACACACACTAACACACACACACCCCTAACACACAAACACACACACACTTACACACACACACACACACTTTTTTTTAAATTTAATCCCCCCAGCCTCCTTACCTTTTGGAGAGCTGGGGGGATTCCCTGGGGTCCAGTGGTGCTGCTGGGCGGGCGGCCGGCGCGCGAGGGAGCACTCTCTCCTGTGTACTTCCTCTTCAGCTCCCTCGTGCGCCGCATAGGGATGCCGGCGCCGGAAGATGACATCATCTTCCGGCTCCGGCATCAGTGCGGTGCGCGAGGGAGCTGAAGAAGAAGCACTCAGGGGAGAATGCTCCCTCGCGCGCCGGCCGGGAGGGGGGGGCCCTGAGGTGGCCGCCTCCTGGGCCCCCCAGAAGAAGAGGCTGGCCCTGTGGGTACATACCGGGTCGCAGGGGCGACCGGGCCCCCTGGTGGGCTGGGCCCGGTCGCAGCTGCGACCCCTGCGACCCTGGTATGTATGCCACTGGATCCACCATCAACTCCAGGCAGAATTTTGTTTGATTTTAGTATTAAATGTGTAGGTTAACCCCTTAAGACCACAGGGCGTTCAATGCCGTCCTTAAGGAAATGGCTCTAAACGCCGCAGGGCGGCATAGAATGTCCCTGCCATCCTATGTAGGGGGGAGTCCCCCTCCTTCCTCTTTGTGACCCAGTGGCTACTAAAAAATACTGGACATACCCCATTTGCAATACATTGGGTTGTCTACTTTTGCAAATGGTATGCCATCATGGGGGTCATTCGTATTCCTGGGCTACCATACAGTCTCAAAGGCAACGCAACCAATCTGGCGAATTTCAATGTGAAAAAACTGAAAAATGTAACACGCTATATTTGACTCTGTAACTTCCCAAAACACCATAAAACCTGTACATAGGGGGTACTGTTTTACATGTGAGACTTTGCTGAATACAATATGTGTATTTTATTGCAATAAAAGCAAACAGTATTATGACATTCACAGTCAGAATGTTACGTAGAACAAATTTTTTTTTTAATTCTTATTTTTCCCTATTTTTTTTATATTTTATTCATATTAACTTATGTTTCATACCTAAATTTTTTATGTTAAATGAAAGCCCTGTTTCCCCTGAATAAAATTATATACAATAAGTGTGGGTGCACATAATATGAAAGAGGCGAATTACGCCTGAACAGACATATAGCGCAAATTCCAATTTTTGTTTACGTTTTGTTTTGATCACAACATGTACATTTGGCTCAGTCCTTAAGGGGTTAAACTCAAGTGTGCAGGAGTGGTTTACAAACAAGCCTGGCCAACTCTGCAGTAAGGCCCTGTCCCCCTTCTAGAGTTGTTTTATTATTGTTGTTTATTGGATTACTCTGACCGATACTTGCTCTTTGACTTATTGCCAATATCTAGATTCACCTTGTTTGCTCCCTGTCCCTGACCTATCCAATATTCTAATATATATCTCATATGCATTTATATTACTTTGCATACACTACTTTGTAGAATCTCTGAATCGAAATGCAAATATTTATAATTGTGAAATTAACACTATACAACTGCAGTCTATATCATCAAACAAACATAAATAGTGAATAAATAAATTCCAGGTTGTCCATCTATTTTTAATACATTATGTATGTGTATATAGATGCAATAAATAATATATGCTAATGAATAAATAAATAAATAAAAATGCATAAATAAGAAAAGCTTTAGGACTGGATCCTCGAGAGAAGTTGAACTCCAGATATCCCCATGGAAATCTACAGGAAAATTGTTATTCAACAAGTAGAGGCTAAGATATCTCTGTTAATAAAAATCCACCCTGACATTTTTTATCTTTTTCCATTATTGATGAATCAGAGAGGTTGAAAGTAGATATTAAACTTGGAAATGGACAAAATCTGTTCTTCCAATTACATTTGGATGAAAAAATCATTTTGTTGGCTTTTCATTAGTTTTTTGCCGAATTTTCAGCCATCTTTTTTGGTTCTGTATTTCAGTGCATGTGTGACAGTATATATGGCAGAGAGATGATATTGTCATCTGTGTTCTCACGTCTCATGCATATATTCTGATTGCATTGAAATTTTTATTCTAGTGCATGTCTACTTCCCAGGACCATTATTGGTGTTGTCTGTCAGTCAGTCAGTTGTCAATGCCCCTTTTAAAGGCCCATCCTACATCCCAATTTTTAACCTAACCCATGGCCTCAATATAATATTGTTTGATAAGCTTTTCAAATGACTTCATATTTTTGTATAAACTTTTAAAATATTATTTTTAAAAAAATATTAATATGAAAAATATATCAAAATATTACAAAAAATATTTTTCATAATACTAAAATGATTTTAATCTAAAAATATTAAATATTTGAAAAGCATATCCAACAATATTTAAAGGACCACTATAGGCACCCAGACCACTTCAGCTTAATGAAGTGGTCTGGGTGCCAGGTCCACCTAGGATTAACCCTTTCTGCTGTAAACATTTACTTTAGGGTTAATCCAGCCTCTAGTGGCTGTCTCATTGACAACCGCTAGAGGCGCTTCCGCACTTCTCACTGTGAGTATCACAGTGAGAAAATTCCAGCGTCCATAGGAAAGCATTGAGAATGCTTTCCTATGAGACTGGCTGAATGCGCGCTCGTCCCTTGCCGCGCATGAGTATTCAGCCGATGACGGGGAAAGGAGGAGGAGAGTCTCCAGCACCGAGGGAGCCCAGCACTGGAGAAAGGTAAGTGTTTAACCCCTGAGGGTGGAGGCACCCTCAGGGCACTATAGTGCCAGGAAAACGAGAATGTTTTCCTGGCACTATAGTGGTCCTTTAATCTTGGGCTGTGTTGGGATACACAAAATAGGAATCGGAACAACTACCATGCTGTATAGAGAATAAGAAGAAAAATGCAATATATTCAAATAATTCAAAGGATTATTCCAAGCACTATCACCACTACAGCATGTGGTTATGGTGCCAGAAGTGATCTGGGGTGTCCCCAATTTTAAGTAATCAATCCATTTAGCAACAGTTTGAATTCTTACCTGGGTTCACTTGGCACCACTCATTCATTATATCTCAGTGAATGCCGTAAAGTCTCTGTCTGAATTAAGTCCAGTGGTGCAGGGCTTAGTTCATTGGCTGAGAGTGATGAGTAATCTACCACCTGCAGGTAGATAAGAGCAGGCCTCATGTAATAATTCAAACTGGTCTAAAATGGTTTGACTATGTATAATGGGGGTGAGGAGGGGACAACACTTTCACTATAATTACTGCAGCGTGTTCGAGTGGTTATGGTGTATGGAGTGCTCCATTAGTCTGTGGGTATATTAAAAAATAACGTACCCCAGTACTGAGTAACCAACTTGGATGAGGTCAGAAAGAATCCATAGGAGATTCATCAACCAGTAGGAACTTTGAGGTACAAGTTTTTCCTCCTCTGCTGACTTTTAACAAGTACTATACAAAGGAAGATAAACCTGGTGCAATTTGTTAAAAGCAGCTTCAATGGACAAAATGGCATTAAAGCCATTATTATGGGAACCATTTATAAGGAATAACAAAAGCCCCATTGAATGACTCTCTTTTTAACGATTTGTAAGGTAGCTGTCTCAAGATCTGCCAGTTAGAAAATGTAGATTTTATTGAGCAAGCATTTAATATACAATTGACACTGGTTACACATGATAGCACAAAAACATAGTAAATATAATATACACAATGCACATCAGAGGGAGGCATGTAGTACAAAATCGATTATCCCTCAAAGTCCAACACTTCTAAACAAACACAAGGCTCAGTCAAATGTATAAGCTATACATCAAAACAATGAAAACATCACTCATTGTTGCTATAATTATGCATAACATTTTAACAGAGCTCCAGTAGATAGGTTCACCATGTTAGCATCCACAGGTTAGGGTGTTTAAAATACGTTTAAAGGCATCCCAACTCTCCTACTTTTGGTGGGACAGTCCTTTTGGCAGAACCCTAATACTCTGGCTGAGTATCTCCACCAAACAGTGTTCCTGGTCTCACAACATTTCATAAATTTTAGCATATCCACTCAAACATCAGTCAAGACTTGATGAAGAGTGAAAACAAGGATTCTTTATTAGGGATTAACACACACATGTATACAGTATATAGACACCCAGCATGGGGTAAACAACAAGAACAATAGCCCAGGTGTCTCTGTGTCTGGGATGTGATCTGATTAAACACCACTAAGTTAATTAACTCGCAGACACACAGGCGGCAGTCGTAATACCCCTCAAAAACACCAGGGAACCAACACACATCTGGTATTTCCAGACAGCTTGTTCCCAATGGTCTAATCTGGCAAAATAGTGCCCTGATCTGAGGTTTCGTAGCTGAACCTCCACCTAATATAAGTTTTGATTGGCTGCGGTCCGAGAAGCAGTTCCATGCGGCCAGACTGAGGTTGTGCTGAATTCCCAGAGCACTTATCTGGCAGTTTAAGATGATCGTTTAGTTAATATTCATTGCCCTTATGCTAGGGGTGTCTGGGAGAGGGGTCAAGGTGTCATGACCCCTCTTATAGAAGATTTTATTAGTATTCCTTCATAGGTCTGATTTTGGGTCCCTCTATCATTGTCCCTATATAGATCCGTGGTGTCCCTTATTGGGCACAAGGACCACACAGAGAGTGCCTCAGCAGTCCAGTAGTGTGGGGGCTTGTCAGGAGGCTGTCTCTCAGTCTGCATGCTTGATGCCAGGGTGACATGCCTTTTCATTGTGCAGACCCATCAGATGCTCCCTCCCATTCACCCATCCCAAATCTATACTCCCCAAAGTTAGGAGGTATGTGTTTTTGTCCCTTATAAGGAAATTATGGTGCCAGGAAAACAAAGTTGTCATTGTCAGCCAGCAGGGACCTAATATGCATGTGCAACAATTGCCGTGCTCGCATAGGAAAGCATTGTACAATGCTTTCCTATGGGGTTTTGTGCAACGCTGGATGTCCTCATGCATAGCGTGAGGACGTCCAGCGTCAATTAGGCAACCTCAAAGTCCCTCTAGTTAAACAGCCACCAGAGGTGGAGTTAACCCTGTAAGGTAATTATTGCAGTTTATTAAGTTAGTGAATTTAGTTGCAGGGTTAAGGGACCTAGCACAGTGCACCCAGACCACCTCAACGAGCTGCCTATAATGTCCCTTTAAGATGATTTACCTTTGTATTCTGCTGTTTAGTATGTTGTGGCTCTATAAATAATAATACTAACAGACAGTTACCTATTGGGCTGGGGTGCCTGCTTGCAAGTAGATAAGTTATACTTAAAATGAAGCTGTCATAATGAAATGTAAATATAACAAAGCAATCACTGAATTTCTCTTTCATTTCTGGAGCCCCTGCACATTACGTACCACTATGGGTGAAAGCCTGCATAGGTATTTTAGTCCCCAAATCCAGTGGACATCAATAGGAGACAGCACTTACAAAACCAGGGGAAGATAGCATTAGTCATTAAAGGCCACTGACAGATGATCAAATGAAACAGATTTGTTTGATGATCCAGGGAATTGGCTGTCACTGCTCAATCTCATGTCAGTTGATTAAAAACTGCTGCCGGGAAATTAAATTCTGTTTTTATTCTACTGAAACAGGGGCAGTCTGAGCTGATAATGGAGGGAGGGTTTGGGGGGAAATTCCCTTAGGCCAACTTTAAAGGGCCAACAGAAACAACTGCTTTATTCTACCAAACCTCCCTTGAGTGAGCAGGAAATTTTAGACTATGCATACTATCTAATGGAATTAGAGAGCATCCTCTGTAAAGTCAGCCAAGCCCATAGTGGCTCAGTTTGTTGTTCATATGCTATTAGATAGAGGGAAAAGGCTGTCTGATGGAAAATTTAGAAGAAGAAAAAAAGTATCCATTGATGAATTTCCTAAACACTTAAAAATTAAACAGAGGTTGCTGGCACCAGTTAGGCTCAGGGATAGTGTCCCCTTTATGTAAAAATAGAGGAAAATTTTCTCATGGACAAGTTAACTTTAATTGGCCATGAAACTTCCTCCTCCTTCCATAAGGTTTGGGACCCATGGCTCAGCTATATAGGTACCGGACAGAGGCTAATTACAGGTGTTAGGTGGACTAACATCTAATGGCCATTGGAGTGAAACTAAAAACCTCCATAAAATGCGGAGTCTAAAATGTTGTTTTACCTATATATAGTTCACTGTCACTGAATGTAATCAGACCACATAAAAACTGAAATATAGTCAAAAAGGTAAGATTGTCAGCTGTCTAATTACTTATAATTCATTTGGAGGCTTTCACAAATGTAAAAATCTTGCAATGCCTTCAGGAGTAAACATCCTCAGTTGGATATAATCAACACGATGGTGGCTTTTGATATTCTAAATCTAAATTCTAAATGTGTGCAAGAAAATCCTCCCTGTAAGTTCCTACGTCTCCCAAAAGGTAGATCCAGAGATGTTGTAGAACTATGACTCCCATGATGCTTTGCATGCCTTTAGAATGACAAAACATCAAGAAAGCTGTAGTTTTAAAACATCTGGGAATCTACCTTTTGGGCACCCCTGTCCTAGAAGTAACGGTCGTTCTTTGAGTGTGTGTATTGTTCAATAGATACAATTAAATGCAATTACACAAAAACATTATTTCTTCTATAGAAAGCAAGAGAAAGCCTCTCTACTTTAAAAGGTACATTTAAGCTAAATGCAATATCAATCCATTGCTAACTATTCTGACATCTTCAAGATGCCTTAACATGGATTAAATTAATCTATTGTCTTGTGAATATCACAGTTTATAATAAGGTAGGATACAATACCTACAAATTGGTACAATGTCATTCATAAATTGACAGTTCTTCATCCACACACTTGGGAAACAGTAAAACCTGAGAAGATTAGTCAGAACTTGGATTGTTTAAAATTAGTTCAATCTCGTTGAGCTGCTGTTTTTCCAAAATCTTTATTTTCAATATCAACTAGAAGCTGGGAATAGTCTGTTTAATTTGGTTCCAGCATTCGCATTAACGCCTGTCTTGGATGCAAGCCCTCTGAAATGCTCTTTTCAGGATTCTGTTTGGTAAAAATTCTGAGCCTTAAAGCTTTGTCATAATTAATTTCCTTACACTGAAAACAGAGATTCCATTGAACAATTTCTTTTTGCACGAAGGTATTGGCTGAAAGGGAGACCTGGCTTTCATGGGTGATAGTTATTCCAGTGTAATAAACTGTGGATTTCCAATGTACATAGTTTTTCTATATTGTCCAGCATTTATCATTGAAATGCACTGGATTTTATACATTTTTTAAATTTTTATTTCTGGTACTAAATGCCACCTGTAAATAAATGTATAGTGTAATTCTAACATATTATGCAATATGTGTTGTTTTTTATTTTGATTTAATTCACCCAATATGAGCAATAATATTAATTACTAATATTGGTTCCAAAAAAATCATAAATTTACTTTGCATCATGATGATTTAATATTATAGAATAATATTTTAAGATAATAATAGTTGATAGTAATAATAGTGAAGCAATTCCGTTTATTTTAATACCTTTTTTTCTTCGACTGACAGAAATGTGTTGTCCAAAAAAAGTTATTTAAAGAAACTGAAATATTTCACTATTTTGCATCCACATTAATGGACTAATATAATAACTCATATCATATTATCATAAATAATATTGTGGTAATTAGACTGAATTATACTAAACTGTAATAGAAAAAAAAGTTATATACTTTTATGGTATATTCGAACCATAATGAACATGTTCATGTAAGGAATACATTTGCATTTGTTTGTGCATTCCCACACTGTTTAAAATCAATTTTTTCAGCTATAGCTACAAAGAGTGTGTTACATATTGCTCCATTATTGCGTACCCGCGACAGGCAGGCTATTATATGGGTTGTGTTAATGATTTTGTGTGTATGTCGTCCTTCTAACATATCATTGTTCAAGGTGCTTAATTTGATTTATGCTCTACCTTTTGTCAAGGGTAATTTCTGTCATTTCCTCATTATATTTAATTTTTTTCTCATTTATTCTTTGAGTAATAAATACAACACTTGCCTTTAAAAATTAATATTTGGTGAGTGCAGTATTACTGTTTGTGTGTGTGTGTGTGTGTGTGTGTGTGTAAGTATCCATATAATATATTGCAGTACTGTCATTTCCAACTACCCATTTATTTCTATAACATAGGTGAGCAGAGCAATACATGCATCCACTTGAATATTCTATTTATCATAATCTTACATATATTAATTATTGGTGTCAATCCCAAAGACCTGATCTATGACCTCTTATTTAGTCTTGTTTTTTTCTGTCCTCACAATTGTCTAGGGACACTGCATAAGGCTGACCTTGATACAATCAACCACCTGTGTTTTTTTAATGTATACTTAATCTTTCTGTACATTTGTCCAGCGTGCTAAAGATCACACAGGCACGAGATACACCACATATGTTGAATAGCAATCAGTTAACAAAATAAAATTAATGTTATATGACAAACTTTTAACACAATGCAAACTGTCAGAGTTATTCAATAAAGTGAGAATTGTATGGACTTAGAACTGAATTCAAACAGGGTTATTCACTAATGTGAAACTTCAAAGTTAATTTTACATTTAAAGCCAATCTGGAAACCTCTCTGCATTTAGTTCAGCTACCTTGGCTTTAAATTTGAAGTTATTATTATTTTTTTATTTCAGGCAAATGTCACTTTATTTATAACCATGTGTTTGTTAAATGTCCAGCTATTTCTTACTATATCATGTCAAGCCCACCACTACTCCACAGTACCCCAATATGGGACGGTTCCAGGGGAGGGCTGGCAGCCTTAGGACTGGGAGGCAAATCCAGTCAAGTGGCCCATTGCACCACTGAATCAGTTCAAAATCCATGCCCACCTTTTCCTGGTTTTATAACAGATATTGATGTTGTGAAGCAAGGCAAATATGATACAATGTGGTTTATGGGGGGGGTGATGGAGAGAGGGAGATGGAGGGGGTTATGGTGAGAGGGAGGGGGGGTGATGGTATGAGGGAGGGAAGATGATGGTAAGAGGGGGGTGATGGTGAGAGGGAGGGGGCTGATGGTGTGACGAAGGGGTGGTAATGGTGTGAAGGACGAGTGGTAGTGGCTTGAGTGAGGGGGTGGTAATGGTGTGAGGGAGGGGGTAACGGTGTGAGGGAGGGGGGTGATGGTGTAAAGGAGGAGAGGTGATGGTGTGAGGGTGGGGGGACTATTATTATTATTATGTTATTATTTATATAGTGCCAACAAATTCCACACCGCTTTACATTGGGAGGACGAATAAACATGTAGTTGTAACCAGACATGTTGGACACACAGGAACAGAGGGGTTGAGGGCCCTGGAAAGACCCGAATTTCAGTTTTGGGTAAGTTGAGTTTAAGGAAGTGGGCAGCCATCCAGTTAGAAATAGCAGAGAGGCAGTCAGAGACACTAGTCAAGAGGGACAGGGAGAGATGAGGAGAGGACAGATAGATTTGCATGTCATCCGCATAGAAATTATACCTTCTGTCATTCCCTGGTGGTCCAGTGGGCTCCCTGGTGATCCGGTGGTGATATCCGGTCTGCAGCTTCGCAATGCGCAGAGGTGCAGACCATATCTCGTGAGACTCAGGCAGAAACGCTCTGATTGGCCAGATCTCGCAAGACATATGGTCTGCAGCTATGCACATTGCGGAGCTGCAGACCAGCAGCCACAGGCGCTCTCGGGCAGCCTGGAGGCTGCAAGGCCTTAGGCGGCTGCCTAAACCACTTAATGAGAGAGCCGCCTGCGGTCATTTTTTAAAATAATTTGGGACGGCTTGGGGGCAGTTGGCTCCCTGCCCCCCATCACAGCCCGCCCCTGGTCGGTTCTACACTAATTCCAGTATGAGAGACAAATTAAATAGTGCCAGTGCTAAATGAGCTAAAGCTTATTTAAATAATATGTTTATAATGTAAAAGCAATGTGAATATAAATAATGCTAAATTAATGTGATAAAAAACACATATCAAAAAAATGCCCAGCTTCAGATGCCCATTTGGAGGTAACCACAGGAAAGTATAAATTTGAGGATGTTTTGGATAGTTATGCTACTTTAATTATTATTTTTTAATTGGCATAGAGCAGATATATGATATGCACTGTGATTGTAAACATCAAAGCACTATCACTTTAATTGTTTCATTTTGACACTGCATGTTTTTGATATGTGTTTTTTATCAAATTAATGTGATAAAAAACACATATCAAAAAAATGCAGTGTCAAAATGAAATGCAGTGTCAAAATGATAGTGCTTTGATGTTTACAATCACAGTGCATATCATAAATCTGCTCTATACCAATTAAAAAATAATAATTAAAGTAGCATAACTATCCAAAACATCCTCAAATTTATACTTTCCTGTGGTTACCTCCAAATGGGCATCTGAAGCTGGGGAGCATGACACACAACCCAAAGGTAATCTCTCCTGGACTCCAAACATACATAGTAAAGAAAAAATCAGAATTGGGGGCACACGTGAGATATGTGACTTTAAAGGGACAATCCAGGCACCCAGACCACTTCTGCCCATTGGAGTGGTCTGGGTGCCAACTCCCATTGCTCTGAACCCTGCAAGTGTAATTATTGCATTTTTTTTATAAACTGCAATAATTACCTTGCAGGGTTAACTCCACCTCTAGTGGTGGACAGCCACTAGAGGGCACTTCCTGCATCATAGCACAGAAAACCTGTGCTAGAGCATCGCTGGACGTCCTCACGCTGTGTGAGGACCTCCAGCGTCGCTCAATTCCCCATAGGAAAGCATTGAAAAGCATTTTCAATGCTTTCCTATGGGGAGCTCTAATGCGCATGCGCATTAGTGTAAAAAAAAGTGTAAAAAAATATATATATACTTAGATCATATTATATATATGATCTAAGTATATATATACACATATACATACACACACGTACACTGTCTAGGTGTATTTTACTATTAATTTATATATAATTATATATATATATATATATATATATATATAAAAAACAAAAAGTAGTTCCTGCACTCACGCTGATATCTCCCTTTATGACCGGGTGCCAACCATGTATAGCCCAAAAAATACAAAAATACAAATGGATGGTTGCACTCACGGTTTTTGAATTAAAAGTCCAAAGTTTAAAGTCAGATAATAAAAGCTGTGATCAATGTTTCAGTCCTTCCGTGAGGACTTTCATCAGGATCATAAAAACAGACATGGTACCAACAACATATTTATATACAACATAATTAATTAAATTAAACTATTTTAGGTGAATCAGCTTACCCCCAATGAGTCTTGCTGCCTAGTCGGCGTCCCTGTGCCCCGTGTGCGCATGCGTGGATTTGCTCCGCCCCACATAGTGACATCACACTACGTCGACGTGCCCGACCGTAACCATAGCGACGCGGGTATACAAACCCGTCGCTATGGGAATAAAATACAAACGGATGAAGAAATCGTGTTTTATAAAAACACTGTGATCATAGTGACCATTATGTTTAATTGTGTGAAGTGTATATAAAACAGTGAATCTACTTATGAATGATAATATACAAATGACGGCCATGCCATATTGTAAAAGTATTTGTATTTTTATATATATATATATATATATATATATATAGTAATATCAAATTACACGTAGGCTGATACTGATTAAATATATATATAATTATTGTATTAAAACACAAGCTCAAGAAATGGTGGAACATATTAATCAACTCCCGACACCGATACGGATGACAGCCAATGTGAACACAGAAAAGGTACAATTTTTGGATGTGGAACTATCCGTGGAAAACCATAGAATGGTCTATAGCCTCTACTCCAAACCTACAGATAGGAACACCATACTACACTATAACAGTGTGCATCCGATGAATTTGATAAAGTCTTTACCTAAAGCCCAATTTCTCAGGGTCATGAGAAATAACTCAAAGGAAACGACGAAACAACAACAATAACAAGAAATGAAAATGAAATTTCTGGATAGAGGATACAGTGAAAGAGTCTTAGATAAAGCGTTGGAAGAAGCAGGGAAGAATGCGACCACATTACAAGACACCACTATAGGTCCCAAATTGGTCTTTCCTATGACGTTTCATAACAAATCACAGAAAATAACCAACATTGTGAAGCGTAATTGGAACATGTTGGCATGTGATAATAGTCTACCGAAAGAATTCAAGGAATCACCGAGAATTTGTTATCGAAGAAACAGAAATGTAAAGGATATATTAATGAGAACAGACCCTGTCGAGAGCTATACTGAGCAGAAGAAAATACAAATAAGAGGCAGTGTGCGCTGTTTAGGTTGCGTGACGTGTAATCACATGGTTCCAGCATGTAATTTTAACCATCCACATAAAAACAAGATGTACAAGATTCGGCACACCATCACATGTAAGATGACCCATGTAATATACAAAATATCATGCCCTTGTGGCTTGGTCTACATAGGGAAAACTGAAACACAACTCTGCGATAAAATTAGGGGTCACAGATCCAATATAAGAACTGCATATAGAGATGGATATACGGACAAACCTGTGGCGAAACACTTTTTAGAATATAAACATTCTTTGATCATGTTAAAATTTGTAGCAATCGATTGCATACCATGTTCCAGAAGAGGAGGAGATAGAGGCAATGCCCTGTTGAGAAGAGAGACATTCTGGATACAGGAATTGGATACAGTGGCTCCAAGAGGACTGAATGAGATGATATCATATCATCCGTTTATATGAGTAATGCTGAAGTAATTGACTGCCTCCTCTGAGTTATGAATATATATTTTTAATTAGAATTAGAGGAAGATTATATTTATCTATTAATAATTAATATGTACTAATATTAAGATAAGATAATAGAGATAAAACATTATGTATCCAAATTAGGAATAGGACCTATAGCATAAAACAATATATAATAAATACTATTGTATTAAAGTAAAGGTATAAAAACATGAGGAAAGGTACTATTCCACCTATCTAGATAAGTGATAGCATCTAATACCCTAACTAAATAAAAAGATTTACTTTAATTAGGGGGAAAGTTAGTATGATTAGATGGTAAGGTAAGTTAAGTAATTGTATAGGTATAGATATACACTATATTTTATAATAATGAATTATGTAAATAATTTATGTAAATAACACTATAAAGCATCAAGTTAAGCACCTCACTATTTTTTGTATATATGATAGTAACACAATCTTTAGCACTTCAATGCACATAAAATAGTAATGTATTACTTTAAATATACAGATTGGGAGACTCCATATTAACGTAAATGAAAGAAGCACTTTAGAGTATATAAATAGCACAAGTATCACTTTAATTACACTATATTGCACTTTATTGTATAAAATCAATAATTGTTAGCACTTTATTTTACATAAATAGCACAACTAGCACTTTGAGTTTACTGAAATGCAATTTATTGTACACAATTTGTATCTGTCACCTTAAATGCATTTAATAGGATCTATATAGTTAGATGTGGAAAAGTTTTACCTCCATAAAATTATGCTCAGGAACCAGACACATAAATAGTCTCTTTAAATAATACAGACAATAATGTGATTTAGGTCAAGTAATACTAAATGGAATAAAAAGAATCCTCTAATTATTATAATATATGTTCAATTTTAAACTTTATGTCTGACTTGAAAGGGAGTTAGATCCCCAGGGCTGAGCGATCAATAGAGAGCGAGTATATGACTTGCTGGGTTGCTATGGAGCCAGGTAAATATACCGGGTAACCATAGCAACGGTGACGTCAACACGCTACTTCCGGGTAGCGGTAGATTGACGCATGCGCAGAGATGCCGATAGAACGCCGTGGTAGCGGTACAGCCTTCGGGTGGTGAGTGTTTTAATCATTAATTGTATAATTTGTTTTGCTATATAAACGTGTTATTTGTAATACATATTTTGAGCTGTAAAGATCCTGATGAAAGCCATGTATTGTGGCTGAAACGTCGATCAAGTTTTAAGCGATGAAATAAAAGGAAAATCGTTTTAAAGAAACCAAAAGACTGTGAGTGCTTGCCTCTTGTTCCCTATATTTGTATAATTATTGTTATATATATATTTATGTATAATATAAAAAAATTAAATATGTAAATACGTTAAAAAATAAAATTATTAAAAATTATATAGATGTGTGTTATTTCATTCTAACTGTATTGTGATATTAATATATATAAATTTATATCAAAATACATGTAGAACGAAATAATATATATATCTACATACATAAATATATACGTATATATCACTTTATATATACCTATATATAAATAAAAATATTTAAAAAAAATTATATATATATACACATTTCACATACATATATATATACATATATTCATTCTACATATATATATTTATGTAATATTTTTACATAATTAGGTATCTTAATTAATTACAATTAGCGGGACCTGCCTGACAACCCATGCCGAAAGTTAAGGGAATTTAATTTGCTAGCACTATATTTAACCCTATAACTTTCCAAGACACCATAAAACCTGTACATGGGGGGTACTGTTCTACTCGGGAGACTTCGCTGAACACAAATATTAGTGTTTCAAAACAGTAAATGTATTACAACGATGATATCGCCAGTAAAAGTGAAGTTTTTTGCATTTTTCACGCACAAACAGCATTACACGGACAATATTATTGCTGTGATACTTTTTACTGTTTTGAAACACAAATACTTGTGTTCAGCGAAGTCTCCCGAGTACAACAGTACCCCTCATGTACAGGTTTTATGGTGTTTTCAAAAGTTACAGCGTCAAATATAAGGCTTGCGTTTCATTTTTTTCACATTAAAATTCGCCAGATTGGTTACGTTGCCTTTGAGACCCTATGGTAGCCCAAGAATGAAAATTACCCCTATGATTGCATACCATTTGTAATAGTAGACAACCCAAGGTATTGCAAACAGGGTATGTCCAGTCTTTTTTAGTAGCCACTTAGTCACAAACACTGGCCAAAATTGGCGTTTTTTGCATTTTTCACACACAAACAAATACTAACGCTAACTTTGGCCAGTGTTTGTGACCAAATGGCTACTAAAAAAGACTGGACATACCCCATTTGCAATACCTTGGGTTGTCTACTATTGCAAATGGTATGCCATTATGGGTGTAAATTTCATTCCTAGGCTACTATAAAGTCCCAAAGGCAACGTAACCAATCTGGCGAATTTCAATTTCAAATGTAACGTGCTATATTCGACCCTGTAACTTCCCAAAACGCCATAGAACCTGTACATAGGGGGTACTGTTTTACACGTGAGACTTTGCTGAATACAAATATGTGTATTTTATTGCAGTAAAAGCAAATCGTATTCTGGCATTGACCGTTAAAATGTCATGTAGAACTAAAAAAATTTAAAAAATCTTATTTTCTCCCATTATTTTCATATTTAATTATGTTTCATAGTTAAATATTTGATATTAAATGAAAGCCCTGTTTCCCCTGAATAAAATTATATATAATAAGGGTGGGTGCATTTAATATGAAAGAGGTGAATTACGGTTGGACAGACATGTAGCGCAAATGCCAGGTTTTGTTTACATTTTGTTTCGTTCACAACGTGTACATTTGGCTCTGTCCTTAAGGGGTTAACTCCTAAATGAGAGTGAATTGAGCAGTGAAATTGCAGGGGAATGATCTATACACTAAAACTGCTTTATTTAGCTAAAGTAATTTAGGTGACTATATTTTCCTTTAATTTGTGATTAGTAATTCAGAAATCATGGTTGCATCTCACTAGCATTATCAATTGTATTTGGCATCCTGATAAAAGTGAGTATTGCTTAATGAAGTGGTCTGGGTGCCAGGTCCCTCTAGGATTAACCCCTTTTTTTATAAACATAGCAGTTTCAGAGAAACTGCTATGTTTATAAATGGGTTAATCCAGCCTCCAAATCCTCTAGTGGCTGTCTCATTGACAGTCGCTAGAGGCGCTTGCATGCTTCTCACTGTGAAAATCACAGTGAGAAGATGCAATCGTCCATAGGAAAGCATTGTAAATGCTTTCCTATGAGACCGGCTGAATGCTCACGCAGCTCCTGCCGCGCATGCGCATTCAGCCGAAGAGGAGGATCGGAGGCGGAGAGGAGGCGGAGAGCTCCCCACCCGGCGCTGGAATAAAGGTGAGAACCCCTTTCCTCGCCATCCAGCCCGGCGGGAGGGGGTCCCTGAGGGTGGGGGCACCCTCAGGGCACTATAGTACCAGGAAAACGAGTATGTTTTCCTGGCACTATAGTGGTCCTTTAAAGTCTATTTGTTTGTAGATAAAGATTTTTTTTTTTTTTTATCTAAGATCTATCTAAAAGATGATAAGTAATGTTGCTAATCCAAATTAATTACATTGTTGACTATTTTACCAATTTTAGTCCAGCTGGGTAAAACATTGAGAGCTTCTAAGCAATGGGTAAATGGCTTTTTGTTCAGCACTACAAGGACTTTGGTTACCAGGTAGCATTAGGAATGCTCATGTTTTCCCTAGAATCTTGCACAACTGCATTTATTGTTTTTTTAACAAACCTATTTCTATGGTATATGCACCCAGTTGCAATGCTATTCATATCTAGAATGACTGTATTCCATCATCTGCTTTCAGATTTCTAGGATTTGATTCCAAGACTGTTAGCCCTATGCAATCCATTTGTGATCAGTGTTAGATGTCCTTTTATCATCCTTTTTCAGTGTAGAATATAAAATAGTGTTAAGAAGGGGGTTCACAGTTAGTAGTGCTTTTTGTGACTTGAATTTAATGACTCTGAAGAACTTAGAACACCAATACTGAAACGGATATTCCAAATGGCAGTATTTTAAATAGCAAAATTATACACTAATGTTCATGATGTGATGACAAGTGATAAGTTAATGATTGTGAGATGAGAAATCTGAAATGTGTTTCTACTATTTGTTTCTAGCCTTACTTAAATATAAAAATGCATGCGTTATGCAAGACGTAATAACATGTTAATATATTTAAAGCATTATACTTAGTATTGATATTCTTAGCTAGATAATGTGAGCCTTTTTGTCCTGTGCTCGGAGACACAGATATAGATCTGTGGAACTTGCCAAACAACTGCCCTGTAACTGTCTCATATTGAAGAAAGATATTGAATTAATCTCTGAGACGCCAGTCTCTTAGCAACAAAAGACATATAAGCAATGGGCTGCATTCTACTTTTGTATTAGTATTTTTATGAAACTGAGAATTGTGGTCAATTTATTAATACTGAAATTAAAAAATCAGCCTAAAATTGACATGACTATAACTAAGTTAGAGAGTTTTTTTAAATTAACTACGTTTGCCTACATTATGCAATTCAATTACCATTCTTTATAATCCAATTACAGATGTAAATGTAGTTTTACCTTCAGTGCACTTTTACCATATTAGGGTTTATTGAATAGACCTTGGCCAGGGCAAAATAATTTGGTTACAACTAATTGGATGCACTATGTTTGTTGCAGTCATTGGGAAAATGCTAATCATAATGAAGACTAGTGGTCCTAAATGAACATTTCTGTCTGGTCATTGCATATACAGTTAGTTACAGATGAGAATATAGACAACAAACAAAACAAAAATAAGGGTATAACGAGCAGCTTTGCAGCCCAATATAGAACTTCGATTTAAAAATATTGCTTGTTTTTTTTCAATAGTGGGATTTCACATTTAAGGTTTTTGCAGGTTTTAGAACACCAATACTGTAATAGTGATGCATATTGAAGGTTGGTGAATTGCATGTTTGAATATTAAAGCGGCACTGTCATGCCAAACTTACCTTTCTTTAATCGATTTCTCTTTTCTCCCTCTCTCAGGATCTGTTCTTCATTTCTTCCTGTCTGCTCTAGTTTACCTTAAAACATAAGACAAAGTAGGGACTATTTGTCTTATGGAGGTTTCCTACGCCTGACCATCTCTGACCAGCAGAGGAGCACAGTGTGCTTCATTTCCGGTGGTCAGAGAAATGTTCCCACAATTCTCACCTTTCCTCCGTGTTCCCACAAAGCCTCCTTTCACTTTTCCTGAACGTCCTGTCATTTAGACAGAACGCTGGCAAAACTACCGAATTGTGTCCTAACAGAATGAGAACAGTTTCTCCATTCGTGTTAGGACGCAATTCGGGACTTTGTTCGAATCGGAATTTCATTTGAATGAATGAAACTCCGATCCTATTCATGCCGCGGCTGCATCTTGCAGCTGCTTAGTAGATAACTCCCTAATTCCCACGGTATTAGAGAGCTATCTACCAAAAGTAATACTCAGTAAAGATTATTAGTAAATGTTGCCCCTACTCGCTATATCGCGAGTAGGGGTATGTCTAGTAAACAGTGAGTAACCCCCCCCCAAAAAAGGTACCCCCCTACTGATCCCCACCCATGCCGCGCGAGTTAAACTGAAGGGGGATCTAGTGTCCCCCCCGGCCCTCACCCGTTGCTCGGGGAGGGAGACCTATTGTCCTCCATCCCAGCCCCCGCCCCTGATGCCGGGTGGGGGCCCTATTGGCGGTTGAGGGACCTAAATTAAAATGTTACTCCCCCCTCCCCAAGGTGACTAGGGGTCCCCAAGCCCCTAGTCATCCCCACCAGCCAAAACAAAAATTAATAAACCCCCACCTACCCACCCTGAGGGGGGAATAAAAGAGCTAAGTACCTGTAAAAAAAAATAAAACTTACCATTTGTCTTTTTTCTAAAATCTTATTTTTTCAGCACTTACTGAAATCTTGCTCCCCCAGTGCCGATGTGCCCTAAGACGGTCGCCTGTTCCGCCTTATGAACGCGCCTGCCCTGTACACACACAAATATCATATACATACAAACATGTAATAATTAAAAGGTTCACCCAGCCTCCCTATCTTGTTCTGGGAGGGCTGTAGTGGATCCTCAGTCCCTGGTGGTCAGTGGTTGCTACTGGGATCTCTTTGCTCTTCCTGCACAGGTCACTTGAGCACCCTGTAATGATGCTGATGCCGGGATGATGTTATATGCCGGCTCACTAAGGACGAAGACAGTCAGACACAGTCAGATGCACAAAGTTATACACATATACTGTCAAATACAGCCACATGCACACAGTTACTCGCACACAGTCAAACACACAGCTGCAGGCAGACAGTCACACACACAGTTACAGATAGACAGTCACATGTACACATCTACAAGCAGAGAGTCACACACACACACAGACACAGTTACAGGCAGTCACACACACAATTACAGGCAGACTGTAACACAGTTACAGGCAGCATCACACAATCACTCACAGTCACAGGCAGTCACACATACAGTTACAGGCAGACAGTCATACACAGTCAGAGGTAGACAGTCACACACACAGTCACAGAAAGTCAGTCACAAATACAGTTACAGGCAGACAGTCACACACAGTCCCAGGTAGACAGTCACAGGCAGACATTCACACACACAGTAACAGAAAGTCAGTCACAAATACAGTTACAGGCAGACAGTCACACACATTCCCAGGTAGACAGTCACAAGCAGACATTCACACACAAAGGCACACATGCACAGACAGTCACACACACACAGTCACAGGCAAAGAGTCACACAAACAATCGCAGGCAGAGATAATCATAGGTTTACACACACACACACACACACACATACACACACACACACACACACACTTATTGGTGGGGGAGTGGAGTCAGTGAAGTCCCTGGTGTGCAGTTGTTGGGGAAGCAGCGAAGCAGGGTCTCCTTCCTGCTTCCCCTCAGTGTGCTACAGTAAGAGCAGCGAGTGGAGGCTGCCTTTAGCCCTAACCCATGTCCAGTTTGGCTTCGCCCCCCAACTCTCCATGCTGTACTCCTGCTGTATTCCCGGTCAGCCCCTGCGTGTGTGAGCTGTATCGGCTATCCAGCACCCCTGCTGCTATGGTGCCCCTCCCACACTCCCCTAGTAGGCCACTGAGAATAACCCCCCTATAACTACACACACCGAATTTGGATGAAACAGGCCACAGCATTTATTAAAACATAAGACTGTAGGACTTATCCAACATTTATTAAACTTTATCATTAATTATAACCAGAGATAAATACATGCATAAGCCATAACTTAACATATAATTATTAACACCTATTGCCCTACAGACTTGAGCTTGCATAAACGTCCTTGCCAATGAACGAGATCACATGTCTATGCACCAACTTGCCCACAGGGTTCTCGCCTCCCCCTCATCCAAACCAAATTCCTTTTTCCTTTCAATGCTTACCACCAGCCGGCTTCTAGCTTGATGGGCTCATCCAAGTCGGTAACTTAAAAGTTTACCCTACAGAACAGAGGAGGTTGAGACCCGACCATGTCCATATCCTAACACTCAATGTAATAGCCCCCCAAAATCTTTTGGCAAGGACACACCCCCCGTCATAACCCCGCTAAGCCTAAAATCAGCAAGGGGGCCCACCCAAACCACTCAAGACCTGTTCCACCGCTTACTGTATGGCAAGATTAAAAAGGTCGAGCCCGACCACTGTGAGGTGAAATAAATTAGCTGCCTCCCGTTCGAACACCCTGTGGCGAACCGTAATCCCTTAAACCTCCCCCAAAAAACTTAGAGACCCTCCTATTAAGCTTTATACGGCAAAGTTCAATGGCTCTCTGATTATGGGCCCGCTGCCAGAAGTTACGGGAAATGACCTCCGACCAAATTAGACGTACTTCAGGAAACAGAACTAAAATGCACGCCAAGTCCCTCATAAAGGGAGGCGCCAAACCTCATATAGGCATAGTTCCCAGATCATTGCCCCACCAGCTGGATAACCATAATGCTTCTAACCTCTAGAAGGTGGGAAGGCTGAACCTGCCCCGGGAGGTTCCTCTGGAGACGAATCAATGAACCACTGCTTTAGAAGGGGTAAAACTCAATAGCTCACTTCCCAGATGGACAGCTGCACGCCTCCTGGCCTAGAAAACATAAGAGTGCCCGATCACCCAAACCCTGGGGGGAGATGAACCTGCGGAGAGAAATATCAATTCAGGAAACCGGCAGGATGAACATACGAGACTAAACACCCAGATTCCCACCTCCTGATCCTCTGAACCACCTGAGCCAACTTACCTAGCCTAGAAGCCTCCGTGGCAGCACCAATCCGAAAGGCATGCCCACAATATTCCTTGCTGTCAATCCCCATGACATCCAGCTCCGAGCGAAAGACTCAAATAAATTGGAAGTGAGAAAGAACGCTCCCATCCGCATGAACCAAAAGAGGGCCCATGGATACCGGGAACAACTCACAGTACTCCCTAAGGTTAGAAACAGGGCAAATAGCCGAACCTGGGACAGCAACTAAGTGAACCCACTTACCCTTCCCAAAGACATCCGTCTTCGAGCGTCGGATCTTAAATGATAAATAATCCGTAGCACACTGAACATCGGCAAACAACACCCCGCCTCTGCATTGCCTTCTAGGGCTCCCCAATTCCCCAATGTGCATGGCTCCAAAGATAGCCAGGGAATAGGCCAAAGTAAATAGACAGGGTTTCAAAACTAACAGACCCAAGGGAGCACCCCACACAATTTTGTCAGGACCACATCAAAAGCAATACGCCTCCTCAAGCCTTTCAGCACCTGGCACACAACAAACACCTTGGTAGAATCTTCCCACCCACGTAGCTTGAACAGGAAGCTAAGACCCAAAAAACAGGAGGAGATCGCAGAGGGGGACTTACCCACGGACTCCCAGTGACACAAAAGCTGCAAAAGCCCTGAGAGGCAGGCAGCTGAGTCACTAAAACCACCCTGATCAAGCTCCCACTTATCCCATTCACACCACACCTTACTGTAACCAGTCCACGTGGCCATGGAGACTGTTTCACAGACCAATTCCATCAATCTGCCAGACCAAGCAACCACATCTCCACCGGGAAGGAGTCCCTTCCAAATCAGCCTGCTGGGAAGAGACCGCATCCGTCATTACATTGTGAACGCCAAGTATATGCTCTGCCCTACAAGATACATTTAGACATAAACATCGGAGCACCAAACGCCACAGCAAACAAACCACTGGAGCAGGCCGTCAGCCGATTGATAGCTTGTACCAGCCCTAGACTATCACAGTGAAAAACAACCCGTTT
The DNA here is from genome assembly GCA_933207985.1 of Pelobates cultripes. Classification (NCBI taxonomy): domain Eukaryota; kingdom Metazoa; phylum Chordata; class Amphibia; order Anura; family Pelobatidae; genus Pelobates; species Pelobates cultripes. Next base: position 169,374,797 of record OW240912.1, on the reverse strand, counting down.
ATCCCGCAACTGGGACCCCCAAACCTCCAATGCCACCAGAATGGGGAAGAGCTCCAGGAAAGCCAGATTCATAGTGAGGCCAGAGACATGCCAATTGTCCGGCCAAGAGGCAGCACACCATCTAAAGCCAAGAATCGCCCCAAACCCAAACGAGCCCGCAGCATCCGTGAAGAGGTGTAGGTCTGTGTTAGAGACCTCAGGGCCACCAGATTATCCCGCAGAGTCAGCCAAATGAAGTGCCTGGGTCCAGAGACCCCGGACATCGCCGCAGCCAGACGTCTGTTCAAAAACTGCCCCATCGGCATGATCAGAGAAGCGAAAAGCAGCTTACCCAGCAGAGACTGCAAACTGCGCAGTTGGATCTTACGCAGCCTCACCGTAAGCCTTAAACCTTATCTAAGGGCAAATGGCATTCCCCTGCCACAGAATCAATCTCGATGCCTAAGAAGCTGAGACACGTGACCGGACCCACCATTTTGTCATGGGCCAATGGGACAAAAGCGCCGAAAAACATTCCCCAAAACCTGTAGCAACAGCTAACAAACGGGCGAATCGGTAGGACTCACGCAAAGGAAGGCCCTGACCATGCCGACTGCCATGTCAAAGGTTGCGTAGGACACTCGGCAGAGTTCCGAAGAGATGTCATCATTCACCGAACCCCCGCAAAGGTACGACAAATGATGAATCAACAGGTATTTTCCTTGCTACTTTTTGGGCACCACGCCCAAGGGGGAGATACGCAAGTCCGTTAAAAGAAGGGTTGCCAAAGGGACCCGCCATGCGACCCAGAGACACCTCCTTTCCAAGTTTCTCCACATGCAGGAAATCCCGGACTGACCGAAGGTTCTGAACCAGTAGCGAAGGGGGGCGAAACGAGAAAGAAATCCAGAAACCGTGCTCAAAGCCATTGGGGACAAAGGGAACCTGGGAGGGGGAGTATCTTGGGATGTGACCTTGTATGTCTGTGTGGGAAACCCCTTGTGGCCAATAAAGCGTTGTTGTACCTCAAGGACTGTGTGTTGTCCAGTTACTGAGGGGAACGGGTCTCATTATATTCTAAATGTGTCCTGACCGGCTGAAGGAAGGGAATTAGCAGACATAAGCAGTCAGGTTACCATGTGTCCGCTACAGACAAATTCTGCCTTCCAAATTTTTCCCCTAACTTCTTGATTCAGGTGCAAACCCAGAGGCCCAGACAGCAGATATAAGTGGACCACCGCGCAACGTCAGAAACACCCATAGAGTCACCCGTCGCCGAGGGAACCTCAACGGCGCCTACTATCGTGCCGACAGCAACAGGTACCTGACACCGCAGAAGGAACACTAGTGACACTAGGCACTGACAGGGAGGATCCCATGATCCCTTGCGCAGCCCGCACCCCTTGAGGCTGCTGCGCCATGGACCAGACCGACCAAAGCTGACTATTTAAAGGGGGATTCCTGCACGCTTGTGACCCCTGTTCCCACTGATCCGCAGCAAAGTAAACGATGAAGATCCCGGCAGGAGTGAGGTAAGTCCAATTTCCCGGGAAGTCCTCCCAGACACCCGCTGTCCATTGCCAGGGGGCGCTGGAAACAGCAGGGGGAGCAGGCCACATGTCGGAAGGAGCCTGGGCTCCGATAACGGGCCTGTGGTGCCGCATCAGGACTTAGGCAAGCAGGCAGGCGGGAGCACCAGCCCGTGCTCGTGCGGCCTCCATGTGCTGTGGCTCCATGTGCTGGTGTTGAGCAAATTGCTCACAAAGGTGCCTGCCACCATCCAGGGCAGCTGCGGCTCTGAGGGCAGAGAGGACTGACTCCACATCCATCCTCAAGCAGAAAGTTTCCAAATGCCCAGGACAAACAGGAGCAACAGAGTAAGGGTAAGTTGTTTGCTTGCCCGTCTCCCAAGAGACACTGAGGTAAGTTGATCCATACACCACTACACCACTCTCAAACACATAACCACTCCCATACACACTTACAACCAATCACAAGCATCCATCCCCACACTCATACATGCGTCCTTGTCCGCTTAGCAGTGTTATCTCCCCAGGGCCTGTTCTTTAAACAAATGTTGCTCGTATAGAGAATTTGATTGACGCAGCTCGGTAATTACACACTAGCCTTCCAATGCTTCCTAATGGATTGGATGATATCATCAAGATTGATAATCTCAGCCACAGAAGTGGGGCAGTACTGGAAAGACATGCATGTCACAGGAAATAAGGTAAGTAAATAAGCCTTTGCAAATAACCTTGTAGGGTGCTTGAACATCTAAATAGACAGAAGAACACTATAGCGTTAGGAACATTGCATTATGGTGAACTGAAATTCAAATTCTGCAAATTGCTGGAAAGAGAAGTTGAATATTTTTACAGTTTTTGCCTATTTAAGTCTAAAATTGGCAATTTTTCGCACTACAATTCACTATTTGGTGAAACCCCCAGCATATTTTCTGGTAAATCTGAGTAAGATGATTTCAAAATATTGGTAATATTAGACACTGGAGCCTAAGCAACATGATTTCTAGAACATGCAGACCCCAAACGATTTCTCCTGATCAGTGGTCTGTTGAAAGAAGCTTAGCTCAAATCTTATTATTTCAAGATATCTGTAAGTGGATATGCTTAGCATGTTGTTAAGAAGAGATACAATGATTAATTCCCCATGGATCACTATTCACCGTGGATCATTGACTTGTGAAGGAAGATAGCAAGGAAAAATTGAATTATATCTATCCAGGCACCCATTGGCCGATTTAAAGAGATTACAGAGATTATCTATATTTCTTGATTTATACAAATTGTACTAAGAAACAAACCAGATTTCCCTTATCTAACAATTGGTGTGTGTTGCTCTTTCACCCACAGGTAAAGTGATATATTTATCCCACTGTTGTTAAGCTCTCATTTGTTTGCCGTAGTTTTGTTTCACTAAATCTCCAGTAAGATGTTACACACATTAAAGGGAAACTCCATGTATGGACGTAGCGGGGAATTTTAATGCAAATAAGATAACATTAGCCTACCTTAAATATCCCACAAATAACAACAGACACCGGATTTGGATGAAACAGGCCACAGCATTTATTAAACATAAGACTGTAGGACTCATCCAACCTTTATTAACTTTATCATTTTAATACATAAATAATCGATAACTTAACATATAAATTAACACCAAGGCCCTATAGACTTTACATAAGCGTCCTTGCGTAACAAGGCGTAACACCCAATAGCTCACCACACCAAAGGCGTAACACCCAATAGCTCACCTGCCGGATGGACAGTCGCTCGCCTCCTGGCCCAGAATACATACGAGTGCCCGATCACCCAGACCCTGGGGGGAGTTCCACCTGCGGAGAGAAAAATCAATTCAGGAGGCAGGAAGGACGAACATATGTGACAAAACGCCCAGATGCCCACCTCTCTATCTTCTGAACCGCTTGCGCCTGCATACCCAGCCTGGAAGCCTCCGTGGCAGCGCCAATTCTAAATGAATGCCCACAATATTCTTTGCTGTCAATTCCCAGGACCTCCAGCCCCGAGTGAAAATTCTGAATAAATTGGAAATGCGAAAGAAAACTCCAATCTTCATGCACCAAAAGAGGGCCCGCGGATATCGGGCGCAGCTCGCAGTACTCCCTAAAGGAAGCAACATAGCCAAACCTAGGACAGCACCCAAGTGAACTCACTTACCCTTCCCAAGGACATCCATCTTTGAGTGTCGGATCTTAAACGCAATATGAGCTGCAGCGCACTGAACATCGGAAAACAACCCCGCCGCCGCCGCAGCGCCTACTAGGCTTTACCAATTCCCCAATCTGCATCACCCCTAAAAATGCCAGGGTATAGGCCAACGCAAATAGACGGGCTTCAAAAACAGAGTAACAGACTCGAGGGAGCACCCCACACAATCTGGTCAGGAGCACAGCAGAGACTGGTCTCCTCGCGTCCGCAGAAGCAACCCGACGTCTCAAGCCTTTCAGCGCCTGGCACACCACAAATGCCTTAATAGAATCTTCCCACCCTTGCAGCTTAAACAGGAAGCTAAGACCCAAAAAACGCGCGGAGATTGCAGAAGGAGACACCCTCCGATTCCCAGTGTTCCAAGAGCTGCAAAAGCCCCTCAAGGCGGTCAGCCGGGCTACCAAAACCCCCCAAATCGTGTTCGAATTATTCCCATTCACACCACACCTTGCTGTTTCAAGTCCACGTGGCCCAGAAGACTGATCCACGGATCAATTCCATCACTCTGCCTGACCGAGCGACCACATTTCCACCGGGCATGTAGTGCCCTCCAGATCCGCCTGCAAATGAGAGAGAGCATCCGCCATTACATTGTGAACCCCAGGTATATGCTCATCTCATTTTAGACACAAAAACCAGAGCACCAATTGCCCAAGCAAGCGAACCACTGGAAGGGAGGAAGCCGTCAGCCAATTTATAACTTAACCCACCCCCAGATTGTCACAGTAAAACCCATTTATCCCGAAACTGGGACCCCAAACCTCCACTGCCTCCAAAATGGGAAAGAATTGCCCCGAACCCCACCGCATCTGTAAATAGGTGCAGATCCGTGTTAGAAACCTCCGACTCCTGCCAGTAGGACCAGCCATTATATGCAGCCAAGAAGGATACCCATACCGCCAGATCATCCCTCAGAGGCTGAGTCAGTCAAATGAAATGCCGAGGCCCGCTGACCCCGGACGTTGCCGCAGCCAGACGCCTGTTAAAGACCCGCCCCATCGGCATGATCCTGCATCCAAAATTCGGCTTACCCAGCAGAGACTGCAGGCACCGCAGCTGAATCTTGCACAGCCCTCGGGCCACCTCCTGCTGCAAGCCTTGAATCTTATCCAAGGGCAAACAGCATTCCCCTGCCACAGAATCAATGTCAATGCCCAAGAATCTGAGGCACGTGACCGGACCCACTGTTTTCTCGTGGGCCAATGGGACCCCAAATCGTTGAAAAGCATTTTTTTTTTTTTAGACCGAAGGTTCCGAACCAGCAGCAAAGGGGGGCAATCAGTGAATGGAATCCAGAAACCGTGCTCAAAGCCTTCAAACAGGTCGTAGGCAGCTCGACAATTGCTATAACTCGGTTCCACCGGCGTTGTCGCCCTTTGACTGAATTATATGCTGGCCCGTCTCCCAAGAGGCACTGAGGTAAGATGATCCCTACCCACTCGCAAACCCGTAAACACTCCCATAAACATACAACTAATCCCACACACTCATACATGTGCCCTTAGCTGTGCTATCTCTCCAGGGCCTTGTCCAAAATTCATATATTTTAATGTGTATAATTAATTGTTACGAAAAATATGCATTAACTAAGATTTGCACAAACATTTGCTAAGCCCTAAAAACATATCTACATTTTTTTGCCAGCACTTAATTTCCCAGGTAGTGCTGGGTATTATCCACTTAAGCACTTCTCATTGAGAAGCACTGAAGCAAATCTCCATTACAAAGCTTCTCATAGAGATGGGTGGTTTTATTCAGTTTTAGGGATTTGTATTAACAAAAGTCATTCTTTAATGATGAATTACTTCAGGTGTTGTTATTAAGTATTAATGTGTATGAGACCAGAGCTGGCGCTTCCTATAATGTGAACTAGGCAACTGCCTAGGGTGCCACATAGGAGGGGGTGCCCTGTGCCCCCCATCGACGGCCCTTCTAATGCCACAGCTGTCTGAACACTCTATAGAGATCCTCAGGCGGCTGCAGCACTGCCTCTCTCCTCACCTTCCCTTCCCTGTGTAGCGTGGCCGCGTTCCTCTCCTTACACAAAGAGAAACACACAATTCATCCATTACACACACACACACACACACAATGCAAACCTTACACATAAAGACAATGCATCCTTTGCACACATACACAGAAACACACAATGCATCTCTTACACACAACCAGAAACACACAATATATCCCTTATATACAAACACACACTGCTTTCTATCCCTTACATAAAAACACACTGCTTCCACTACATACAACACACTGCATCGCCTACACAAAATGGTATCCCTATATACTACATTCCCTAAGCACACACATTAGATCCTCTACAATAACACATAACACATCCCCTACACACTCCACTTCCTGTGAGCGAACTGATGGGTAGAACATGTAGGTGGACTTATGGGTGGGCCTTATGGCAGCAATCATGCACACCAGGTATTTGCCTTTTCAAAGGCCAGTTACAGCCAATTGGAGCCACAGGAGGGGTATTTAAAACTGATTCTCCTCTTGCTCATTGCCCTGTCGTGGTTTCATGCCTATAGTTATCCGAGAGTGTGTTCCTGATCTTGATTTTCTGGTATTTGACATTGGCTTTGTTTTGACTTAACTGATATCTGGTATCCTTGACTTTTGGCTTTCCGTCATCTTTGTGTCTGATTCTGTGTCCCTGACCTCGGCAAGCATTTTGACTATTCTTGGAGACGTTAAGTCCGGCCATTCCAAGGTCCAGTTATACGTTATCCTTAGTCCTGGGTGTGACACAGTACTGCGTGCTGGATCAACTTGTAATCCTGACACAAGATTATTCACTAAAGTTAGAACTCAAATTTAAGGCAAAAGAAGTAAAACTCAAAACATTACTGACTGAGGATATTTCCAGTTAGACTTTTTTTAACCTTAAATTTGAAATTTTATTTGAATTCACTTTGAGAAAAAAATTAACCCTGTTAGTGTGTAACACCTGTCAAAGGTGTTTGTGGTTGAAGAAATAAAAAGAACATCTGGAATTTCTATCGTCCACAGGTTCATTAGGATGTTTCATCATGAGAGGGCTTTTATCAAACCTGAAGGTATCTTGGGTTAGCATGCCATGTGAGCTGATACCAAAAGCAAAAGTTGCACAAAACATTTTTTAAAAAAAAGATAGTATTTAATCTGGGAGAGCCCAGGTAGGCTGCCCTATAGATAAAACAAGTGTATTTATCTCCAGAAATGAAATATTTTTGCAAATCAAGGCTGCAAGGACAGGTTATTTGCACCACAACTACTTTAATATTAAGTAAACATGCTTTTTGGAGTGCTTTATTGCGGATCCAGTTAAAATGTCTAATCCTTTGTGCTTTATAAATGGCTAGATTAACATTAAAATGTTTTTTTTGCAGTTTTGGTGTACTTTATTATGTCAGCATTGTGACCATGTTTCTCAATTAAAAATTGTTTTATCCATGCTTGTTATATATCTCCTTACTGCATATTATTTCAGGTTGTCAAACTGAAGGGATTAGGGCTACTAACATGTGACTAAATAAAAGTGGCGCACACACAATGTAACGGATCGCCTGGCACCCCGACTGGGTACCTCCGTTGAAGGATGCTCCTAGCGCTTCCTGAGGACTCCAAGCACTCTGGCAGACACCACAATCACCGAACCGGAGAAACGAATAAATTCTCCCCAGCATATGAATGCGGTAGACAGTTGAATAGGAACCATACGAATAGGTTTACTCTCCTAGCAGTCAAACTGGAACAGCATACAATAAATCCTTCCCCCAATAATTAGACGACACTTCACATTTGAGGGTTAAAACAGGAACTGACTGGACTGGCACATACAGCCTCTTTTATTCCCAATCCACAAATTTAGTACTGCCCACAGGGTTTTACATAACAACCAATAACACACGTACATTACAGAAAGACACTCCCACACAAAATCCTCCCCTCTGGGTAATCTAATTATCACAGCCAGAGAAATACAGTTTAATAAAACACATCACAGGGACCCCAAAACATGCAATAACCCCATAAAACTATCCTTGGAACCGAGGGATCTCGGTGAACCACATATCCAAAATTCACCCAGATCCGTTCAGTACTTTGGAAGATACAGTTTAATGCAGATTCTGCAGAACATATACAGGCTAAATGAAAAACAATCACTGTATAATGTGTCCCCTGCTGTATAGTCCAAAACCACTGCTGTCTCTGTGCACCAAATACTGGCGAGATGGCACCGTGTTGAAAAGTCCAAACAGTGTCTGTGAATTAAAATGCCCGCCATCCATTGTTCTCACCATGTGCTTCATCTATTGTTCTCACCATGTGCCTCTGATACAGGAAATGGTGGCCACCCAGTAACTCCACAGTATGTCCCCAGATGGTTCTTAAAGGGCCAGCAGCAGCACAACACAAATCCATTATGCCCAAATCATGTCTTTAAAGGGCAATACATCCCAGGGGCCATAGTCACATGGCAGGAGGCTGGCAACCAGGCTTCTCCAGTGCATAGTGGCGAGGTTGGTTCCGCCACACTTCTCCCTTTACCAATCAGACTAACAGGGTATCTGACCTCCTGACGGTCAGTGCCCTTGTTAGTCCAGCAGCCCACCCACAAAACACAATCAGTAATACAGCCCACCCACAATAACTGGCTACTACACCTGGGTAGAGGAGAACTATGTCCGTGTCCAGGTGCCTCACCATGGCTGTGTGGGTGACTGGTAAGCGGACTGGGTGGGTTGCTGAGTGGGCAGAGACCAGCGGTACTCTGTCCTGGTGCCAGCACTACCATGGGAGTAGTCTGGTTGGAGCCTGGTTGCTGGAGGGGGAGACTGACTGTCTCCCCTTTGCCTAAACAGTCCTGCTGCTGGGGGACAGGACCGACTGTCCCTACCCCCGGTGGTGCATGTGCAGAGACCACGGTCGTATCTGCACTGTTGAGGAGATTACTGTCTCCCCTTGGTGGGCTAAGCTGCCGCTGGGGAGAGGGGGTAACAAGCTCCTCTCCCATACATACTTTCAGCCGCTGGGGAGAGGGGATAACAAGCTCCTCTCCCTGACACTCTCTCTGCTGTTGGAGGGGGAGACCAACTGTCTCCCCTTTCAATAATTTGTCCTGTTGCTGGGGAGAGGTGATAACCGGTTCCTCTCCCTGGAACACTCTCTGCTGTTGGAGAGGGAGACCAACTGTCTCCCCTTTTAATATATTGTCCTGCTGCTGGGGAGCGAGACCGACTGTCTCCGCTTCCTGCAGGACACACTGCCGCTGGGGAGGAAGGACGGCTCCTTCAGCTCCCTGGGATACATACTGCCGCTGGGGATCTGGGCTGACTGCCCAGCATCCCTGTAGGGACTGTAGAGAGACCTCGGTCCCATCTCCACCTGCCAGCTGGGTGTCTTCCCAGGCCAAGTCAATAAGGTCTTCCATCTCTGGGGCTGGTTGGCACATATGTGGTACAGTACCAAGGTCCCCTGATAACAGGCTTGGTTGCTGGGGAGGAGGAACTAAACTCAATGCTTCCGGTGGTATACAGTCAATAAGCCCCATCATGTCAGAGACAGGCGGCGTGTTGAGACATGTTGGAATAGGCAAACATAATCCTGTTCTAGTTCCCACTCTTGTTTGGCAAGAAAAGATAGATCTGGCTGAATGGCATCGATCTCCGTAAGGTCCCAGTTGTCTGCCCGCTCAGCTCGGATGGACCAGAAGCGAGCAATGTCGGTGTCTCCGAACCAGAGACTAGTTTCAATAGTATCCCACAACAAACCAGGGCCATCGTAGTCTTCCCCCTCAATACACTTGTACTCAATCAGCCATGGGTAGAGGTGGTAAACATGCCACCGCAGGGCCCGATAGGAATCATCCAGCCACACCTTAGTCTCAACTAGCGTCTCAAGTTCGCTTACCCATTCGTCTGAGGGCTGGTTTCCCAATAACGGCATCCGCAGCTCTAGTTGTTCTGCTTGGCGCTGGTTAGTGGTCAGGATTTCCTCGCACCGGAAGGGTCGAATTTCATCGATGTCCTCCTTCCAGAGATCGGTACAAAGTGCCACCCTCCACTCTGTCTCTCTTTCCTCTGGGATAGGATACTCCATACTGCGCATCACATCCTGTAGTGGCTGCTGGAGCCTGGCATCAAAGTGAGATACTGCACGGCCTTCCATCTCTGAAGTAGTGCTGGTTTTCCCAAATCTTTACGCCAGGGACGTTGTATGAACACTAGCATCGCCTTCAATTTGTAAATCCACGAACTGTGTCTCTGAGCTGCTTTACCTCGCACTAGGACGCCATCCCACCGCTTGCCACCAATGTAACGGATCGCCTGGCACCCCGACTGGGTACCTCCGTTGAAGGATGCTCCTAGCACTTCCTGAGGACTCCAAGCACTCTGGCAGACACCACAATCACCGAACCGGAGAAGCAAATAAATTCTCCCAAGCATATGAATGCGGTAGACAGTTGAATAGGAACCATACGAATAGGTTTACTCTCCTAGCAGTCAAACTGGAACAGCATACAATAAATCCTTCCCCCAATAATGAGACGACACTTCACTTTGAGGGTTTAAACAGGAACTG
>OW240912.1:169337709-169364124 GCA_933207985.1 Pelobates cultripes | reverse complement strand
CACAGGGACCCCAAAACATGCAATAACCCCATAAAACTATCCTTGGAACCGGGGGATCTGGGTGAACCACATATCCAAAATTCACCCAGATCCGTTCAGTACTTTGGAAGATACAGTTTAATGCAGATTCTGCAGAACATATACAGGCTAAATGAAAAACAATCACTGTATAATGTGTCCCCTGCTGTATAGTCCAAAACCACTGCACGATGTCTCTGTGCATCAAATACTGGCGAGATGGCACCATGTTGAAAAGTCCAAACAGTGTCTGTGAGTTAAAATGGCCGCCATCCATTGTTCTCACCATGTGCTTCATCCATTGTTCTCACCATGTGCCTCTGATACAGGAAATGGTGGCCACCCAGTAACTCCACAGTATGTCCCCAGATGGTTCTTAAAGGGCCAGCAGAAAAGCACAACACAAATCCATTATGCCCAAATCATGTCTTTAAAGGGCAATACATCCCAGGGGCCATAGTCACATGGCAGGAGGCTGGCAACCAGGCTTCTCCAGTGCATAGTGGCGAGGTTGGTTCCGCCACACACAACCCATGGGGCCCCGGTGCAAAACTGATCCATGGGGCACCCCCCTCTAAATTCCCTCCTGACAGACAAACACACGCACACACACATACATACAGAGACATACAGACACATAAATACACACACGACACATACATACAAACAGACAGGCACACACACACAACAAACATACATACAAAGACACATACATACAAACAGACAGACAAGGTACACACACATACATACAGACACACACACACAAGACACATACATACACACATACATAAAAACAGACAGACACAGATAGGTACAAACATGCATACAGACCGACACACACACATACATACAAAGACACACACACACATAATATTTAAGTCACCCTCCTGTTTCCTACCTTTTAAGTGCAGGGTGACTTTCCCTGGGGTCCAGTGCTAGCTCAGGTTGATGGGAGTCAGAGTTCTTACTCTGACTCCCTCTGCTTCCTCCCGCGCAGGCTTTCAGTGATAGCTGGGAGGAGTGACGGGGAGTCACTTCCTCCCAGCATGTGATAATCTCATCACAGGGGGCCCGGTTGCGCTGTTAAAGCGCTGCAGCGCTGACCGGGCTCCCTGACAATCCATACCCATCTGGTGGCCCTGACAGCATGGGCCACCTGATGGGCACCTTAACATGCAGCCCCGGCAGTTTACCGCGCGGGCCGGGGCCGCAAATAAAGATGTCGGGCACCCGGCCGCAGGGGACTGCAGGGCGGCCGGGCCCCCTGGACTGATGGGCCCGGTCGCAGCTGACCTCTATATGCACGCCAGTGCTAAATAATTCAAGTCCTTTAGAAGAACTCCAGAAGGATTTTGCTTTGGTAGGGCTGACAGATGTCAGAGTTTTACACACATACATAACATTATAGCTGCTGGTGAGACCAGGACAGAGACATGACTAGATTTTTTTTTTTATAATTCTTTATTTTTATTGTGCAAAGATTAACATACAGATTTGAAATGCCATGACGGCAGCAATAATCATTCCTTGAACATACATCGAGATGTTGTGTCATAACATTTGAGGATGGTGCACATTTTTAATAGTTTATAAAGCAAGCTAAACTGCGGATCTGAATAGATTTGACTAAGATACATATTTTAACATGCTGGGGTTACACACCGCATATATTTGCCACTGGCCCCTGTCACCCCTCCTACAGCCTTGGCTAACTGTGATGATGGGAGAACGCGATTCCCTATGGTTAGCAAAATAAGTAAGTTAAAACAATATGGAACATTGGAGCATAATAATGGTACAGGGTGCCTGTTCAGCCAGAGGTGTTAAGTATCAAGCTATGGTGAAGCCATTTTAATCTAGTCAGGGTATGTACTGCTGTGTGTGGCCTGATGTGGTGGGAGGCCTGTGGCAGGATATAGCCCTACATTTACAACTACCCGATGCCCCTCAGTGGGTATCTACAGTCCCAACCAGTGGAGTGTCCAGTAAGGCAACGGACCTTGTCCGTCCCTAGTGAACTCAGGTAGGTGCAGGCTTGGGGAATAGCGTCAATCATCACCTGGGACAGCAACCTTCTTCCTTGGTGCCTCTCTTTGTGATGGGCGTGATCTCTCAAAGGGTGCGAGGTGTGCCGATGGCGGTAGGGCTCAGCCATAGCGAGTTGGTGGCATCCAGCCAGCCTCCTCACTATCTGCCTTGCGGCGGTGGTTCGCCTGGTGGCTTGTAGCTTGATGAGGCATTGCCGGTGAGTTGGCTTTGCAGGAACTGCACTCCTCCTACGGACTGTCCTCCTCTTCTTAGTGCGAGCGAGTGCATGTGTAGCTACAGAGGAGCGGCAGACCCACACAGCGTGTGGTCGTCGAGTAGAAGCTTCCTGTCTGTGAGCCTCCGGTGCTTTAGATGCGGGCTGGTTTCGGCTCTTCATGTCAGCAGCCGGAGGTGAGTGGTCAAGCTTGCTGGCAGTCTGTTGCCTCTCTTCGAGCTTGCGTCAAAATTCTGTGAGTAGTGCATCCAGCTTAGCGAGAGTCGTTTCCCTCGGGCCTTGTGGCAAGTTGTGGGGTCTTGCACCTGCCATCTTGGTTTCCACCGATTCTTCCAGCAGGGACATGTGCTGTGTCGCAGGGCCACTGGGTAGTCGTGATTGCAGTGTGAGTGCTGGTGCCGGGATAACCCCCACCGGCAAGGGGGGGGGAACGGGAGCCCCTGTCGCGTCCACCTTTAGCAGTCGGATAGCCAGCAGGAAGATCGGCCGCTTCTTCCATGCCAGCACCCCCATGTAGGCCGCAGTTGTGTGCCGAGAACAGGCTGCTCATTTTGTGTCCAGGAGTCTTTCAGGTGTTGCAGAAGTAAAGTCTGCTTTTGCCTGCTTTCAGGTAGTCGAGTTTGCTAATGTAAAGATTCTGAATTAGGGCTCTGCTGGAGTGTTTTACACAGAGCACACTCTGCATGCGGCCATCTCGGTTGGCAGCCAGGCCCCGCCCCATCGACATGACTAGATTTACATCGCAAGCACCTGTAGGTACAGAATTCTCAAGCACCCCTAATACCCACCCCCTCCAAACTAATAAAACTTAATCATGTCCATTGAAATATGATGTACATTATTGTATATACACATATACAGTCAATGTATGTGTATGTGTATGATGCATATGTGTGTGTAATGTTTTTGCATGTGTAGAAGTGTGTAGATGTCTGAGTATATCTCTATGTGTTTGTCTATGCATGTCTGTCTCATAGCATGTTTTTGTAGAGCGTGTGTACAGTGTAGATAGCAGTATATGTAAGTGTAACAGTGTGGGTAGCAGCATGTGTTGTATTGTGTGTAGTTACAGTATGTGCACCAGTGTGTGTGTGGGCAGTCTTGGCAGCAGTATGTGTGTGTAACAATGTGGACAGCAATATGTGTAGCAGTGTGTGTATATTTGTGTGTAACAGTATGGGCAGCAATATGAGTAGCTGTGTGGGTGTACCTGTCATTCTGGTCAACGGTTCTCTCCCTTCTCCTTCCAAGAGATTGCTGTGTTCAGTCTGGGGGGCGATGCACAGATCAAGCTCGTCAGATGAATGCAGCGATCCCAGAGTGCTGAAACCAGGACAAACAGGACAAGCGGTAGGGAGGGGAACAGTCAGAGTAGGTGCCCCCATCAGGTATGCCTACTCTGAGTAGGTGCCTACTCTGACTAATGGGAAATCTGGCGCTGGACACATATTTACTTGCTTTTAAACATATTTACTTGCTTTTAAATCTGTGGGTAAAAATGCACCCACAGATATAAAAAGTAAAGCCAAAGAAAGGGAATAAGAAAAGATGTTAAGAAAATACCCAATTCCCAACAACATAGTTATACGCATTTCCTGTCTTAGTATTAAAACAGAAGTCCAAATATTTGTGGAATAATTGCCTATTGGAATAATCAAAGTCTAACCCACGCATAATGCTCTAGTATACCTACAATTTTACCGTTTCTTTGTACACCTAAAGATACACAACCAAAACGGGTCAAGCGTGACCCAGCAATCAACCATTGTCAAATAAAAATGGCAACATTTGTCCATCAATGTTTCCAATAATAAGAAGACATGGTAGACATGGTAGATGCAGTCAGTCTGGAGTCCACTGCAGAGTCATATTTTGAAGCGCTGGGAGATTGTAATCAAAAATACACAAAGTTGCAACTGTTTAGGTAAGAATGAATAATGACATATAGTTGCAATTAATAGTGTAAAATTCACAGCAAAAGGCATGATAATTGAGGTTAGACACTATGTCAAACAAAAAAGTGTCTTTTCCATTCCTTCTTGTGTTTCAGTTCATCTCTTCCAAATTCCGGTTCCATTTTATTTTACCTTCACCCTTGGTTCCATTTAATTTCCCATATTTTCTTAACACAATTTCTTCTGTATCTTCTAGGTTATAATACACATGCATGTTTTGGCTTCCCAAAAATACACTGGCCTTAACACTTCCCCTATATAAACCTACTCCAGCCTCAATTCCATTAATTATTTGGTTGTATTTTTTTTGACCTGCTTTTTCCTGATTATCCCTGTCTGTAGCCCTTGACATTGACTAATAGTTTTGTTTTGTTGCCTTTCTTGAGCACCGTGTTAAGCCTTACCACTCTAAGAACTAGTTACATGCTACTACTCTATTTTACCTACTCTATCTTCTTGCTTGGTTTGAAGGCTGATTACAAGCTTTGCATGTGTCGTATCCTGACTATTTCATGCCTTGTTATAACACTTATAATACTATATATAGGCACTAAAAGTGGAGGAATAAAAAAATTAAAAACTGTTCTGATCCACTTCTATACATATAGTTGTATAAAAAAACTTAATAGTACAAAGTATTCAATATGAACAACATTTTCTGGCAGCTTCACACCTCTGTGTTGGACCCTTACACCAAACACATAAAATAAATATACCAATACAGGTGGAGTGCTCACTGTATACCTTATTTAGTCACAGATGATTGTGTCCAAAGTCTCAGAGTCACATAAAAAGTAAAATAGAAATAAAGAGCAAATAATAGTGACATACTGTTTGTACACAGAGATTAAACACTATTTAAACTACAACATTTAAATTATATATATATATAGAGAGAGACAGAGAGAGAGAGAGAGAGAGTAGATTGGATTAGTCATATTAGTCAAGTAGACAATATGCCAAAATACCAGAGTATTGCAGTATGCAATGATAGCAATGATATATATATATATATACTTATATATATATATATATATATATATATATATATATATATACTATAGACATATCAAAATGTATTAGTACATCTTTTAAAATAACATAAACAATTAATCTGCTAATAAAGCCCAGTATTACTGCCGGTATGGCCCCTTACTGGATTATGAAAGGTGAGTACATGCAGCAAAAACTGATACTCACAAGTGCCTGTGTTTCCACTGGATGCGTAGCGATAGTCTCTGTCCAGTATTGGAATCAGTAATGCGCAATCAGGAGAGCCAAGTCTTCCACCAGTGATGCCTCTATCCAGAGTCTCTAACTTGTATACAGTTGCTTCCAAGACAGGAACTTCCAAGTCCCAGGGTTTCCAGCCGCTTGAATTTTTTTGCGGATCTTACAACTGTACCTGCCCACTTTGTGTCGTCACAATGTTGTTAATGCTGCCACCCCTTGTCTGTTGTGATATTTTCAGCTTGAAGACATTTTCCCATATAATAATGACGCTATGTTGACTTCACTAGCAGTTAATTGACATCTGAATATGATTTACTCCCTCTGCACGCAAAGGCAAAACACTTGTTGACTGAACAGAGAGCTGCCTTTGGGAGGGTTCTCATGCTTGCTCTTTAACTCCCTTTAACTCAATCCTCTGATTAGTCTTCTATTCTGCCAACATACAGGCCTAATGCCAAATCGATTTACACTTTTCACGTACATTCACAGGGGTGCACAATATACGTCAGAACATGATGACGCATTTCGCCAACGTGCTCGGCTTCATCAGATCAGATCTGATGAAGCCGAGCACGTCGGCGAAACGCGTCATCATGTTCTGACGTATTACGTCATCACACTCTGCGGCTGTAAGCACGGCCCCCCGGAACTGTTGATTGGCATTTTCGGCACTTGGCGTCCTGCATAGCCGGCGCTGGACTAAAGTGAAGCTAATATACCAACAGGAGAAGAGGGAAGCGAGAAGTAAAGGGGACTTTTGCCTGGCAGCTTTTTTAATTGTAAAGCAACAATAAAGTGTTTTAATCTTCACCAAAGCTTCAAGCCTGAATACCTTACACAGAGATGCCATTACAGTTTAGAGCAGACTTTATTGCTCAGCCTTTGTGAGTGTTTCAAGTTTACTTTCTCTATACATTTATTATTTATGCATATTGCCCTATGAGGTTGTGTCTTCTTTTTCTCTTTTTTTGAGATTTATATTGTATTGCTGACACAAGCTTGGAGGCTTTCTCCTTATAGTAGGAACGTTAAGTATACAAAATTTGCACTATTTGTCAACATTAATTCATTTGTGAGTGTTTTTGCACATTTGCACAAAGTGCACTTTATCACTTTTTTTTGTCATATGAATTTGCACTTAATTGCACTTTATCATAATATTTTGTCTGAATATTGGTCTTAAAGGCACATAGACGGCACATTGGCTTGCCAATAACACTGCAGCCGATGTAATCAAAACTGTCCATTAACGTGCAAATGTATATCTAATTCAAGCTAATGGAAATACAATTTGTGATTGTTAATTAGTGTTGATCCCATTAATCAAAAGCAGTGCACTTCTACCCTTTCAGTGGTACAAGATTTATTTAACACAAAAGGTTACAAAGGGAATATGATCATATTGAGTATATCAGGAATATAAAATAAAGCTCCCCTCCAAAAAAATAATAATAATATTAGTGATATCTGGCTTTTGAATGGTCAAGATTGTGTATCTTTTGGAAAATATTTAACTTAATGGAGTGCTATTTTAGGAAGTATATTGCTGTTATTCGTGAAATGGAAAATTATACATATTTAGTGTATAAGCTGTCTATATGACCGATATTTTTTGGTTTTAAGTATATAACTTTATTTGATTGTCTGTGTTCAATATTTTTCAGAATACAAGGCTGGAAGGATCAGGCTGTATTAAATCAATTTATTTATAAAATATTTTGCCAGGTGGGATACATTGAGATTTCTCTCATTTTTAAGTATGTCCTGGGTCCACAGAACAGTGCATTGTTACAATAGGATACAATATTACAAAAATATAATATACAAACAATATATATATATATATATATATATATATATATATTTGTGTTCGGGGCAAATAGCCGTATATGGAGTAAGGTTCCAGCATAAGCGTAGGATAGTATAAAGGGAGCAAGTCGGTTGTGGTGTGCTGAGACCGACGATACGGTAGGCCTGTAAATAAAGAGGGCCCACCAAGGAGTAAGTAAATGGAAAGAAAATAGAAAGTGTTGAAATGAGGAGTGGGTGGGAGGGTCATTCTGATGCTGACCTCAAGCGATATGAGTCAGGTAAGGGGTGTCCCTTATATAGGGGAGTGAATTAATTTAAGCCCCTCCCACAAATACAGGCCAAATGGCCTTAAAACTTGTGTTCGGGGCAAATAGCCGTATATGGAGTAAGGTTCCAGCATAAGCGTAGGATAGTATAAAGGGAGCAAGTCGGTTGTGGTGTGCCGAGACCGACGATACGGTAGGCCTGTAAATAAAGAGGGCAAAAAGAATAATCAAAGATTTAATACAGTCAACAATATATACAAATTAACCAGACATTTCCTTAAATGCATTACGGTATTTAATTCCTGGAAGGATTTTTGAAGGTAGGAATCTAGGACCGCAACTGGACACCATTTGTTGTGGGTAGGATAGTATGTTATCTCTACTGTTGGTGCGTGTTGACTCGTTTCGGAATGTGGTAGAGCCAATAGGTAGTGATATATGTGTTTACATATGTGGGATCGTTGAAGACAATGATCTATCTGAGTGGTGGTTATGGTAGTGGATTCTCTGGCCTGAGAAAGGCATAAAAGGCAGTGTGCATGGTGGTAATGGCCAACTTGGTAGTATAATTGAATGGTTGTAGCTCTAATAGGTCCGATAAGGATGGAAAAGTTGGATGGCTATTGGTAATATCTGAGAGGAACGTGGGGGGATGGATTCCTGAAAACCTCTGAGTATATTCTTGTCTGGTATGATAGCATGAAGTTATGGTAGTTTTGGCCATAGGTTATCCTGTGTTGTTGAATGCCTGTAAAATATATAATTAATGGTGTGTGAGATGGTTTTAGTTTAAGGTGGCAAAAAATGAAGCAAAACCTAGGAGAAATGTTATGACACAGGTTGAGCTATGTCGTGTTCCAATGAGATTCTTTAAAGGCAGGTGAATAGGTGTTATGCGTTCTACAAGTAAGTGCTAGTGCATGCTATGCTGCATGAGTATGTCTAATCCATGATTTTGTCTCTGGAACGAAAGAGTGGCCGTGACTGTATGGGCGGCTGTAGGAAGCGTATGATGAACGTGCCTGGAATATAAATGAGACAATTGTCAGCAAGGATGTATACCCCCGCCTGGTACATGAAAGTAAAATAAATGTGGTAAGTGGCCAACCAAGTGAGTTCCCCAGCAATACCATGATCGTATGGATGATGAGCGGCATTTGTTAATGATATGACATGTGCTTAGTTGTCTGAGTAACAACGGATTGATGACCCTGACCATGATTTACCCCATGCCACAGCAGCTGCTTTTAACGGGGATAGGATTGCCCATTTTATGCCATGTAAGTGCCAGTTTGTAGGGTAGATGGTAGCCGTTTACTGTGTTGATGATATTGGTCTTACTTAACGAAGCTTCAACCCATGCTTGAGTGATAGCTGTAAAGGTAGATCAATGGTGTGTATAGTAAGGAAACTCCTCGGAGGGTATGAGGGAGTTGAGACTTGGGGTAGCGAAGGTGTGTGGTGCCAATAAGTCTATGGTTAGTCTTTGTTTAAGGGAAGATTTCCTTGTGACAATACCAATGTGCTTGTGTTTGGTGCCATGCTGTAAATGGTGGAGATTGGAAAACCCAAGTAAAAACCCCTCTGCAAATCTTGGCTATGAGTGTGTTTACAGCCGACGGTTCTGTTGTGCTGACTGTAAGTGAGGGCATACTATATTCCTTGAGAGTTTATTTATGATACCTGTATGGGAGCCCTTTGAAGCTCCAGAGCCTTAGTAAATCTACTACAAGTCTGGAAGGGTGATAAGTCAGTAGTGTTGAAAATGCATTGGTGTGTACGTTATTTGTAAGTTGTATTGGGACACATGGTTTGTCATGTGCCCTGAATGATTTGAACATATATGCAACAGTCTATATGCAATGCAACTACTAATACCAATTGTCTCTGGTAGTTCAGAGGTGCTGGTACCTGGAGCCTGAGAGTGCTCGCCCGTTTGTTTGGGAGAAAATCGATTCTGGATGGGTACCTGCACAAATAAGCATCTCTACATATTCCAAATGCCAGCACAACCAAGGGATGGTCAGTTCCCGATTTACCTAGAATCCCTGGGTCTGACCATCATAGATACATCATCATACATATATATGCCTTGTTTCCCCAATGTGCCGGGATCATATGTGCAAGGTTAACGTCTTGAACCAAGTAACCGAGTTTCGGTTGGTGCTGGTTGTACAGTGAGGCCCAGCCTTGTGAGGGCTGTGACTGACTCGAGATTGCCAGTCTGTCGTAAATTTTTTGGCTCATGAGTTTATGAGTGAGTCTAGCATGGCCTGGGTGTCACCTGAGTTAGTGTTGCTGGGCCTTCCCCTGCTTCCGTGTTGTCCGTTGATGTATGGAGGAGTTTGAATAACTCTGCTTTCCTTGCTGTGGCAGGGTAGGGGATTTGTCGCCTCCTTAGGTCGGAGCCACATCTCCTCTGCTTGAAGGTGTATCACTTCTAGCCGGAGTGCCAGGAAGAGATGATTCTTCACCATCTTTTTGAGAAATACTTAAATAACAATAAAGATTGCAATTATTATTTGTACCCAGGGGTCTTGTACTGGCTTGCTAGCTAAGCCGTAAGGCGAAACGATTAGGCTTGGTGTTTTTTGGTGACTGGTGAGGCCCTGCTAGTTGCCAAGTGGCTTGAGAGGCTCTATCTATGCTTGGCGCGAGGGGATTTTTTTGTGGCCACCGAACGTTGTGGCAGGATGTTGGCCTCTCGGTGACAGTAACCAGAAAATAGGAATGGGAGTGACAGGTGAGGCCCTCTCTATGATACAATGCGAGGCGGCTAGCTCACGAGTGGCCCGAGGGGTGTATGCCTCCGAGTGTGAGGCGGGGTGTTGGCCTCGCGGGACCACTAACCAAAGCGTAAAGCAGAGAAAACAGGAGGTAATACCTATTGGGCCATAGAACCCTAATTGCCAGTACATTACTACTATTCCAGGGAAGGTAAGAGATGAAGGTGTATCACTTCTAGCCGTGGTGCTAGGAAGAGGTGATTCTTTACCATCTTTTTGAGAAATACTTAAATAACAATAAAGATTGCAATTATATATTTGTACCCAGGGGTCTTGTACCGGCTTGCTAGCTAAGCCGTAAGGCGAAACGATTAGGCTTGGTGTTTTTTGGTGACTGGTGAGGCCCTGCTAGTTGCCAAGTGGCTTGAGAGGCTCTATCTATGCTTGGCGCGAGGGGATTTTGTGTGGCCACCGAACGTTGTGGCAGGATGTTGGCCTCTCGGTGACAGTAACCAGAAAAATAGGAAGGGGAGTGACAGGTCAGGCCCTCTCTATGATAGAATGCGAGGCGGCTAGCTCACGAGTGGCCCGAGGGGTGTATGCCTCCGAGTGTGAGGCGGGGTGTTGGCCTCGCGGGACCACTAACCGAAGCATAATGCAGAGAAAAAAGGGGGTAATACCTATTGGGCCCTAGAACCCTAATTGCCAGTACACTATTACTATTCCAGGGAAGGTAAGAGATGGATAACTACGTGAGCAGGTGTATGTACCTGGTAGTATGGTATTGAACCTGACAATCCGTATAGGTTTTTTAGTAGTAACTGTAACCTGAATGGATAAAATCGTATGGCATAAGGAAATATGGCATAGACCAAGCTTATCTTAAAACATACAGTATATGTGAAAGTAAAGTGCCGTGATATGTAAATATTAAACATCATATCCATACTGGTTAAATATGTATCAATCTTAACCCATTAAGTGCCGTATGTAAGTGAACCATATTACCAGTTACGTATATACAGAAGCGTGTGCTACTGTGTAATAATATGTGTATTTATAACAGATATTGATATACTGCTTGCTATATGAATTGTTGTATGCCTTATTGAATGGCAAGTGAACATGGAGTTGCAAAATGCAAGTGCACTGGAGATCTGCCGAGTGCCCTATAGGTGGCAGTGTAGTTGATACTGATTTGTATGTGAAATGTTGTTTGTCTGTTGACCTATAGGGGTCAGTGTTTTGGTGTTTGTAAAACCCCATGAAAAACCCCATGAAAATTGTCAATGTACTTGACAGACCTGTAGGTGGCAGTGTTGATAGAACCACTGTTAGTGTTAATGTGAAATGTAAATTATTGTGAATTAAACCTGAAGTTGAGCCTGTGTTGGAGTTTAATTGAAGATTATACTAGCTTTAGTGTACTAATAATCTTAATTTTAGTAATGACAGGAGGCGAATATTTGCATATCTTTCTTTACTCAAAACTCCAGCAGCATAGTAACATAAACAACCAATCAGAAAAAAGATATAATGCCCATAAAAGGCCCTGTCTATGACATCACTTCCTCTTTCTTTGAAGCGAAACAATAAATAGCAATAGGAGACATAATCATATTACGTCAACAGTTCAACAACATATTAGAATATCCAACTCCACTAGTTCCGCGATGCAGAGGTATAGAAGGTGAATCTTTGTCACGATGAGAAGACGTTCACGCTGCAAGAAAAAGAAAAAGGTGAAAGGTATCTGGCGTGATAACTTGTCCGCATACAATAAGCATTAAGCATCTGACATACCAGCGAACATTAGAGTGTGAAACATATCAATATATATTTATTCTAACGCAATGATATTTAAGAATCTATAAACACAACATAATGCAAGGTTCACGTCTAATATTCAGCCAATACAAGACCCACAAGATACAGGTCTAAGTAGCAAACATACAAACCATACGTACTTACCTTCCTGAACATAAAGGACATATTCTGTTCAATACGAGGAACATGGGAGGGATTCTACAGGGTGGGAAATATTCGCCTCCTGTCATTACTAAAATTAAGATTATTAGTACTCTAAAGCTAGTATAATCTTCAATTTTACCACATGACAGGAGGCTTCATATTTGCATTTTTAAAGCTTTGAATTGACCAATGTGAAGGAAGCATGAGATGTTTGCCGAAAATAGAACGTTCTAAACGTACTCTCTCGCGCTCAGTCCGCGCAGCGTATAATGTCGGCTAGGGAAGCGTCGGCCGAAAAGGTTTGTGAGGCCGCTGCTCCCCTGACCGAGTGGGCTCCGAAACAAGGTTCGACGCTAAAGACAAAACCCCGCGGACCCATCTGGCCAGTGTTGCGGTAGACAGCGGTCCATGAGGGTTTACGTAAGAAGTCAGAAGGTGATCCGTCGAGTGAGTTCGAAGGGGGTAGAGATATTGGTGTACCCCATTAGCGTTCTGACCACGCATAGTGTGGCGTCTGACACAAAGCATGGGTATGACACTGAAGACGAATCAGACTTAGTTTGTCTCGACATGGTAAAGGTAACCCCGTCTGGTGTGAGAGAGAAACCATCCATATCGCAAGCCCTAACGTCCGCCACCGTCTAAATGAGACGAGGCATAATAAGAAGGCTAGTTTGGCTGAAAGTTGCTTCAGTGACCAACAAGGATTGTCCGGCCATTCCCTAAGGAATCTCGGCACCACATCCACCTGCCAGAGGCGTGAATATTTGGGTGCCGGGATCTCGACAATTCGGCACCCCGCAGTAGTCGACAAACCAGTGTATCTTGACCTACTGGTCTGCCCTGTACCGGAACGTGCGCCGCCCACATGGCGGATCTGATCATGTTGAGGGATCGATATGACCGACCCAACGAGACCAGGTGTGACAGATAGTTGGGGATCAGTGGGACAGGTGCGGTAAAGGGATCGGAATCCCTTTCCCCACACCAATCACTCCAGGCCGACCAGGCAGAAATATAGCCTTTCCTGGTGCCGGGAGCCTATGAGTCCCATAGGAGGTCTTAGTTGATGCAATAGGTCGTGATCTGACCAGGAGCCCCTGAAGCCGTCCAGGCAACTAGTGTCAGTTGTCCTTCCATGACAAGGGAGTGGGCTCCCCCTCGAGGTCCCGTCAGAAGTAGAGGGAAGGTAGGGAGTAGTAGAGGGTCTTCGCGAGACATCTCCAGGCGATCCGGGAAATCACGGTTGGCCCTGCCCGAGGGGTGTCATGAGCAGGAGCGATATCTTGTGAGTGTGTGTGTGTATTGAAGCACCTTTGCTATTGTGGAGAAACGGCTGGGTCGCGTTTGCAGGGGTTCATCCATCGCCCCGTATCCGAAGGAAGAGTCAAAGATCGTTTTGCCAATCCAAGTTTGTATGTGAAGTAATCACCATCGAAATTCCATCCTCACTTCCGCCGACAGTGGGATCCAGTGGTCATATGAGTGAGCGGTGCGTACGTATCTCACCATCAGTCGTAGTGGGCCAGGGAATAACGCTTGTATGGAGGAGGAGAGGAGGAGAGGAATCCCACAATCCGACAGTTATCCTTATAGAGGCGCTCTTTGCCGTAGACTGACGCGGAACATAGTTCTCCAAGCCGATGTCGAAACTGAGGAACTGGCCCGATTCAGATGGAGAAGCGATCTTTGTCTGTGTACAACAAAAAATCCCTGGAGTCCCGAAAGTGAACGACAAATCTGTCTGCAAATGTAGTCTGGATTCGTAAAGAATCAGCAAGTCTTCCAGGTATACGAGGCATCGCACGCCCAAATTTGCGGATGTGTGCCCTCACTGGTTACAGTAGGTTCGCGAGCACCACGGAGTCGTAAACTGCCGTGTTTGTCCTCACCATCGGGATCGGAGGAAAACTTCGGCAGTCCAGGGCAACGGGTACCGACAAGCGTGCGTCCTTGAGGTCTAGATGTGTAAACCAGTCGTTATCGCCTAGGAGGTCTTGTAGAAGACGAATTTCCTCCATCTTGCAGCATTTTTATACCATGTAGGAGTTCCATTGATGTAAGGTTGACACACTAGTAGATGAAGCGGATGGGTTCAGACTTGTTTTAGCGAGGTCTGGGTTTAGTGTGGTGAATAAATTCACGTGTTCCTTGAGTACTGCAATGAACACTACGTCGAATAGTAGGCCTTGTGCTTTTGGGCCGAATACTTGTCGCTCCTAGGTCCAATAGTGTGTTGTCGATGCGGCCCAGTACAGATTTGCGTCTGTCGGCGCATAGTGCGTCATTTACGTTGCCCAGGAGGCATATCGAGCATTGAGACCATTCTTTGGAGGTGGTAGGGTTGAGTTGTGTACCCTGGGGCAACTCGGTCTTGAGGCGTGCGCATCCTTCCATCCCCCGAGGGTTGTGCAGCCAATAGTGTTCGTCCAGGAACGTTCCGTCTTCGGCTACTCTGGTTTAGTGCCGCTACAGTTATCTCTGCCTCAGCCGCCGTCACGGAGTAAGGTTTCCCTAACTTACTTCGAGGAAGTGTGGGGAAGGTCTTGCCGTTCCATTTCCTCAGACGGTGAGCTGTCTTCGTGTCGCTCATCTACCATGTCCAAAGTACGTGGTGGGTAATAGTCTTTTTTGTCGGAAGATTGTGGCGGACGGGGTTTGGATTCCCGGTGTTCCGCCTATTTGGTCTGTTCGATGGGCATCTTGCCCTTGACCTTAGTGGCAGGGGGGCTGGAGCCCTTCCCTTGCCGTTTTGACTTGAAGGCTTGTGGGCCTGAGGTCTCCATCAAGCGGTGTGGGGTAGAGTTCATAACAGAACCTTCTCCACTGAGGCCGTTACTGTGGCGTTTATCATTGTCTCGAAATCTTGGGAACGTTGAGAGTGTCCACCATGACTCGTTCCCGTCCTGTTGGGAGATAGTGTGGGGGTCAGCACGTAGGGGTGTTAGACTCCTGGTAGAACTGGGGATCACCCAGGTAAAAAGAGGGGTCACCTCTATTAGTTTAATCTGGCTACTGAGAGCCGTGGTGCAGGCGCGACTGCCTGGTAGTGGTGTCGGTCTGGCTAGCCGGGTTCACCACAAATGTACGCCAGAGCTGTATGCAGGGTTTTAACTACACAGGCTTACTATATAGGCGCATGGGGCCTGTCTCCATAAGGTCTGCAGCCGCAGGACCCATGTCTATTAGGCTGGGTTCATCCCAGGTGGTGTGCCATGGTAACCCAGAGGACACCCATATTATACTTATTGGCACCTTACAAGCATTGCATGCATATCTGGGAGTCATCCCAGGCGGTGTGTCATGAAAAATTACCCAGAGGACACCCACATTCCATATGTACACTAGGCACAGAAAATATACATATATGTATCCCTGTGAAGGTTACACCGCAATACACTCAATTCTCTTAGTGATCCTGCCATCAAATCGCATCCGGCATGGTACTGTTGCTTTAATGTAAAACTGACAGGCAGTGTTTAACCCCTTAAAGACACATGAGATGTGCGACATGTCATGATTCCCTTTTATTCCAAAGTTAAACATCCATAGTTAAGGGTTAAACATCCATATATGTCTGTAGTAATCAGTGGTAAAGTTGAGGCGTAGGCCTCCATGCATATGATCGGGGTTCACCCCGGGTGGTGTGCCATGGTAACCCAGAGGACACCCACATCAAAGGTAATGGTCTGTCAGTGACCTTGCATGCATATCTGGGGGGTCACCCCAGGTGGTGTGCCATGGTAACCCAGAGGACACCCACATCAAAGGTAATGGTCTGTCAGTGACCTTGCATGCATATCTGGGGGGTCACCCCAGGTGGTGTGCCATGGTAACCCAGAGGACACCCACATCAAAGGTAATGGTCTGTCAGTGACCTTGCATGCATATCTGGGGGGTCACCCCAGGTGGTGTGCCATGAAAAAATACCCAGAGGACACCCACATAAATTTGCACCGTCAGGTACAGTAATATAATATGACCCTCTGTAGGGTACAATAATATAATATAATATGCCCTTTGTAGGGTACAGTAACATAATATGCCCTTCGTAGAGTACAGTGATATAGTTGATCTTGATATAGGTACAGTATATGTTTTGTATAACGACTGTGATATTGTATGGCTTCACAATAATACATAGATTGTGTGCCTGCTCATGAGAATAAAAAATAATAATTGTATATAATTTTTTGCCAGTATGCCGTCTGATCCTGAGGAGATAGTAACCATGTATAGTATAACCCTAATTGGGGTATAGTAGCTGATATGACCCTAAGCAGGGCCTAGAGACATAAAGGTCTGAAGCTGGCAAAAAAAAAAGGGGGGAATGTTTGTCTCTTTAATGCATGCATTTATAATAGATAGGCAGCACAGCAGGCAGGCACTGGGCAAATATATATATAGAAAGGCAAAAATCCACTGTAACCTAATACCCTCCCTTAGTACATACTAGGGAGGGTATAAAGATGTGGAGCCCAGCGGTCGGGTGAGTTACCGATCCGCCGGGCAAGCGGGGAAGGCGGCCGTCCGGTATCTCGCGAGCCGCGAGATCCAAGATGGCCGCTGCCCGCGTGTGAAGTAGCGCCGCGATCGACCGCTCGGCGCCGGAATGACGAGGGAACGCAGTTCCCAGTCCCCCTCCACCCGTCCCCTTGCCGGCCCCACAAAAGGAAAAACGTTAGCCGGCCCGCGGCGCGCGGCACTGACAGCCGTTGCTCGCGGGTACCGGTAGTGAAAAGCAATAGGGGCCCAAAAGAAAACTGCAGGGACAGGGAGAAGGGAACAGCGAAAGTAAAAACTAAATAAATAAATTAATTAAATGAAATAAGTAAATGAAATAAATAAATTAGCTAAATAAATAAATTAACTTAGGTAAATAAATTAACTTAGGTAAAAATAGAACAATACCATCCAAAATACAGAGAAACAAACAATATATGTAAGCAATTGCCAGGGAGGCAAAATACTCTGACCTGATGTTGGCTGGAGCAGCAAAGAAAGAGGAAGTGATGTCATAGACAGGGCCTTTTATGGGCATTATATCTTTTTTCTGATTGGTTGTTTATGTTACTATGCTGCTGGAGTTTTGAGTAAAGAAAGATATGCAAATATGAAGCCTCCTGTCATGTGGTAAAATTCATGGTTTATGGTTATGTTTAAAACAATCTTATGTGTAATTTATATTGGCTGGTAATTGTATATGACATGTGAAGACAGTTTTGCTGTTGACCAGTAGGGGTCAGAAATGCTGATTGTATGATAAAATACCCTTTAACCCGTGAAGGATACATGACATGTGAGACATATCATGATTCCCTTTTATTCCAGAGTTTGGTCCTTAAGGGGTTAATCCAAATGCAAGGTTAACGTGAGATTTTGAGAATGACCTTTAGGGGTCAGTGTGGTTTATGTGAAACATTGTTTGTGAGCTATGCCCCAGCATTATAGTTGTGTGACAGGGAAACAAACAGTGCCCGTTTGACAATATACAATAAGTGAACATAATAGCTTAATAACAGTCATTGTAACAAACCAAAGTTCTGTTCATGGTTGTAAACGCACAAAGCGTGTGTGTAGTACAATAGTAAATGCATGAACTAGTACCCGTTTGGTAGAAAATTGCACGAACCGTGAGCCTGGTATGTCAGAGAAACAAAACGAAATGAGCAGTGAGATTCGAAATGTACGCACAGAATTGCCTAGTATGTTTAGGCAATTGAAACAGAATGTGTTCCCGTTTGGAAGTATGCTAATGCTCGAAATGAGCCAGTGACAGATATAAACAAGTGAATTTAAACGAATGATATGCGTGAACATGCAATGGTTTTAGGACAGATTTAGACAAAATGCAGCCGTAAAGTGAGGACCTGACCCGTGCATGGTGCCGTGGGACTGATGCCTGGCGTAACGGGTAGGTCGACTTACGGTTTGTGAGTCACTTGGACACCATCCACAGCGATAGATTGAAGAAAGAAGGTGGTAGGCCGGAAAAGCCTGTGGCTGAATTCCTGACACAGCTCAGCTTAGAAAACCTCATGGAGTAATCAGGTAAAATGGCGTCTGGATGACCCGGAAGTGGAAATCATTCTGATGCTGACCTCAAGCGATATGAGTCAGGTAAGGGGTGTCCCTTATATAGGGGAGTGAATTAATTTAAGCCCCTCCCACAAATACAGGCCAAATGGCCTTAAAACATGTGAACATTTATCCATACTCCTGTAATTTTCTTTTCCTTGTCATATACCATGGCAGCACAACGATGGGTAGCTCCTCCCTATCCCTAATTAGACAGGAACTAATTAAAATAAATGTATAAGTACCTCCTCCTATCCCCTCCTCCCTCAGTCTTGTTATTAGCAATATTCCAGGCCGGGACCTTTGTGCTGCCATGGCATATAAAATTATGGTAAGTATGGATAAATCTTCCCTTTTCCTGGCCATATCCATGGCAGCACAACGATGGGTAATACCCAAGCAATAACCAAGGGAGGGAAGAATAAATAAAGAAACCACAGTCTACGAAATATCATATGCAAATGTAATGGTACCACAAACCAAGTGACAAACACCAAAACTTCAGGAATCAAGGGTTTCATACAGAAAGGACACTTTTAGCAAATTGGTCCGAATGACCGGCTCTGAAATCCACTGGCAGAGGACCAAGTGGCAACTCTACAAATCAGTTCAGGAGAGACCTTGGAAGGGGAGGCCCAAGAGGAGTAAAGGGATCTCGTGGAATGAGCTTTGAGTCCATGCGGGACTGGAGCTTTCGAGGCCTGATAAGCTTGTATGATGGCTGAAACAATCCATCTGCTAATGGTAGATTTAGGAGCCTGACTGCCCTTTCTACATCCATTATAAAGAACAAAGAGGCGTGGAGATGAACGCCAAGGGGCGGTTCTGTCAATGTAGATTCTGAGGCATCTCACCAAATCCAAGGAGGAAAGATCTCTGTCATCACCACCTACTTGTCAAACCGGATGCAAAGCTGGGAGAACAATATCCTTGTTAATATGAAAGGCGGAAGTGACCATAGGCCGAAATTCTGGGATAGTACGAAGGACGACCCTGTCCTTATTGAAGACTGTGAAAGGTTCCTTGACTGACAGAGCATGAAGTTCCGAGACCCTTCTGCCTGAGGCCAAAGCCACCAGTAAGGCAGTTTTAATGGAGAGGAAATGGAAAGGCACTGAAAGGCAGGTTCAAAGGGGTGAGACTTTAGAGCGTGGAGACCCAGAGACAAGTCCCAAGGTGGAGCTTAATCGGAGGTCTGATTTTTAGTACAGCTTTAAGAAACCTGGCCACGTCTGAATCAAAGGCCCATTTGTGGTTAGTTAAAGCCGACAAGGCAGATAAGTGAACCTTCAAGGTGTTGTAGCTCAGACCCTTCTCGAGGCTGGACTGAAGAAGGTCTAAGATATTCCCTGTGGAAGGACACTGGATCGAGACATCCCTCGAGGAAGCCCAGGAAGAGAAAAAGTCCCAAATGCTATAGTATGCGTTAGAAGTTGAACGCTTCCTAGCCCTGAGCAGGGTGTCTACCACTGCATGAGAGAAGCCCTTATTCAACAGTCTTTCCCTATCAACCTCCATGTCATCAGGTTGAGAGAGGACGGGTCTGGGTGGAGAACAGGACCTTGACACAGAAGGTCTGGGACTCACGGAAGACTCCAAGCCAGCTCTACACAAAGCTCTGCAGGAGAGGAAACCAGGGTCTGTGCAGCCAAAATGGGGCTATGAGTATGAGGGAGACACAAATCATCCTCATTCTCGTTAGAATGAGAAAAATCAGGGGAAAAAGAGGAAATGCGTACCCCTGGCGAAATCACCAGTTGCTGGAAAGGGCATCCCTCCCCATGGCTAGAGGATCGCTGTCCTTTGTGAAGAAACATTCCACCTTTCTGTTCTTTCGTGTCGCAAACAAGTCCAGGAGACTCATCGCCTTCTTCGCTGAAGTCACCTTACATGCCAACATCTCCACAACCAGTCTCTGTATTCTCAGGATCCTCTTTGGGGAGAATTGAACCGTCCCTGCAGAAGTGTTGAACAGAGCACCCAGGTATGTCATGGACTGACTCGGGCAGAGGTGGCTCTTTTTGACATTGATCCTCCAACCTTGACGTTGTAGGAACTGAAGGCAAACAGTGTCATGGGAGGACAAAGTATCCTCCTCGTCATCCACAATCAGGATGTCGTCCAGGTAATGGAAGATAAGTATGCCCTGTTTTCTCAGTTCTGCGATGAGAACAACAAGCACTTTCGTGAAGGTCCTTGGAGCCGTGCTGAGATTATAGGGCAAGACCCTGAATTGGAAATGAGCCTCCCCTACTGTGAACCTCAGGAATTTCTGATGCGCCAGGGCTATAGAATTGTGGAAATAGGCATCCAACAAATCTATTGATAACATCCACTGATTGGGAAAGACAGCCTTCACTATTGATTGAAGGGACTCCATCTTTAACCTGCGGATATGCAAGTATTGATTCAGTCTGTGAAAATTTAGGATGGGTCTCCACCTGCCCGAGGACTTTTTGGTCAGAAACAGGTGTGAATCAAAGCCGTGAGTCCTTTCTGACTCCGGGACTGGTACAATGACTCCTTCTTTTTGTAGAGAAGAAGTGAAGACCTGGAGAGCAAGCCTTTTTACTTTGTCTCCCGACCACTTTGTGATTTGGAAGGAACTGGAAGGAGGGTGTTTGCAAAATTTTAGAAGATATCCTCTTCTGATGATATCCAGAACCCAGTTGTCGCTTACGGATTCCTCCCATGCCACACGGAATTGGAGCAAGTGAGCTCCAACACTGCCTGACTGGGAGATGAGCCCGTCAAAGATTTCTGGGGTTCTTGGAGGGTGCGGAACCTCGGGACTTGCCGCATCTAGCATCATGTTGACCGCTTTTCCAGGATTGATTTCTCCCCTATTCCTTAACCGGTCCTAAGGATCTGCTATCACGAAATGGATAAGAGTCCCTTTTTGCATGAAAAGAATCTTTGGGCCTGTTGTCTTGAGGCAGAAAGGCCTTTTTACCTTCGGCTGCTTGTTTAATACAATTATCCAGATTCTTGCTGAATAACATGTTGCCATGAAAAGGAAGGGAGCACAAGCTGCCTTTGGAGGATGCATCAGCAGACCATGATCTGAGCCATAGTGCTCCCCTGGCTGAAACTGAAAGAGCCATATTTCTGGCTAAGGACCTCACCAGATCCACCGCAGCCTCAGATGAGAAGTCAACAGCCAATTTCAGATCCTTCAGGCTGTCCAGTATGGAGGGACGGCTCCTGCCGTTCTTAATATCCTCCTCCAAATTCTCCATCCAAACCTTAAGCACCCTGCTGGATGCAGGCCAGTACCTGAAGCCACATATGCTTTGGAAAGACTGAAGTCCATCTTTCTGTACATAGGGTCTTTGAAGGAACCCGCATCATCAACAGGCAAAGTGGTATGTTTGGTGAATCTAAACACGGCCGCATCCACCTTGGGAACGGATTCCCACGTTTCTGCGTCAGCGTCCTCAAAAGGATACAGTCTGGAAAATCTTACTTTTGCAGAGGACTTTCTGTCCGATCTGGACCATTCCTCCTTCATGAGGTCTTTTTTAGTCTCATGGACTGGAAAAGTCGCCCTCTTCCTCCAGAAGTGGCGACTGGATGTGGAAGGCTCATCCTTAGAAGATTCCTTCAAACTGAGAGTCTTGCAGACCCTGGATATCAAATGGTCAATTTCAGCAGGTTCCAGGAAATCTGGAGCTGGAAGCACCTCATCCTCAGAAGAAGAAGCCAGATCTCTCAGGGATTCTATAGTCATACACTCCACATCAAAGACGTCTGGAGAACACTCCGAAGGTTCGAAACACCTTGGTCGCTTGCGGCACTTCCCAGGTTCCTGAATGCCCAGAGCGACCGCTTGTGAAATATACTGCATTATGTCAGGCGCAGGTTGGACAGAGGACTGCCTTTGAGATGGGCCTGCAGCCACAGATAGGCAAGAAAAACAGAGACTTTTCACCTCCAGGGCTCTGTTATCACAGGATTCCCATTGTGTCCTTTTGGGCGACTTCCCTTTGGACGACACTGAAGCTCTAGTCCCCTTAGAACTGCAGAAATAGGGACAGAACAATGTATCAGTGATCCGCACTCTTTTAAATACCAGATAAAACAAACAAAAAAAAACATGGCTTACGTATAAGACTTAGGTTGTGACCTTTTGTAAGTTGGGGAAGAATCAAAATCAGAGGAATTTGAGACTTCTATATCCATCTGCAGAACCACATTCAAGAAAGAATCTCAAATTGAAATTCAGAACAAATTGAAGGATACCACTTTAAAAAATAAAAAGACATTTACCTTAATGAAAAGCAGACGAAACGAAAATCCAGGAGGAGATAGGAGAAAGCAATGCAGCATTCGCCAGAATGATTCCCGAGAGTGTGTGAACCAGGGGGCTGTTAAATAGGCGTCTGACGTCACACACAGAGCACCTGTGTGAATCAGACGAACGAACAGGTGAATGAACAGATGAACGAGCCATTCATGTGAACAAATGAACGTTCGCCAGAATTCATGCGAACGGCAAAAATTCATGCGAACAGCTAAAATTTCAGGCAAACGGCTAAAAACACGAACTGACACAAAACCAAAAGCAAACCATACAAGCTTATGCGCGTTCGAAAAAAATGAATGCCAAGTTGAAAACTAAAGAAACCACAGCGACTTAGCCCTTCAGAAGGACGGCGGAAAAGGCAGAGGGAAGTCGGAAACAAGGTGAAGTCCAGACCAGCAATGTACATGTCCAGGTCCATATTCACCTGCCCACTGCTACCCCTAGGGTAACTGCAGCATTAGGGAATTAGGCATAACAGCTTGCTACTCCTTGGGTTACAGCAAGTACCAAACCCCCGGTCACTAAAGGGGTACTCTCCAGAGGATCACCTTTGCGCAGGGCCGTGTAACTGGAGACATCCCAAGGGAGAGAGACTGAACTCCCAAGGGGACAGGGGAACAAATCCCCAGGTAAGCCATAAGAGAAAAATAATAGTTTAAAGGAAAAAACACATGTCCTTTAGGGATAGGACAGTAACAAAAAGACTGAGGGAGGAGAGGATAGGAGGAGGTACTTATACATTTATTTTAATTAGTTCCTATCTAGTTCCTAGGGATAGGGAGGAGCTACCCATTGTTGTGCTGCCATGGATATGGCCAGGAAAAATATATACATACACACATATATAAATTTATCACCATAACAGGTGATAAATATTGTAACGGCACCCTCAGCATAAAAGGGTTAAACCGCCATTTAGTAGATCTTCCCTTCCAGAGATGCAGGCATAGCTACTGCAGAACACCAATCCGCCGAACAGGAAACCATACGAATGCTGTAAACAGCCGAATAGGAAAAACCATATGAATAGGTTTACACTCCTAGCAGTTGAACTGGAACAGCATACAGTAAATCCCCCCAAGAACGAGACAAAGCTCTGTGTTGAGGGTCAAGCAGTGAACAGACAGAGCTGTGGGTTTATTGTGCTTATGTACACATTCTTACACATTAGTACCACCCACAGGGTTTTGGAACACAACCAATAACTACATACAATACACTCAGACACTCCCACACAAATTCCTCCCCTCTGCATGTGATTCAATTACCTTACACAATGGGTAATGTAATTTAGCACAAGCAGAGAAATACAAGTTTTCCACATTATTCATAACTTGAAAAGTATGCATCACATTCACATAAAAGAATCATTTTCAGAATCAGCATACTCCAAATAGAAACATACGTCAAAATCATACAAATTGGTCGAATGGTTCAAAAGATAGATCGTAGTCCTTTGTGACCACAGGAAGCATGGCTTTTCTGCCCAAAACCAGTCCCACAGAGTCTTCTATCCTGGAGATAATTAGAAGTAATCCAAGACAGAGGCAAAACTCCATTGAACACATGGCAGCAAAAAGACAGTAAAATACAATAAAATACACAAGGTTACATTTATGACATAAAATACAGACATGCAACATATGCCCAGATAGCTTAGGTCTGAGCGCACATTAATACTGAATGGCTCTCAGACCACAAACACATACAGTTCAATTGCCATGGAGCCAAAGTCTTTCCCATAGTCTTTCATTAAACGAATGGGCTCCATGGCATAGCTATATGGGGTATTACTGCTCAAACAGGGCAAGCACCAAATGACCCGGCTTTCATGTCTTCGCAGGGGAAATTAAAGCGTTTCAACATGGGGCCATAGTCTAAAGGCAGCAGGCAAGCAACCAGGCTTCTCCAATGCAATGTGGCGAGATTGGTCTTGTCACAAATATATTCAACCATGACAAGTGCATTCTGTATTGAGGTGTGTTGCCATAGATCTCCTAAAAGATTTTAGATTGAATGAAGATTTAACTGTGTCCCTGAGGTTATTCCATAATTGCGGTGCTCTGTAGGAAAAGGAGGACCGAGCCACTTTATTTTTGTATTGCAGTATGCTAAATATCGTGCAAGTACTGGATCGGAGGTAATAGGAGGTGGCAACAGCTGGGGAGAGCATTCTACTCAGGTAGAGTGGGAGCTTCTCAGAAATGCTCTTACGCACAAGGCTTGAAAGATGAAGAGTGCGTCGGGATTCCAGTGACAGCCAGTTTAGCTCTTTTAATATGTCACAGTGGTGGGTAAAGTAATTACATTCTAGTACAAAGCGGCAGAATGAATTATATAACGTATTAAGTTTATTAAGGTGGGTTTGCAGTGCGGGTGCATACACTACATCCCCATAATCAATGACCGGCATTAGCGTTTGTTGCACTGTTTCTTTGTTTCCTTACTGTAGGGAATAGTTAAATACCAAAGTATTGTCACCACTTTTATGGATAGGTACAACTTTTGCAGTCTTCCAAAGTTTGGGTATGTATCCTGACACCAGGGATTCATTGATAAGGGTAGTGACAGGTTTAGCAATTGCTGGCTCACTGAGCTTCAGCAACATTGCTGTTTTTTGATCAGGTCCACACTGGTTTTTTATTTTTAAATTCTTAAGGTCTAAAATGTAATTTCTCTGTATGAGGATTTTGAAGATTTGGCAGAGCCTGATCTTTATTTATATGCGGTCTGAAAATGAGTGTCATTTGTTATGATAGCAACCAGGGTGATAGCACATCCAACAAAGTAATTATTAAATGCATTTGCTACGTCTAGGTGGTGTTTCAGTGTTTGGTTGTCCATTTTGACAGTGGAGGGTTGGGAGTGGATTGTGGGGGTTTGTATGCTATTTATGATTTTCCAAAGTTTCTTCAGTTTGGTAGGTTGTTGTTCACATTTTTATTGAAATATTGGGCCTTTGCCATTTTTGTTTGTTTTGTGCATTCATTTTGCCATTATCTGTATGTACAGTGATCGTTCATGGAGCCAGTACGATTGAACTTTGACCACAGTGAATCTCTAAACTGGTACATTTGAATGAGGTCAGCTGTAACCCAGGGCAAGTGTGTCCCTTTTAGTCACACTTTATGCAGGGGGGCATGCAAATTCCAAACACGCAAGAGCTCAGACTGAAAAAATGCAATTGCAAAGTCTAGATCTGGTATTAGACCTAATCTGTGCCATGGTATGTTCTTGAGATCATTTAAAAATGATTCAAGATTAAAAAATTTAAAGACCTGGTGATTATTTTCCATACCATCCCTACTGCAAGCCTCTACAATTGAATGCTACAGCTTTAAGGCCCATTTTCCACACCATCCATACTGCAAGCCTCTACAATTGAGCGCTACAGCTTTAAGGTACAAATTTGGAATTCAGAAGATGCTCCACCGGATTTCTTTCACCTTTGCCACTAGATTACTTCTTTATAATAATGTTTTCATTATCTATAGTGTAGAGTTGAGCGTACCGAACATTAGGGTTTTTGGACCCCGGACCCGAACACGGACATATCACTGTATGTTCGGGTTGGAGTTCGGTGTTCAGTGTTTTCATGGTGCGTTTTCAAAGGCTGCAGGGCAGCCAATCAACAAGCATTTGACTTGTGTGCCCTTAGAAGCCATCACAACCATGCCTACTAATGGCATGGCTGTGATTGGCCAGTGCAGCATGTGACCCAGTATAGCGGATGGCACCTGTCCATTCATACATCACTCGTATCACATTCAGTGAGCATAGAACAAGA
>OW240912.1:169293904-169336099 GCA_933207985.1 Pelobates cultripes | reverse complement strand
TATAGTTGGCAAGCTGGTG
Organism: Pelobates cultripes; assembly: GCA_933207985.1. Taxonomy (NCBI): domain Eukaryota; kingdom Metazoa; phylum Chordata; class Amphibia; order Anura; family Pelobatidae; genus Pelobates; species Pelobates cultripes. Next base: position 169,336,080 of record OW240912.1, on the reverse strand, counting down.
TAACTTGCTGCAACACCAGTTAGCAAAAGGAAGTAAGTGAGCTTCATAGAAACTCATAGAAATTTGGTTTACTAAATAGTATTAATAGTTTCAGGAGCTGACAATAAGCTCTTTGTGTGTGTGTGTGTGTGTGTGTGTGTCTGTGTGTGTAAATGTTATTTCTAGTTCACTGCACCAGTATAATGAACCCTCTCAGTGCCCTCAAGAATGTCTGTAGATCTTATAGCAGAAATAACGCTATTTTCACTTTATCTTGCTTGCTTCAGGAAGCACTCTGTTGAGTCCCTCACCTCTACAGTTCGCAATGGATCCAGCAAACCTGTGGCTGATAGCAAAGAGGAGAGGTAAGAGTAAAGGTTTTTTAGTAAAATACAAATTTGCTCTCTAAGGAGAACGTTTACTAAATCGCAAAGAGGAGAGGTAAGAGTGTAAGGTTTTTTAGTAAAATACAAATTTGCTCTCTAAGGAGAACTGTAACGGATCGCCTGGCACCCCGACTGGGTACCTCCGTTGAAAGATGCTCCTAGCGCTTCCTGAGGACTCCAAGCACTGCAGCAGACACCACAACCACCGAACCGGAGAAGCATATGAATCCTCTCAAGCATATGAATGCTGTAGACAGTTGAATAGGAACCATACGAATAGGTTTACTCTCCTAGCAGTCAAACTGGAACAGCATACAATAAATCCTTCCCCAATAATGAGACGACACTTCACTTTGAGGGTTAAAACAGGAACTCCCTGTACTGTCACATACAGTCTCTTTTATTCCCAATCCACAAACATAGTACAGCCCACAGGGCGTTACAAAATAACCAATCACATCACAGTTACATCCCACATATTCCCTCCCCTTATCCTGAGAGGAAACTCAATTATACATACAGTTAAAACATACTTTCTACCCAACTTTCATAACTCCAAAACCATACATCACATTCACATAAAATTACATATTCACAATCAATCCATTCAGGGGAACAACATATTCAAAAATGGCACAAATCAGACAAAGGGTTCAAAAGTTAGTAAAAAGTCCTTTGTGACTAAATGAAGCATGTCTTTCTGGCCCAAACCAGTTTCAGAGTCTTCTATCCTGGAGATAAGTAATTCATTTATCTCCCAGGATAGACACAAGACTCCATTAAGCACATGGTTGCAAAAAGACACAAAAAACACTTTAAAATACATAAAGTCACATTTACACATAACACACAGACATTTCACATATCCCCAGATAGCTGGGATCTGAGTGCACATTATTAGATGAATGTCACTCAGATCACACAAATAAGCCTTTCTGCAGGGGAAATAAACAGTTTAACCTGCAGGGCCATAGTCCAAAGGGAGCAGGCGGGCAACCAGGCTTCTCCAGTTCACAGTGGCGAGGTTGGTTTCGCCACACTTCTCCCCTTTACCAACTAGACTAACAGGGTATCTGACCTCCTGCCGGTCAGTGCCCTGGTTAGTCCAGCAACCCACCCACAAAGCAGAAACAGCAGTACAGCCCACCCACAATAACTGGTTACTACACCTGGGTAGAGGAGAACTTTGTCCATGTCCAGGTGCCTCACCACGACTGTGTGGGCAACTGTTAGGCTGCCTTGGTGGGTTGCTGAGTGGGCAGAGACCAGCGGTACTCTGCCCTGATGCCAGTGCTACCACGGAGGTAGCCTGGTGGGAGCCTGGTTGTGGGAGGGAGAGACCGACTGTCTCCCCTCTGGATACACCGCTCTGTGGCTGGGGAACAGGACCGACTGTCCCTACCCCTTGTGCTGTAAGTGCAGAGACTACAGTCCCATCTGCACTGTTGGAGGGTGTAACATCTCCCCTTGCTGGGTTAGGCTGCCGCTGGAGAGAGGGTGTAACAAGCTCCTCTCTCTGAACTGTAAACTGCCGCTGGGGAGAAGGGGTATCAGGCTCCTCTCCCTGACACTCTCTCTGCTGGTGGAGAAGGGGACCAGCTGTCTCCCCTTTCATTATTTTGTCCTGTGGTTGGGGTGCGAGACTGACGGTCTCTGCTCCCTGCAGGACACTCTGCCGCTGGGGAGGAAGGACGGCACCTTCAGCTCCCTGGGGTACACACTGCCGCTGGGGAGGAAGGACGACACCTTTGGCTCCCTGGGATACACACTGCCGCTGGGGAGGAAGGACGACACCTTCTGGTCCCTGGGGTACACACTGCCGCTGGGGAGGAAGGACGACGACACCTTCAGCTCCCTGGGATACACACTGCCGCTGAGGAGGAAGGACGGCACCTTCTGCTCCCTGAGGTACACACTGCCGCTGGGGAGGAAGGATGACACCTTTGGCTCCCTGGGATACACAGGGAGGAAGGACGGCACCTTCAGCTCCCTGAGGTACACACTGCCGCTGGGGAGGAAGGACGGCACCTTCAGCTCCCTGGGATACACACTGCCGCTGGGGAGGAAGGACAGCACCCTGGGATACACACTGCCGCTGGGGAGGAAGGACGACACCTTTGACTCCCTGGGACTCCTTTTTGGCCAAATCTACTAGAGATTGCAGGTATTCTCCTACTAGTTTCCTGGCGAGCTGCACGGCTCTCTCTGGGGGGTTGGGTCCAAAGGAAGACAGCACCTCATTAACCTCTCTGTCAAACTCCTCCTGAGTGTAGTCATACGCCATGCTTGCTCTGCTGAAGTTAGTTCTTTTGTAGATAGGGTCGCTGTACGGGTACTAGCGTTGCCCTCAATTTGTAAATCCATGAACTGTGTCTCCGAGCTGCTTTACCTCGCACTAGGACGCCATCCCACCGCTTGCCACCAATGTAACGGATCGCCTGGCACCCCGACTTGGTACCTCCGTTGAAGGATGCTCCTAGCGCTTCCTGAGGACTCCAAGCACTGCAGCAGACACCACAACCACCGAACCGGAGAAGCATATGAATCCTCTCAAGCATATGAATGCTGCAGACAGTTGAATAGGAACCATACGAATAGGTTTACTCTCTAGCAGTCAAACTGGAACAGCAGCCACAATAATCCTTCCCAATAATGAAGGGCGACACTTCACTTTGAGGGTTAAAACAGGAACTCCCTGTACTTATCACGAACAGTCTCTTTTATTCCCAATCCACAAAACATGGTACAGCCCACAGGGCGTTACAAACAACCAATCACATCACAGTTACATCCCACATATTCCCTCCTTATCCTGAGAGGAAACTCAATTATACATACAGTTAAAACATACTTTCTACTTAACTTTCCATAACTCCAAAACCATACATCACATTTTACATAAAATTACATATGCACAATCAATCCATTCAGGGGAACAACATATTCCAAAATGGCACAAATCAGACAAGGGGTTCAAAAGTTAGTAAAAAGTCCTTTGTGACTAAATGAAGCATGGCTTTCTGGCCCAAACCAGTTTCAGAGTCTTCTATCCTGGAGATAAGTAATTCATTTATCTCCCAGGATAGACACAAGACTCCATTAAGCACATGGTTGCAAAAAGACACAAAAAACACTTTAAAATACATAAAGTCACATTTACACATAACACACAGACATTTCACATATCCCCAGATAGCTGGGATCTGGGTGCACATTATTAGATGAATGGCACTCAGATCACACAAATAAGCCTTTCTGCAGGGGAAATAAACGGTTTAACCTGCAGGGCCGTAGTCCAAAGGGAGCAGGCGAGCAACCAGGCTTCTCCAGTTCACAGTGGCGAGGTTGGTTTAAGCCACACTTCTCCCTTACCAACTAGACTAACAGGGTATCTGACCTCCTGCCGGTCCAGTGCCCTGGTTGAATCAACAACCACCACAAACAGAAACAGCAGTACAGCCCACCCCACAGCCAACTGGTTACTACACCTGGGTGGGGAGAACTTTTTGTCCATGTCAGGTGCCTCCTGCCCGCGACTGTGTGGGCAGCTGTTAGGCTGCCTTCGGTGGGTTGCTGTAGTCAGGCGAACCAGCCCGGTACTCTGCCCTGATGCCGAATATACCGCGAGTAGCCTGGTGGGGCCTGATTTGTGGGAGGGAGAGACCGACTGTCTCCCCTCTGGATACACCGCTCTGTGGCTGGGGAACAGGACCGACTGTCCCTACCCCTTGTGCTGTAAGTGCAGAGACTACGGTTCCATCTGCACTGTTGGGGGTGTAACATCTCCCCTTGCTGGGTTAGGCTGCCGCTGGAGAGAGGGTGTAACAAGCTCCTCTCTCTGAACTGTAAACTGCCGCTGGGGAGAGGGGGTATCAGGCTCCTCTCCCTGACACTCTCTCTGCTGGTGGAGAGGGGGACCAGCTGTCTCCCTTTCATTATTTTGTCCTGTGGTTGGGGTGCGAGACTGACGGTCTCTGCTCCCTGCAGGACACTCTGCCGCTGGGGAGGAAGGACGGCACCTTCAGCCCCCTGGGGTACACACTGCCGCTGGGGAGGAAGGACTGCACCTTCAGCTCCCTGGGGTACACACTGCCGCTGGGCAGGAAGGACGACACCTTTGGCTCCCTGGGACTCCTTTTTGGCCAAATCTACTAGAGATTGCAGGTATTCTCCTACTAGTTTCCTGGCGAGCTGCACGGCTCTCTCTGGGGGTTGGGTCCAAAGGTAGACAGCACCTCATTAACCTCTCTGTCAAACTCCTCCTGAGTGTAGTCATACGCCATGCTTGCTCTGCTGAAGTTAGTTCTTTTGTAGATAGGGTCGCTGTACGGATACTAGCGTTGCCCTCACTTTATGGAAATCCACGAACTGTGTCTCGAGCTGCTTTACCTGCGCGCAGCCATCCACAGCACCGCAATGTAGCGGATGCGCCTGGCACCCCACGACTGGTTACCCCTCCGTTGAAAGATGCTCCTAGCGCTTCCTGAGGACTCCAAGCACTCTGGCAGACACCACAATCACCGAACCGGAGAAACATATGAATCCTCTCAAGCATATGAATGCTGTAGACAGTTGAATAGGAACCATACAAATAGGTTTACTCTCCTAGCAGTCAAACTGGAACAGCATACAATAAATCCTTCCCCAATAATGAGACGACACTTCACTTTGAGGGTTAAAACAGGAACTCCCTGTACTGTCACAGACAGTCTCTTTTATTCCCAATCCACAAACATAGTACAGCCCACAGGGCGTTACAAAACAACCAATCACATCACAGTTACATCCCACATATTCCCTCCCCTTATCCTGAGAGGAAACTCAATTATACAAACAGTTAAAACATACTTTCTACCCAACTTTCATAACTCCAAAACCATACATCACATTTACATAAAATTACATATTCTCAATCAATCCATTCAGGGGAACAACATATTCAAAAATGGCACAAATCAGACAAGGGGTTCAAAAGTTAGTAAAAAGTCCTTTGTGACTAAATGAAGCATGTCTTTCTGGCCCAAACCAGTTTCAGAGTCTTCTATCCTGGAGATAAGTAATTCATTTATCTCCCAGGATAGACACAAGACTCCATTAAGCACATGGTTGCAAAAGACACAAAACACTTTAAAATACATAAAGTCACATTTACACATAACACACAGACATTTCACATATCCCCAGATAGCTGGGATCTGAGTGCACATTATTAGATGAATGGCACTCAGATCACACAAATAAGCCTTTCTGCAGGGGAAATAAACAGTTTAACCTGCAGGGCCATAGTCCAAAGGGAGCAGGCGAGCAACCAGGCTTCTCCAGTTCACAGTGGCGAGGTTGGTTTCGCCACAAGAACGTTTACTAAATCTTTGTTAATCTTTTTTACTCCACCTTCGGTCACATTGGGGTATTAGAACAAGAAGTTTTAAAAATTGTCGATGTTATAACTTTGCCAGTTTTAGAAAAAATGCAATTTGCAACCTAATATAACTTTGCAAAAATCAATTAATAAACGGTTCTAACCAAAGCAAGAAATGTGCTACTTACTTAATGATGTTTTAGTTTCACTGGCTGAAAGAGCCTATTTTCTAGTGTAAACTCTACCAGGTTATTAGGTGATCTGCACTAATATAATTAACTCTCTCAGTGAAGGAGCATACTGAAACAATACAGGGACAGGAGACAGGTTTCTTCAGACACAATACAGAGCCGGTGGATTTAATGTTCTATTCTAGACCAGGGCTGCCCAACAGGTAGATCCCTAGATGTTGTAGAACTACAACTCCCATGATGCTTTGTCATTCTAAATGCATTCTAAAGGCAAGCAAAGCATAATGGGAGTTGTAGTTCTGCAACATCAAGGTATCTACCCTTTGGGCAGCCCTGCTTTAGACAACACTGGACCAAGAGACTAGGCATCATCATATATTAAACCAACAAATAATACTGCACTCAAGAAAGAAAGTGTATATGAATATAAATTTATTGACACAACTTTATAAAATTGGAAATAGGACTGGACATATTCTGTTAAAGACAAATGAGAAGAAAAAACAAATTTTCTAAAATTAGAAAGCATGCATATGAAGATGAAGTTTTTAATGGAGATGTAATCTAAATTCCTACCTCAAAAACCTCACCAATGTGTAGTAGGGCTGGTGACACGGACTATCTGTTTTGGCCAACCACCACTGAGATCAGACAGGTCCTGCACAGCTTTTATGCAAAAATCTTTAGAATTTTGCGCCAAATTATTCAAAGATCCGGCCTATGCATGTGCAGTAGCGCAATCAAAACTTCAGTGTAAAGACACCACAGGTATGATGATAGTTCTATTCAATGGTTTGCCCACCACTATAAAAGTGTAGAGACAGAGTATAAAACACTTAGTGACAGATCTCCAAAAGATTTAGTCTACATATACATAGCTCAAGTACAAGAAAGAAGGTATGGTGCTTGATAAACCTGTACAATCAGTCAAAAGTGCAACACAAAACAAAATATATACAACATATATACAAAATATTCTCTTTCTGATAAGAATAGGATACTCTGAGACAACAAAAGGGGGCATATAGATAATATAATGGGGAAAAAAACCTTGTAGAATTGTCTTATAATCTATAGGAATATTCTTATCCTGGGTATAAAGATGTAAATCCCATATTAGTACAAAACAAAAACAAAAATACAGTGAGCGGTGTCTTGAAGACGAACTATTAATGTATATCAGCTGTAGCATGAACTATATGAAAGTGCATATGTGCTACAAACAAAAGTGTATTACATAAAGTGACTTATACTTAAAGCTGCACTGTCATGCCGAACTTACCTTTCCTCAATCTCTTCCTCTTCTCCCCTTCTCTCAGGATCTGTTATTCTTTTCTTCCTGTCTTCTTTAGTTTTCTTTAAAATCATAAGACAAAGTAGGGACTCTTTGCCTTATGGAGGATTCCTCCGCTTGACCATCTCTGACCAGCGGAGGAGCAAAGTGTGCTTCATTTCTGCTGGTCAGAGCAATTTTCCCATAATTCTCACCTTCCCTCTGTGTTCCCACGATGCTTCCTGTCACTTTACACAAAACTGCCGAATTGCATTCTAACTGAATGAGAACAGTATGTTCGTTTCTTTTAGAACGCAATTCGGCACTTTATTCGGATCTGAATTTCATTCGAATGAATGAAACTCCAATTCTATTCTTGCTGTGGCTGCATCTTGCAGCCGCTTCGTAGATAACTCCCTAATTCCCACGGTATCAGCGAGCTATCTACTAAAAGTCTGAAAGACCTAAATTGGTCTTTAAGCCACATTTACTAATACTAAGTAAAAATTACTTAGTATTAGTAAATAATATGCCCCTACTCGCTATACCGCCTGTGGCTGCTCACTGTAAAAAAAAACAAAAAAACAACAACAAAAAAACTATTGGCCCCCACCCCTAAACGATGGGTGGGGGCCCTAAAGTAAAATAAGGGGGGAGACCTAATGATAATGGGGGGGGACCTACTGCCCCCCCCGGCCCCCACCCCTGGGCGGCGGGTGGGGGCCATAATGATAATGAGGGGGGGGACCTACTGCCCACCCCCCCTCCTGCCCCCACCCCTGGGCAGCGGGTGGGGGACATAATGATAATGAGGGGGGGAGGACCTACTGTCCACCCCCCCTCCGTCCACCACCCCTGGGCGGCGGGTGGGGGCCATAAAGATAATGAGGGGGGGGACCTAATGTCCTCTCCCCCCCCGGCCCCCACCCCTGGGCGGCCGGTGGGGGCCCCTAAGTCAATTCCCCCCCTCACCCACCCCCTACCCAAATAAAAAGTCCCTACCTACCCCCCTCACCCTAAAAAATTGTGAGGGGGGAATAAAATAACTAACCTGTAAAATAAAATTAAACTTACCATTCGACGTCTTCTTTTCTCTCAAATCTTCATTTTTCACCCTCAAAAAAGGCCAAATAAAAAACCGTCGAACTAAAAAAAAAAAAATACCGAGCGCAAAAAAAAAAAACAGACAAAAAAGAAAAAACCAGAGCGCAAAAATAATAATCCATCTTCACCCATGGAGGGCTCCGCGCAGACTGAGCTCCGCAGGGCGGGGCAAGGCTTATAAAGCCTTGCCCCGCCCTGCAATTAGGCTAAGAACACTCTGAACTTTCCCACGCTGTGTAAAATGACACAGAGCACTGTGATTGGATGGATTTCAAGCCATCCAATCACAGTGCTCTGTGTCATTTTACACAGCGTGGGAAAATTCCAAAGAAACCCACCAGAGTGTTTTTAGCCTAATTGCAGGGCGGGCAAGGCTTTATATTTTTTAGGGTGAGGGGGGTAGGTAGGGACTTTTTATTTGGGTGGGGGGGGTGGGTGACTAGGGGCTTGGGGACCCCTAGTCACCTTGGGGGCGGGGGAATTTACTTATGGCCCCCACCCGCAGCCCAGGGGTGGGGGCCGGGGGGGAGGACAGTAGGTCCCCCCCCTCATTATCTTTATGGCCCCCATCCGCCGCCATGGGGTGGGAGCCGGAGGGGGGGTGGACAGTAGGTCCCCCCCCTATTATCATTTGGCCCCTCACCCGCCGCTCAGGGGTGGGGGCGGGGGGGGCAGTAGGTGTCCCCCCCTCATTATCTTTATGGCCCCCACACGCCGCCCAGGGGTGGGGGCCAGAGGGGGGGTGGACAGTAGGTCCCCCCCCTCATTATCATTATGGCCCCCACCCGCCGCCCAGGGGTGGGGGCCAGGGGGGGTGGACAGTAGGTCCCTCCCCCCTCTTTATCAATATGGCCCCCACCCGCCGCGCAGGGGTGGGGGCCGGGGGGGGCAGTTATGTCCCCCCCCATTATCAATATGGCCCCCACCCGCCATGCAGGGTTGGGGGTGGGGGGGGACAATAGGTCTCCCCCCTTATTTTACTTTAGGGCCCCCACCCGTCGTTTAGAGGTGGGGGCCAATAGTTGTTTTTTTGTTTTTGTTTTGTTTTTACAGTGAGCAGCCATAGGTATAGCGAGTAGCGGCATTGGGGAGATTTTAATCTCCCTAGTGCTATTATGGGGGTCATATTGACCCCCATAGAGTGACGGGGGACTTGGGAGGCTTATGAAGTGGTGGGGAGCACAGCTCCCTGACGCTTCTATAGTTACATATTACAAGGAGGGAGCTGCGTGCTGGTAGCTCCCTCCTTGTAATACACTGAACAAACAAACAAACAGTGATATTCAGTGTTTGTTTGTTCGGCTGATATTTCTATTCATTCATTCGTCTGTCTGATGAATGAATGAATAGATGAAATTCCCGTTCGCATGTCCAGATGTTTCACTGGGCATGTGCGGGAATCTCTCAGTCTATCTAGTGTGGGCAGATGACGTGTCCCACAGGGACTTCCTCTACCCACACAAAGATGGCGGCGCCCTGAATTAAGATCGGGGCAGAAAATAAGGTATAAAAAATAGGTAATGTGGGGGGCTTAGGGGCATTTGGGGGTGACTAGGGTGTCAGTTAGATGTAGTGGAGGCTGGAGGGGGCTTTAAAAAAAAAACAGGATTCGGCATGACAGTGCCGCTTTAAAGTCTATCAAAGTGCAATGTGCCTAATTAAAACTTATAATTTGCAACACTGCGAAAAAAATAAAATAATAAAGTGCCACCAATCTTGTGCAAATATACAATTAGCACTTTACTTACATATATATTTATCTCCCCTATATTAGATAGGTTCATATGCTTGTAGGCAATTTCAGACAGCATATAACATGTAAGAAAAAAAAATAGGGCTGTACTGATGATAAACAATAGTGCAAAAATAGGAGTACCACTCACAAGTTTAGAGCAATTCAATTTTCAATATATTATTCAATGAAGGTATAGAAACTGGAATAAACTTGTAGAAACCTTTATTTCAAACTGAATTAAAACAGCCGCAGATAGGCAGGGCTGTTTGAAGGAATTTTGGGGCCCCAAGCAAAATGGACATGGAGGCCCACCGGACCCCTCCCCGCGCACACGCAAAGCCTACAGGAACCACAGCATAGCCATACAGTTTAAGTTCACCCACACTTTATATAAATAAAAAAGGTTTACAGTGCAAATACTGCTGTTGCATAAAATTTGAACATTTTCAACAATTGAACATTTGCAAAAAACACCACTGTACCATAAAATCAAATATACATTAAAAAAGTGCACAATAACTAAATCCAACATACTTAAAATACACACACACTCACTAACAGACACACACACTAACAGTCACACACACACACTAACAGACACACACTAACAGACACACACACACTCACTCACATTAACACACTCACTTTTTTTTTTTTTTTACCTTACCTTTGTGAATGCTGGGGTGGGGGGGATCTTCCTCTCCCTGGGGTCTATTGGGGCTGCTGGACGGTCGGGCGGGCGGCGCTGGCAAGGGAGCACTTTCCACTGAGCGCCTCCTCGGCTTCCATTGTGATCCTTTGGTCAAAAACTGGCTTCTGATGAACCAGTGGCAGGTCCGGGGGGGGGGGCAACGGGGCAATTGCCCCCCCCACCGATAAATCCGCCGGTCTCCCTCTCCCCTGCCAGCACATGCAGTTGCTAGCCCTGCAATGTGCCTGCGGACCGGAGGGGAGATCAGATGTGAGACCACTGTGCTGACAGCCGGCGGCGGAGGGAGAGGGAGATCAGATGTGAGACCACTGTGCTGACAGCCGGCGGCGGAGGGAGAGGGAGGATCCGGAGCTCAGGCTGCGGACAGGAGGGGAGATCAGATGTGAGACCACAGTGCTGACAGCCGGCGGCGGAGGGAGAGGGAGGATCCGGAGCTCAGGCTGCGGCTCCTCCGGGTCCTCCTCTCGCGAGATTTGGAGCGTTGCCGCGGTTACCGCGGCAATGCTCCAAATCTCGCGAGAGTAAACTCTAGCCCGGGAGCGCGGGCTAGAGCCCACTCTCCCCACTGGACCACCAGGGATTCCCCCACCGGACCACCAGGGATCCAAATATGTCCCCCCTCCTCCCCAGTAAAGGTAAGAAGGGAGGGGGGACATAGAATATTTATATTAAAAATTCAAATAAAAAATATATATTTAAAAAAAAAAGCCCCCCTACCCTTATCACACACACACACACACTTTACACACATACACTGATCCCCATACTGCCCCCATACACACATTGCCCCCCATACTGCCCCCCCATACACCCATACTGCCCCCATACACCCATACTGCCCCCCATACACACACTGCCCCCCCATACTGCCCCCATACACACTGCCTCTACAATACACTGCTCTCCCTATACTGCCCCCTATACACCCATACTGCTCTATACACGCATAATGCCTCACACCCACATAATACTGCTCACCTATACTGCTCCCCCCTATACACACTGCCCCCCCCCCATACTGCCCCCCCCCATACACACACATTGCCCCCATACACACACACACATTGCCCCCTATACACCTATACTGCCCCCCATACACACATATTACTGCTCCTATACACCCATATATACTGCCCCTCATATACACACACACATACATACATTGCCCCCATATACACACATTGCCCCTATACACACACACACACACATTGCCCCCATACACACACATTGTCTCCCCATACACACACACTGCCCCCCCATACACACACACACACACACACACACACACACTGCCCCCATACACACACACACTCCTGCCCCCCCCATACACACACTCTACACACATACACTACCCATACACACACTGTCCCTCATACACACATACAAGGCCCTGCCCCCATACACACACACACACTGCCCCTATACACACACTCTACACACACATACACTACCCCCTACACACACACACTGCCCCCCATGCACACACACTGCCCCCCATGCACACACTGCCCCCCATACACACACTCTACACACACTGCCCCCATACACTGCCGCCCCATACACACACATACACTTCAACTGTTACACACACATACTGTCCCACACATACACTGCCGCCCTCACACACACACTGCACACACACTGTCCCCCTCACACACACACACACTGCACCACTCACACACCACTGCTCCTATGCCCTACTACTGCCCTATTTCCCAGCAGACCTCAGGTAAGTTGTCAAACTGTTCTTAAACGGTTTGACTACTTACTCTGGGAGGGGGTCCCGGCACTATTGACACCATAACCACTACACTGAGCTGTAGTGGTTATTGTGTCTGGATTATTTCTTTAAATAATCTACAAGTGCCCCTCCCGAGATCAGGCTCTGGATCCGCCACTGTGATGAACCAGGGAACCAGTACCACTGATACTCTTTCGGGGAATGGGGCTTTCGACTGGCGTGCATGATGACGTTGGGCACAGACACTTGGAAGACAGCGGACGAGCAATGACAGTAAATTTCTTTAAATTGATTTTTGACCAGTGCAGCTTTTTATGCTGCCATGTAAAATAAAATACTTAAATCTGTGAAATTAATTAGAAATGAATTCCAACAAGCACTGAATTTCCATTTTCTCTCAAACATTTTGGTTCCTAGCAGGTGTGTAAAGGAGAATGTATATGGGGTAACGGTTAAAACAGTCTTCAATAAGCAAAAACAAAAACCTGTTGTATTGTGTACTTTCACTGACACTCACTGTAGTCTCTCTTTCTAAAGGAGAAACTCTATTGGATCCCCCACACCCCTTTCTCGCAATGATTCCATTAAATCAGAGAATGATATGCGGGATGAGAGGTAATGTTTGGATAAAATCTGAGCAAATTTTCTGGTAAAATTTCCTACATGGTGTGAGCTATTTTTTCTTTTGCAGAATTTGTGGGGGGATGTTGAGTCCCCTAGGTGATAGCAGCTCTCCCCCTTCTTGTTTTATGTTGTCTTGTTACCAGACAGGAGACTCTGTGAGGGACAAGTGTGTGGAAATGATAACAGCTGCTCTGAAGACCGATGGTGAGAACGAGCACAAAATACAATGAGCAGATTAAAGTAGTATGATTATATGCATGCTTTTGTGTTTATGGAATGGAAACAGAACATGTTCTCTCAGGTGAAGGAGGCAATAAAATTTTAATTTTGGTTTAGTTATAAAATAGGGTTGTCATTAGAAATATGGAGGCTTGCTACAAAGTAAAAGCTGAAACGCTACACAGATAGGATCTAATGGACTATAATATTTTGTTTTAAATTTTCAATTTTTTTTAGATGATTTTAAACAATTTGGAACGAACTGTGATCGACTTGCATTTGAAATTGAAGAAAATATCCTTTTTCTTATATAACTTGAGGTGAGATGCTTTTATGTATGCCATCATATGTCCTTTACTTAGGACAGACATTCCATACTGTTACTAACAGTGGTTCTTGAAGTTGCCACCACAATCCCCCACACACAAATTCAAACTGAAGCCTTGTCATTTTTGGCAGCAAACCACAAAAAACATTATACTAATGGAGAGATGAGAAACATGGACTGATAGGGGTAGCAGTGGTCTGCTTAAACACACAAGGTTATTCAGTAAAGTTTTGAACTTTATTTATTCTGACTTTACATTTAAAGGGACACTGTAGGCACCCGGACCACTTCTGCCCATTGGAGTGGTCTGGGTGCCTTGCCCCTCATCCCTCAGCCCTCTTAGTCAAAACACTGCAGTTTTGGAGAAACCACTGGGCTAATCCGACCTCTAGTTGCTCTCTCTCAGACAGATGCTAGATGGTGCTTCCGTGTTCTTAGAGCACAAAAGGTGTTTCAAATGACGTTCAACGTCCCCACGCTCTGCATGAGGACATCGAGCGTCGCCGGAATCCCCATAGGGAAGCACTGAATAATGCTTTCCTATTGAGAGGTCTAATGTGCGCGCGACCATTGCCGCGCATGTGCATTAGGTCTCCACCGCCAGCAGCTGGCGGCGGGGGTGTAGAGTGGGCGGAGCTGAGCCAGCGCCGAGAGACATCGGCGCTGGACCCAGGCAAGTGACTGACTGAAGAAGTTATTAACTGTGACGGACCACCTGCACCCCGAAAGGGTACCCCCGTCAATCGCTGCTTCCTAGTACTGGCGTACTACCATAAGCACTGCACTGGAACACCATAACCACCGCAAACCCCACGAACCACTGCAGCTTGGTTGGGGTCTTGCCGTCCTCCACCCACCCTGGACCCAAGACCAGGATCCAGCTTCCAGTAGGTAGGCCTCTCTTAGTGCTGAGAGCGTAGCAGGCACAGCTATTACAAGAGCTTAGTGATTATACTCAGGGGAGTATAGTGATTATATCAATCCCCAGAGTGTAGTTCTCCAATCCCCCAAACATGAGCCAAGACTTTATGAAGGTGCAAGATGATCTGAGCTTTAATGGTTTAGAGTGGCTTTTATTCAATTCTTCAGGTCAAAGGTCACAAACCAATCAGAACAAACATACAGTCTTTGACACTCCCATGTACAGCACACAATCCCTTCCCATTGCTTGGGAGATAATTGAGTAAAGTCCTGTAAGTAACGCAATTATCTCCAGGCAGAAAAAACACATTTTTACAAAGTTCAGAAAGTACTCCAAAATATAACACATCACCATAAAAGCACCACATCCCCCGATAGCCCTGATCTGGGTGAACAACATATCCACAAATCACCCAGATCAGAGTACTGGTTCTGGAAATTGTTGGAAGTCTCTTTTTGACCCACCGTGCACATGGTCCCATGCCCAAACAGTTCCAGAGAATTAGGGCTACCAGTCTGTCTCTCTGTCTGGAGTACAAAAGTACATACTTCACAGGAACAGAGTCTTTTAAAGTGCATTGGGCAAGGTATATTGCGGGGCCCATAGTCCTGAGGCAAGAGGCTGGCCAGCAGGCCCCTCCAAGAACCCTTGACGAGGTTCAGTTTGTCACAGGGCCATAATCACAGGGTAGGAGGCTGGCAAACAGGCCCCTCCAAAAGCCAGTGATGAGGCTACATTTGTCACATTAACCCCTTCAGTGCCGCGGGAGGGGGCCTTGACCGAAGGGGAAGCCATAGTGACAGGAAAACAAGTTTGTTTTCCTGGCACTATAGTTTCCCTTTAACTTTGAATTCTCACTTTAGTAAATAACCCTGACAGGTGTGAACTGTTGAGAGTCAAAATACAGTTTTTTTTTTTTTTTGGGGTTTTCCAGAAATCTACATAAAGAATTGGTATTTTGAGAGACAAATACTAGCAGCACTCCACAAAAGCATATGTGTCATAGGGCATAAGGTACAGGTTTCATTCTCATTGCGGATTATTCTGTTACTGCTTAGTGTTATTTTGTGATGGTGAGCCAGTCACTCAACCAGCTTGCATTGATTCTTGTGACTATTCTTAGTCCAAACTATTGGTCTGTATTCTAATATTGTGTATCTTCATGACATCATATTTAGAGCTTTACTAAATGTTATAAGGATTCTGTAATATGTATATGTTACAGTTTTTCTAAAACAAGCATGCTCAGCCCCTGAGTGATTTGGTTGATTAATACATTTTGGCTTGAAGTTCAGAAATTCATCTGAATAACCAATGGACCCATTGGTGAGACCGACTCTGGCACCAGAGGGGAGACTGCAAGCATTAACCTACTTCCCTGTAAACCGCACGGCCTGCTGTATGCGGGCTTCAACCAGGACCACGGTGAGAGGCTTGGGGGGACTGGGAGGAAGAGGCTGGGGGGAAGGGTAAGAGGAGGGTGTAAGAAACTGGGTACCGGGGATGAGGGAACAGAGTTATCAGAGGGGATACCTGAGAAGGAGAGATGGACTGGGTACATGATAAGGAGCCATGGGTGGAACAGGGGATAACAGAGAAGGTTAGATGGAAAGAGTAACAGGCTGTACTGAGAGGTAGGTATTGAATACTGAGAGGCAAATGATACTTGAGAGGTTAAGAATGGGTAATGTGATTGGGGCTGGGAATGGTAAGACTTGCAATGGGTGATTTGATTAGGGCTGGGAATGATGGAATTAGGCATTAGTAATTTAATTGATGTTGAGGTGACAGGATTACATAGTTACATAGTTACATAGTTACATAGCTGAAAAGAGACTTGTGTCCATCAAGTTCAGCCTTCCTCACATTTGTTTTTTGCGGTTGATCCAAAAGAAGGCAAAAAAACCCAGTCTGAAGCACAATTTTGCAACAATGGAATTTGGTATGTGGTGATGAGATTAGGCATTAGTAATGTCATTGATGGTATTAGGTATTAGTTATGTACCCAAAGCTTGGGTAATGTGATTGGGGCTGGGAATGGTAAGATTAGGAATGGGCAATTTGATTGTGGTTGGGAATGATATGATTAGGAATTAGTGATGTAATTGGGGCTGGGTGATGGTATTAAGAATGGGTCATGTGATTGGGGTTGGGGATGATAAGATTAGAAATGGGTATTGTGATTTTCAGTTGGGGTGTTGGGATTAGAATTAGTAATGTAATTGGTGCTGTTGGTGATGGGGTTAGACATTCGTAATGTAAATAATGTTGGGGTGCTATGATTAGTAATGGAAATTGGTCTGTGAGTGATAATATTAGGCATTAGTAATGTCATTGATGATGGGATGATGGGATTTGGGATTAGTTATGTACCCAGTGCTTGGTGACAAATATTCAAATATTATGAATGGTTAAGATTATGACTGGGGTGATGAGATAACAAATTGGTAATGTGACTGGTGTTTGGGGTAAAGGGATTAGGAAAAATGGGTAGTGTGATTAGGACTGGAAGTGATGATATTTGGAATGAATGATGTGATTGCAGATGGTAGTCCTGGCATGGGTGATGATTATGATTGGGGAAGGGGTGCGTGCATCATAATCACACATCGCAGCTCAGATGATACTAAATCTCAAAAAGTTGATAATCTTGCATGGCAAGGGCAACGTTATTCCAGTTTGTGGGATATTTTCTAATGGGCTGTGTGTTTATTTTTATTTTTAATTTTTTTTATACGCTATTTGTTTTTGAAATTCCCTGCGAGGGGAAGATCATCACATATTGTGGTGATTATTCTGTTAGTATGACAAACAAGTTAACTTGGAAATGTGCATTGCTGTTTGCATGTATGGGAATGTGTGTATGGAACTGGGGGTGTACGTGTGAGAGCTTAGAGAGTATAACAGAGCGGCTCTCCGGGTTATCGAAGATATTGTTTTAAGGCAAAAG
Source organism: Pelobates cultripes (assembly GCA_933207985.1). NCBI lineage: Eukaryota > Metazoa > Chordata > Amphibia > Anura > Pelobatidae > Pelobates > Pelobates cultripes. The sequence continues at coordinate 169,318,557 of OW240912.1, read as the reverse complement.
AGGGAGATAATGCAAAACACAATGTGTAAACACGAAGTGTAAAGGGGACTGAGAGAAATGGGAGAGTGCACAAATCTTTGGCACACTGGGTGAAAAGTTACCTGTCCCCACAATAAAACTTTGAGAAGCAATATAAGTCAATTTTGTAATAGACCGGTGTGGGATTTGCTGACTTCAAGCCCTTGTACTCCTGCTACGCTATATTGAAATGGAGAGAAATAATATGTTAACATCAATAAGGGTTATCATGTTACATCTGTGAGTTGCATTTTATATATACTTTTTATTTTCCCCATTAGTTGGAGCAACATTCTTCATGTCTAATACATGCTTTGTCTCTGCCATTGTGTCTTTCTGCAATTGTTTTTATACATGGTCATTGTCCTTAACCTTCTTACGTATATACAATGAAATGAAGGTCACTGACATGAAATATAGGAACAGGGTCAGGAGTCGTATCAGCAACTTAAAGGATCCAAAGAATCCAAATCTCAGACGGAATGTTCTTTGTGGAGTGGTGACCCCCCAAAGAATTGCAATAATGACAGCAGAGGTAAGAGCAATGATGGCCTGTGGTAACTACACATTTGATAATCCATCCTTTATTTGCTCTTTTTCCTTCTCTCCATTATACTAGGTAATCACATAGTCATTTCATTAACCCCTTAAGGACCACACTTCTGGAATAAAAGGGAATCATGACATGTCACACATATCATGTGTCCTTAAGGGGTTAAAGTTGGTTTAAATGCCCTTGATGTGTCCTCTGTTCATTGATGCCTGATGCCATTTTTCCATAATTGCCAGGAGATGGCCAGTGATGAGCTGCGGGAACTCAGGAACACTCTAACACAAGAAGCCATTAGGGAGCATCAAATGGCAAAAACAGGTGGAACACAAACAGACTTACTACAGTGTGACAAGTGCAAAAAGAAGAACTGCACCTACAATCAGGTGTGTGACCCCCTTTATATCTAGTAATCGAATATCATTTTTCTATTAACTCTAATTGCTATGTCTATTTTTATTACAATGTAAGCATCCATGTATCCATTATTCAGCTGATCCTGCCTCTCACTCTGCCAATATAACCCTGTTTGTATCTGTTTATTAATCTCTCTATCTTTCCATTTGTCCATCCATCTATTAATCTGTGTATATATATATATATATATATATATATATATATACATACATACATACATACATAAACCTATGTATAATCCTTGCAGTAGGGCTCAACATTTTCACTTGTCTACTAGTCATTGGCAAGTGGCAATTAAGCCCTGGTGAGTAGAAATATACCCCAGGTAAGTGTGCCATGGAAGCTTCAGATTTGCAGTGGACAGTAAAAAAACATTTTATCAATGTTTTATTGAGCTTGTCATAGCAAGAGGTACAATACATGGGGCAAGCAATGTATTTCACATACAGGATGAGAAATATTTAGACATCATCAACCAATGCGGGTAAGTATAACAATACTCAAACAGCAGGGCTCGTTCTTGTTACTAGCTACTATGAGTTATGAGTACTACTCATAACTTAACTATCAGATATCTTCACATAGGTATATAAAGCCATGGACTGTCTCCTGCTGGGTAGAGGGTAGTGGTCGTGAATTATGTGGGGAATAATCTGTTATACTTGTGCAGTGTGTTATTTAAATTTTTTTATCTCATTGTGTCGTCAATGATTGGTGGACATGTAGTTATTATTATAAGCATTTATATTGCGTCAACAGATTCCATAGTGCTTTACAATATTATGAGATGGGGGATGCAACTATAAATAGGACAATTACAAGAAAACCTACAGGAACAATAGGTTGAAGAGGACCCTGCTCAAATGAGCTTACAGTCTATAGGCGGTAGGGTATAAGACACATTAGGACAGGAATATCAGTCAAATAAGGTGGGAGTGAAGCAGGGCCGGAGGAGAGTAAAGCGCTGCCCTATAGGAGAGAGCAAGAGACAGGTGTGTAAGGTAGAGGTTACTCTGGGAGGCCATAAGCTTTCCTAAAGAGATGGGGTTTTCAGGCACTTCTTAAAGGATTGAAAACTAGGGGGGAGTCTGATAGGGGTAGGCATGGTTTCCAGGTGTCTGTGAAGAGGTTGTGTTTTGTGAGTGAGTTAGTGGTCATATGTTCGTAAATCAAAAAATTGTTGATATTGTCAATCAGTTGGATCTTGGAGGGACATAGTGTTTGTTTCCAATGGACTGCTATTAAGTTTCTCGCTGCCAGGGCAATTATTGCCACCACCTGTTTGGAGGCGTTGACTAAACCCTGGGGGAACAAGAAAAATAGGTATGTAAGTGTGTCATGGGGAATATCTTTAATATTCAGTGCAGGTATGAGCGTGCACACTTCCTCCCATGCAGTCGGATTCCCCAATATTCCCACCAAATGTGTATCATGTTGCCCTCCGGCAGTTTAACATCTCAAACATAACGCCGGAGTGTTAGGACAGTAACTTGTAAGGCCTGACTAGTATTGTGGGACTCTAAGGCTTGCTTGTAGTATGACATAAGGATATTAAATAAACTGTTTGTTTGCTAATAGGAATGTATTGTTGTCCAGAAGTGACAGACTGGCCCACAGTGGCCTCAGGGCCTTGGTCCATGACCAATTTGCTGAAGTGCTCAGTCTGTCTTTGTCAGTAGTGTCTTTGGCAACTGCAACCTATACAGCTGGCCACTTCTACTGCTCTTGGAAATGGATCACCCCCACCTTGGCTGGTAGCCAGTTGAGTCAAAATGCAACAGATAAAGAGCACTGATCCCAGCTGGCAATGTTCTGTCATCCCTTTAATAAGTTCTTTGCCACTTATCCAGTGCTTCAACAAGTATCCAATCACATGCTCAATATAGGGGAGGGAGGGCCACTGACCAAGTCCCTCTGTATGTATGCGAGTCTTCTGCTTTGTTTAACTACACAGCCAAGAGGATGAGCAAACATTGGCGAGTGGTTTCAATCTTTTTACTAGTTCTCACATTGCATCCCATGGAATGAAAGAATAAAGAGTACAGAGAACACACATTTATTTGTTCATTTATTCTTCCTTTGTCAAGTGACTGTGCAGCCTTTATGCACTTTCTGGAATTTGTGCTCTTTCAAAGTCAAATTGTATCTCCTACAGGATTATTCACTCAATATAAAATTTTAATGGATTAAATATGAATGGTGAAATTAAGGCTAAAATAGCCAAGCCGCTTTCTATAGAAATAGTGCAGTCATATTTGCCTAAAGTTTGCCATTCAGATATAATTCCATAAAAATATGTAGTGAAAAACCCAGCTACTGTACAAATCTGAAGGTAAATTAAAGTCAGTTTGCTGTTTTATACATAGTAATTTCAGGTCACAGCTTAATCTTTTTTCAAATGATTTTTTTTGAACAGTATTTTAAAAAACATATTTCACATTAATTTGTTATATAAAGAAATCAACAGTTAACAATAGAAATGAGTAGAAATAAGGAGGGAAGGTGAAAAACTAATGATCAACATGAAATAAAAAAATGGGGGAGAGGGGGGTACTATTCAAATCTATAATAATAAAATAGTGGATTTGCATCTGTCAAAATATAATACAGAGATTAATATAACCAATTCTATGTCTAAATAGATGGAAAATGTATTCATACTTACCGTAATTTTCTTTTCCTGACTATTATTCATGGCAGCATATACATCATGGGTTAGCTCCGCCCCTTACAGCCGATAGGACAGGAAAAACACCAAAGACTTTAAAAGGAGGCTCCATTCCTAAGGTCTTCAGTCAGTAACAAGCTCTACAGTAGATAAATAGAGACATTGATGGGTGGGTAGTATATGCTACCATGAATAATAGCCAGGAAAAGAAAATTACGGTAAGTAAATACATTTTCCACTTTCCTGGCTAATCATGGCAGCATATACATCATGGGAATACCCAAGCTAACAAAGGGAGGTACAGAAACTTAAATAACTGCCAATCAGAACAATTCAACATAGCCAATCAGAACAATTCAACATAGATTAGAAGATTGAACTGAGTTAAGTACTTGACGTCCAATTGTGCATCATTGATTGCTTTAACGTCCAGTATGAAATCCCAGACAAACATGTCTAAAAAGGTCCAAATTCCAGCTTTACAAAAAGTGTCAGCAGAAACCATTGCCATGGAAGCCCATGATGCTGCAACAGCATGAGTGAAGAGTGCCCTGATACCTTTCGGCACAGTTAGAGAATGGCATTAATAAGCTTTCCCCTTAGACAGGATCTCTGGTGCTAAATGCAAGACAACCATATCCTGTTGAAAATTAGTGAATGGGGGTTCACAGGACCAAGCCTGAAGTTCACACATTCACCTTGCTGAGGTACCAGCCACCAGCAACAGCACTTTCTGTGCTACCACCATGGAAGCTCCTGCTAGAGGTTCGAATGATGGTTTAGTCAGAGCCCGTGAGACCACTGGTACATCACATAATGGCTTCAACACCCTCAGTGGAGGCTTAGTTTAATCGCTGCTTTCATGAAGCAAAGCACCAGGGGCTCCAATGTTCAATTGGTACCTATCAATGTGGAAAGTGCAGATATGTGCTTCTCTAGAGTGTTATAACTCAGACCCTTTCTAGGCCTGATTGAGGAGTAATTCCAACCTCTAATCTTGAGACCAACAGACAAATGCATGCCAAGTTTTGTAAAGTATTTTTAGGACTGTAAGAGGATCTCAATGACCGTCTCAGGGAAGCCTATACATAGAGACTCCCGCATCAACACCAGAACTTGAAGATCTTGGTGTGTCAAGGGACCTTGTAATAGGTCTAGACGTACTGGAATTTCCCTTGGAGGTTCCAGATTCATCTTACTCATCATAGGAATTTAGAGTCTTCGTGGCCTTCCACTGTCTACTTTTGAATTATCTTTAGGAAAGTTGAAAACAGGAAAAATATGTACAACAGATTCAAATTCCAAATTTGAGTCAGCGTATCCTGACTTTGAGCATTCTGGTCCTAAAATCTAGAAAAATACTTCTGGACCTTGTAGCTCAGAGAAATGGCCATCAGATCTATGTAGGGAGGGTGAGTCAAGCCTGATGATATGTCGGGACATAGTTGCCATTCCACCTTGCCCACAGTTATTCGGCTCAGGTAATCAGCCATTGTATTCTGAGCTCCTGATTGTTCTTCTGTGCCCTGATCATCATGGGCTGTAATTCCCTCATCAATAAGTGGCTGTGAGACGCACCTTGACGATTCATATAGGATACAGATGCATTGATATTTAAACAAAATTGAACCCACTTGTTCTTCAGCAACCCTCTGAAGTAAAGAAGAGCCCTGAAAATTACTTGTAATTCCATACAATTGAATGGTAATATTGTGCCTTCCCTTATCCACAGACCTTGTGTAACATGATCCAAACACTGTGCAACAAATCTTTTAAAACTGAAATTCGAGCTTATAATTGACCAATGAGGTTCTGTTCACTGGAAACCCAGAGATATATTCTCTCTTTTCAGCTACCAGGTAAGGTGTAACTCCACTGATGGTGACATCGTCAGTGGCTGGCTCCAATTCATCTTTCTGTTGTTGAGCCAAGATAGGAAGGACCTTTGAGGAATCCTGAGATGCCAATGGGCCCATTTGACAAGTCTGATGGTGGAAGCCAGGATTCCTAGTAGTTGCATATACTTTTTTTGCTGTTACCAAGCAAAAATGAAGAAACTGGAAGAGAAAACTTCCACAATCTGTGGAACTGTTCCTGAGATAGGGAAAAAGCACAGCATAGAATTTTCCACCCAGAAATGTCAACCTCTGAGCTGGTGTGAAACTGCTTTTCTTGATATTCATGAAGCAGCTAAACTTCAGGCATTGTGAAAGAACTGTATCACTCTGTGTGCCTGCATTCTGTGGGTCTGAGGCTACCAGAAGTAGATCATCCAGATAATGGAACCAGGTGGTGTTCTGGACTCTCAATATCACTATAAGCATATATAAGGTTCTTGGGGCTGCAGTGAGGCCAAATGATAGGGCACTCAATTGGAAGTTCTTTTCTGAGATAATGCGAAGATCTAGGGTGTGAATGTGATAGTAAGCACCCATGGGAAATCTAGAGATAACGAAATTATCCTTCCAAATTGCTTGAGATATGGATCTGATTGACTCCGAAGGCTCTGTCATTCAGACTTTTGTTGGCCCTTCTGTCAGGATTACAGAATGATCCAGCACGTAGAACTGTGTAACACAGAGGACTGATAGGTAACGTATACCGGACCTTAGGATGGCCGGACTAACGTACCAAAGAATAGTCAGGAATAGCCGAGGTCAAGGGAAACAGAAAGAGACACAACGATAAGGAAAAGCCAGGAGTCAGGGATGCCGGAAAACAGGGAAGTCAAAAACAATGCCAAAGTCAAATAACCAGAATCAATAACACGCTCTCGGACAACCACAAGGGAAACCACGACAGGGCACTGAGCAGGATTAGAACTGGGCCTAAATACCCCTCCTCTAGGTCTGATAGGCTGTAACCGGCCTTTGACCCCAAAGGCAGTTACCAGATCTCATTTGCATAATTGCTGCTCAGCATTAACCCTTCTGTGGATTTGGTTGTTGCTCCGCACAACTTTTCCTGTGTGGACAGTAAATGTCATTAACCACATTTTTGTAAGCGGATGAATACGTGACATTACCCCCCACCTGAAGAACGCCCACCGGGCGGGCAGGACCAGGTTTAAGAGGAAATTTGGCAGGAAAATAGAGAATCTTGCGGCGAGCATGTATATCAGATGTCGGAACCCAAGAACGATCGGCTGGTCCATAACCTTTCCAATCCACCAAGTACTGTAAAGTGCCCAGAGAAAACCTGGAATCAATTATGGAGGAGACCTCATACTCTTCTGGCCATAAACAACTAAGGGAGGAGGAGGGACACTTGAGACAGTATATTTATTGCAAACAAGAGGTTTGAGCAAGGACACATGAAAGGTATTAGGAATTTTCAAGGAGGCCGGAAGGGCCAGAGAGTACGCAACAGGATTGATCCTACGAAGGACACGAAAAGGTCCAAGGAACCTAGGAGCAAATTTCATGCTAGGGACTTTGAGCCTGATGTTACGAGAAGATAACCAAACCCTCTCACCCACTTGGTAAACAGGGTTGGCACCTCGACGTTTATCAGCAAAATGCTTGAAACGGTCAGCAGCAGTACCCAGAGCAGATTGAACTTTAACCCAGGTATCACGGATGGAAGCCAGTCGGTCATCCAAAGCAGGAATAGCCGTGTCAGAAAAAACAGCCGGTAGGACAGTAGGATGACGGCCATTATTAACAAAAAATGGACTATGCCCAGAGGAGTCATGGTCAGCATTGTTCCTAGCAAACTCGGCCCATGGTAATAATTCGGACCAATTGTCTTGAGTGCTATTAACGAAACAACGCAAGTATAACTCCAAAGACTGATTAGCCCTCTCAGCTGTACCATTAGTCTGGGGGTGGTAAGAGGATGAAAAAGACAATTCAATCCCCAATTGCTTATTGAAAGCCCTCCAAAACTGGGATACAAACTGAGAACCTCTATCAGATACAATATTGTGAGGAATGCCATGCAGACGGACAATCTCACGTATAAAGATCAGTACCAGGTCTTGAGATGACTGTAATTTCTTGAGAGGGATGAAGTGAGCCATTTTAGAAAAACGGTCAACAACCATGAGAATAGTGGTATAACCATTAGAACTAGGAAGTTCTACAATGAAATTCATAGACAAGTGGTACAATGGGACCTCAGGAACGGGAAGAGGTTGTAACAAGCCACAAGGGAGTTTATGAGTTTCTTTGGAAACCGCACAAACAGAACAAGCCTGCACATCCTTCCTGAGGGAATCCCACCAGAATGACCTCATGATACCAGAAGTGGATTTATTAATACCTGGGTGACCAGCAGACACATTGTCGTGAAACACCTTCATGATATTAACCCTTTCCCCCAATGGAACGAACAATTTGTCCTGAGGTTTACCACAGGGCGCCTGAGACTGAGCCTCCATGATGGAGCCAAGCAGTGGAGAGGACAATGAAAGGATAGTGGAAGCAATGATACATTCCGGGGGAATGATATGGGACTTTTCTTGCTCTTGTATAGACTCAGTATCAAATGTCTGGATAAGGCGTCTGCCTTGACATTTTTAGAACCAGGTCTATAAGTAATAAGAAAATTAAAGCGAGAAAGGAACAGAGACCACCTAGCTTGTCTAGAAGACAATCGTTTAGCATCCTATGTAAGCCAGGTTTTTGTGATCAGTAATGATCAAAAGGGGGTCCTTGGAACCCTCTAAAAGATGTCGCCACTCCTTGAGAGCTAGAATAATGGCCAACAATTCCCTATTGCCAATATCATAATTGCGCTCGGCAGGCGACAACCTTCTAGAGAAGTAACCACAAGGATGCAATGGAGTATCCTGGCTCTCCCTCTGGGAGAGAACTGCCCCTATCTCTGTCTCTGATGCATCAACTTCTAGTATGAAAGGTTTACTGGTGTCAGGATGTATCAATATGTCGGCAGAGGCAAACCACTGTTTGAGAGTTTCAAAGGCTTCTATAGCCTCCTTAGACCATATCGTACTGCTAACTCCCTTGCGTGTCATATTGGTGATGGGGGGCTATTACTGAAGAAAATCCCTTTATAAACCTTCTGTAATAATTGGCAAAGCCAATGAACCTTTGAATGGCTTTCAATCCAGTGGGTAAAGGCCATTGTAGAACCAATTCCAGCTTTTTAGGATCCATCTGAAACCCAGAGACAAAGATATTATATCCCAAAAACTGTACTTCAGATTGGTCAAAGATGCATTTTTCTAATTTACAATAAAGTTGATTCTTTAACAAGGTCTGCAGAACTTGTCTAACGTGATCATGATGAGTTTGAATGTCAGGAGAATATATAAGGATATCATCCAGGTAGACCAAGACAAATGAGTAAATGTAATCCCTGAGTACATCATTTATGAAATCTTGGAAAACCGCTGGAGCATTGCACAACCCGAATGGCATCACTAAATATTCATAGTGTCCACTTCTGGTATTAAATGCAGTCTTCCACTCGTGGTTTTCCTTGATCCTCACTAAATTGTAAGCACTTCTAAGATCAAGCTTAGTAAATACTTTAGCACCTTGGAGTCTATCAAATAATTCAGCAATAAGAGGAATGGGGTAGGCGTTCTTAATGGTGATTTTGTTCAATGCCCTGTAATCTATACATGGGCGCAACTCACCGTCCTTTTTAGATACAAAAAAGAACCCTTCCCCAGCAGGCGAGGAGGATTTTCGTATGTGGCCTTTATTCAATGAATCCTTAATATATTCCTCCATTACTCTACTTTCCTGAGGTGACAGAGCATAGACTGCTCCCTTACGTGGCATAGCGCAAGGTAGTAAATTAATAGAACAGTCATAAGGTCTGTGAGGAGGTAGAGTATTCGACTGAGTTTTGCTGAATACTTCTTTAATGTCTTGGTACTGTATAGGGATTTCCAGGTTTTGAGGTGTACTAGTGGGTAATCCAATAGTGCCCACTCTTTTGACAAGATTCAATATACACCTTTCATAACAATCCTTACCCCATTCTAATATTTCCCCATTAGCCCAGTCAATATGAGGGTTATGCTTGTTAAGCCATGGAAAGCCTAATATGATCGGACAGGAAGGGGATGCAATAACCTGACATGTAATCTCTTCCTTATGTAAGGCACCAATGGACACATTAATGGGTAAGGTTTCGTGTGTAATCAATGGTTGTGAGAGTGGTCTCCCATCAATAGCTTCAACAGCTAGGGGTGATAGTCTCTCCTTGATAGGTATAGTATTACCTTTAACAAATTGAACGTCAATGAAGTTTCCAGCGGCACCTGAATCCATCAGGGCTTTGCATGAAAAGTTCTTATTTTCAAAGGCAATAGTAATATCAAGGAGAAACCTATTTTTATCCATTCCAGAGGACGTTTCCATTACACCTAGACCTGTCCCCTTAAGGTGCGGTAGTTTTCCGGACATATAGGACAATTGTTTCCCATATGTCCTTTTCTACCGCAGTATAGACATAGGCCTTCTTTTCTCCTATATTGTCTTTCTGCTTCCGACAGTCTAGTGACCCCAACTCCATGGGTTCAGGTTCGGACTGTACAGGAAATTCAGTGACAATAGGTTTGGAGAAGTGGGGTGCTAAAGGCATATTCATGTGTCTGGTCTTGTTTCTAGTAGCTTTTCTGGTTCTCAATCTATTATCAATTTGCATGACAAAAGTGAAAAATTCATTACGTTTTCTGGGTAAGTCTTTGGCGGCAAACTCATCTAGCATAGTTTCAGATAGTCCCTTTTTAAATGCAGAGATTAACCCACTACTAGTCCAGTCTACCTCGGAAGCTAGGGTACGAAATTCTATGGCATACTCCGAGATAGACCGGTTCCCTTGTCTGATATGCATCAGGGCAGTAGAGGCGTCAGTTTAAATTCTGTAATAAACTCCTGGTAATTGTGTGCCACACTCCTATTACTCTCCCATAATGGATTGGCCCAAGCTAAAGCTTTACCTTTTAATTGATTCATCAGGTAACCAAATTTAGCTCTGTCTGTGGGAAAAGATCCTGGTGAGGCATCAAAATGATACTCTATTTGGTTAAGGAATCCCTGGCATTCTTGGAAATTACCATCAAAATGCAGAGGAGGAGATAGAGAGATAGTTGGTACCTTGTATATAGGCGGAGGTACACAAGGCAGAGGTGACACAGTAGGAGCAGCCACAGGTTGCAGATGTGCTGTACGAGTAAGAAGCTTACTGAAAGCTTGGGCAAATTGATCCAAGCGGTGATCATTATCCTCCAGTTTCCTTTTGCAAGCAGCTATGTGCTTACACAATTCTACAGGATCTATGGCCCTGTCGTAATGTCAGGATTACAGAATGATCCAGCACGTAGAACTGTGTAACACAGAGGACTGATAGGTAACGTATACCGGACCTTAGAATGGCCGGACTAACGTACCAAAGAATAGTCAGGAATAGCCGAGGTCAAGGGAAACAGAAAGAGACACAATGATAAGGAAAAGCCAGGAGTCAGAGATGCCAGAAAACAGGGAAGTCAAAAACAATGCCAAAGTCAAATAACCAGAATAACCAGAATCAATAACACGCTCTCGGACAACCACAAGGGAAACCACGACAGGGCACTGAGCAGGATGAGAACTGGGCCTAAATACCCCTCCTCTAGGTCTGATAGGCTGTAACCGGCCTTTGACTCCAAAGGCAGTTACCAGATCTCATTTGCATAGTTGCTGCTCAGCATTAACCCTTCTGTGGATTTGGTTGTTGCTCAGCACAACTTTTGCTGTGTGGACAGTAAATGTCATTAACCACATTTTTGTAAGCGGATGAATACATGACACCTTCTTATGTCCAGTATAAGCGTCCCTGTGCCTTTTCTTTTAGCACCAGAAGAGAGGCGAATATTGTCCCTGGAACCGCTCTTGTTATGGAACCTAAGAAATCCTGTATCTGAAGAAAAACTCCAGTCTATATCAATCTGGACCATGTATACCACCCAAGTCTCCAGAATGTGATGAGCCTAGGTATGTCTGATCAGAAAAATAAGGCTCCTAGAACTGGAGGACAGACACAAGTTTATTGCTGAAGAGCAAAATGACTGCTTCATAGCTCTATTAGAACCTCAAAAGGCAGGTTTACCAACTGCCATGAGTTACCTCTGGAGTATTCCCTGCAGGGTCAGTAACTCCATGTATCTCGGAAATGCTGGTCACTGGAGGTTCTCCTGTCTGACCATGAGGATCTTCAGTCCTGAGGTACAAATACCTTGCAGCCCTCAACCGCCTTTTTAATGGATTCATCCAAAGCGTTCCCAAACAGCAGCTCCCCTTCAAATAGAATGGTGTAGAGGGTAGACTTGGAGGATGAGTCATCATCCCAGAAACAGAACCATAATGCTTTTCTAGCTGCTATAGATAAAGCCATTTGTTCGAAAGAATATTCTAGTTACATCTAGGGAAGCTTCTGTGAAGAAGTCAGTTGTAACCTGAAGACTTCAGACTGGATCTTCAATCTTGGCTCTTAATATCTCTCTCCATAGTAGCCCTTAGATATTTAATCACACTTTTCATGGTTCTAGAAACAGCAGTGAAAGCTCCAGCTAGATGACATTCTGCATTGGTAGGCATATAAATTTTACAGGTCTGCGTCCACTTTTGATCCATAGGCTTGCATAAATTTTTTTTAAAAAGCAGAGTTGTCAAGCGGTAGCATCATCCCACAGACTATCCCGGAAATCGGTGCATCCACCTTAGGTGATGTAGTTCAGGGGTTGAACTTGGAAATACCTTCCTCCACAGGGTAAATTTTGGACTATTTTTCTTACCCCTAAGGCCTCTGAAATACCTTGGAACTTCCTTTGTAAGCCATGCCCGCATGTCATGTGGCTGCGCAGTTAAAGGTGATTCTGAAGCGGCTACCTTCTGGAGACAGTCAGTGCATAACTGTTTTCCTTCCACTGCTTTCCCATCACAACCAGAACATGGTGTAGATTCAGACAATACATTCCAACTTCTTTTGTAAGCTATGCCAACATGTCCTGTGGCTGAGCAGGTAAAGGTGATGCTGAAGAGGTTACCTTCTGAAGACAGGCAATGCATAACGGTTTTCCTTTCAGAACATGGTGTAGATTCAGACATCAAATAAATAATAAATGAATAAAAAATAAATAAAAAAAGAATTATAAAAAAAATTAAAAAAAATATATATGCAAATTTGTGATTTCTGTGGAAAAAGCAGTCTTATGGCTTGGCTGGAGTGCACTGTGCAGATTTATGTTTACATTGACATTGTATTAACTATCCACAGACTTCAGGCGAAAGAGGTTTTCAACAAACAGCTGTAAAAAAAAAAAAATATTACCTGTGGAAAAGTACTAAAGTAAAAAAGGGCACTGTCAAACTCTATTACCAAGAAAACAGATTTAAAACAGTTTGAAAACAGCATTTACCCATGTTTGGAGACCCTACAAATACTTTCCAAATAAGTTTGGGATGTTTATTGAAATTATCCCTCCATTTTAGGTACTTTCTGGCAATTGCCCTTATCAAAGCTGGCTGCCGCAACTTGTATTCCCATAATTCAAGTCATCGGTATTGGGCCCTTTGAGACACAAACTGCATATGCGTGGTCCTCTTCCGAGTGCATTTGCTGTTTAGACACCGTGAAGAGAGCTCGGTCTGCAGCATACATGCGTGGTCCTCTTCCGAGTGCATTTGCCGTTTAGAGACCGGGAAGAGAGCTCGGTCTACAGCATACATGGCCCCTGAACACCCAGGGAACCGGGAATAAATCACCAGGACCGAGGGCAAGCATAAGACATAACGTAAATGTGCCTGCAAGGTGATTAAAAGGCAACAAGGTGCAAAAGTCAAAGTTTAAAGGCACCACTGTATAAAGGCATCATAGTATAAAAGGCATCACAGCCTAAGGCACAGCTGCATAATGCCCCACAATTTAAAGACATCACAGCTTTGTTACGGTTGCCTCCAGGCTGGCTGGAAGTTGGACCGCTTGGATATCCTGGCTCCCGAACTTGGAGAGGAAGAGTGTCTCTCCGATCAGCATATCCTGGTATTCCTGCAAGTGTAGAATATCCCACTAACTATAGTACAGCTAGGATCCACTGTTCCCTACAACACGAGTCGAGGCTGTGATTTGAGGGTAAAACAAACTGTTTTAATGTCACTCATGCATGGTAATTTATACAATTTATCAGGTCAAAGGACAACCCCTCTGGACCTGATGGTACACTGGACAATGCAATTTCCCAACCAATGAGAGAAAAGTGCATCTTTTGGAAACACTCCCCCCCTAGCTTGGAGATAATTGGTTTCAACGGTTACACTAACCTAATTATCTCCAAGCGCATGAAAATACCACATTTTATTACTCACATGAAAATAACATAAAAATGCTTAACTTTTATATTTTATTATGAAAATAGCCCATTCGACCATTTTCTGGATAGCTCAGAACTGAGCGCACAAGATATATGAATTGCACTCAGATCTCACGAATGACGTGTAAGAGTCACAATATTATAGCTTGTTCGTGTGGTTTTTGTGCCAACGGATGGGACAACCGGCCCCTCAGTGGGATTTGTGCAAACCATCCGTCGATTATAGTTCCAGGGATTTTACTCTCAAGTCCTGCCGAACACTCGATGACAAAAAGATGGCCGCCTCCTGGTGTTCGGCATTCGAACGGCGACCACCTTAGAACAAGTACTTAGGTTGCGGTTAACCCCAGAAACCACAGCTTAATTGGTGACACACTCCAGGGTCTAGGTGGTCGTCGTTCGACAGTTCTTTCATGCATGGTTCGGTATTCCGTTCGGGCAACTGTGCGCGAACGGCGATCACCCTGATGACAGCCAATTAGATTGCGATTAACCACAAACCGCAACTCCTGGGTGGTTAATTGTCGGCACACTCCTGTAGCGGGGTGTGCTGTTTGTTAGTTCTTTCGGCGGTTTCGAGGTCACCGAGGTTAACTAGCGGCACACGCCAAGGGCCGGGTGGTCGGTCATTCGTGTATACGAATGACTTGCAGTATGGGTTCGTATGAAACAAAGTAGCAAGGTGAAACAAAAATGACTGTATGTATCCGACAGAGGGGATCTCTGTAACAAGCTTAAATGCATCAAAGTTTAAATGCATCACAGAATAAAAGCACAACTGCATAATACACAACAGTTTAAAGATGTTACAGCATAAGGCACAGCTGCATAATGCACCACAGTTGAAAGGAATCACAGTGTAAAAGTACCATAGTATAAAAACACCACAGTATAAAGGCACCCTAAAATAGCAAGAACAAATAAAGTAATACAGAGAAAAAACATACATGTCCATAAGTAAAGGAAGTAAAATGCTCACATACTAAGGGCTGAAGGACAGGAAAAAGACTGAGTACCATAGGAATGGAGCCTCCTTTTAAAGCCTTTGGTGTTTTTTCTATCCTATTGGCTGTAAGCGGCAGAGCTAACCCATGATGTATATGCTGCCATGATTAGCCATGAAATATTGTATATCAATATGTAACAGGGCATGTGGAATTATCTACAGGTGAAATTCTTTACTTATATCACTTTCCCAGGTATCCCAGTGAAACTGCAAATTAACTTTTTAAGATGAGGGTTGCCGCAATGCCAGTTCATACCTTTCGTTATCGAGCACTAAAATCAGTGCTTCCTTCATTGATGGTAAAGTAGTAGACTTCCAATAACAAAGTGTGATCGATGTTGCCGCAATAAGAATGTGGTCTACCATGATTCTATCTAATTTACTTGATGTCTTAGGGAAAAATTTTAATAAACCCACCTCTGGAGAGAATGTTTTTTTGCACAGTGCCACCATATATGTGAAAGAGTACCCAGGCCTCCACAACCCCTCCAACGCCTATCTGAATATTTTGAGTCTTGAAGGTACCAGGTGCCATCGGTATTTAATTTTGTAGTGATTTTCTATATGGTTGGAACACTGTGTGATCCCTTTGAGAGATGATGTAACTTGCATTTTGTTCGGTTCAAATTTAATTTGAATGAATAAAATTTTGATTTGATTTGTGCTGCAGCTGCATCTTGCGGGCCGGACTCTGCCTGTTTCCTTTCCACTCTAATGTGGGGTCTGCCCTTGAGGGTTACCCCAGTAGAAGGTGGGATTCTCTGCTAGGGTCAGGACATAGGACCCAAATGCAGGGCCAAATGTATCAAGGAGTGTGCAAGCACATCTCACACAGGTCCAGCTACCCAAGTGGAGGACTTCATTATTCTCCACCTGGGATTATTAAAAAAAAAAAAAACACATTGCAGCTGGGGCGGGGATTACCATGCTGTGGGTGCTGGGGCAAATACCATTGGGGTGGGATTGTGTATGTGTGTGGCTGTCTGCCTCTGTGTGTGTGACTGTCTGCCTGTGTGTGTGTTTGTGTGTGTGTGTGTGTCTGCCTCTATATATCTCTAGCTGTTGCAATTCAGTTTACATTTCACTAAGAATGACAGGTATTGTAGAACTAGATCAGTTGTAATTGGCAAGGATGCATCTATTTTTTCACTATTTGCAGAATTGTTATTAAATAAGGCTTTGCTTACTTATATACTCAAGCATCAGCTATTAACAGACAGAGTAAGTCCTGTATGTGATAATCAGTGGTGTAATAATTTAACTCCATGTGGTTACTTATGCCAAAGGTCAATGAACACCATCCATTAGACCACAGAGTTGATACCACTCATAGAAAGAGCACATAGCAATTATAGAAAATTGCGTCAAACATTCACATTTAATGTAAAGTTCTTCAACCTGTGATTGATCTGGCATATAAAGGGTCATTGAGACTCATTTTATTTTATTTAAGAAACATGTTTTCTTCACAATTGCCCAAAATAAAGTCTAATAATTATTGATTGAGGCTGGGCCAGATATAAATGTTCAGAAAGCCTTGACTGTGTATTTCTGTGTAACGTTTCAGGAAATTACAAACAAATATGATAATTTTATAATCATGCCACTGTAATCTGTACTCTAAAGGTGCTTTGCCACCTACACAAAACAGTAACTGAGTTCTCTTGTGTATAAAGGAAATATGTCAACATATTTTTAGTCACTAGTTTTATTAAGATAAAAAATAGTTTTGTTTTATTTCACAAATATAAGCCGAGAAATTTCTAACCCTTTCATGATTATGAATACTCATATTATCATTATATTATCCTAACGCATTTTCTTCTTAGGGGGTTAAAAAGCTTTTTTTTTTTGCTGCTATGGCAACAAAGGTATACTGTCTCAGCATGTATCGTATGCATACTCACTGTATTTTCCAACCCTTAAAAAAGCAAGAACGGTGCAAAATGTGACACGCTAAAAGAACATTATGTAAGGCATGGCCATTCAGAAGCACTGGATGATGATCCTAATGAAGAAAGAAGTGTCCAATGCATTTTACTTTACAATATGGGGGTATTCACTGAACAGGAGAGAATTTAAAACAAGTCCAACATTTTTGGTTACAATAAAAACTGAAATATATTAAACTCATAAAATGCCTGTGTAACTGGCCAGACAATCCTCCAATGCCCTAGTTTAGTTAATAAACACATTAATGCATTTTAGTTGTTTATTATTTAATTGTATCTCTCTGTGTCAGTCCTGTTTTGCCTGTATAATTTTTATGTCATGAATGGCAGCATGTGAAATGGCCTTTTCCAACTGTCTGTAATGTCACTCAGTCCTGTCACTGAATACTTTATAGCACAAGCAAGTCATCATTTCTTTCCTTCTGTGTTCTCTATATCTTTCTCTCATCCCTGTGTTACTCTGCCTTTCCTGCGGCTGTCACTCCGCCTGTTCAGTGTCACTCTTTCTCTCCTGCTGCTCCTGGCTTCCTTATCATTCGGTTGTCTATTCTATTTGCTGCTTTGCCCATCACACTCTTCTCCCGCTGTTTGTAATTTCCATCTGCCTGTCTCCCTTCATCATTTTGCTTTGCTCAGCTCAAAGATAGGAACCGATTAGCTCATATTCCCATTCCCAATCTTATATACTCATCCTTATTCTTAATTTCAGATTCTAGAGATTGTAGAATAGAATTTAGGTTTACACAATGTCGCTTATTTTCAATCATATTCCCCTTTTAATTCTCTTCATTTACTGGGGTTTTCAGCTACATCTCCTAGAATGAGGGAAGCTCTTTAGCTGCAGTTTTTCATTTCAATGTTTACAAGCTAATTTTTTGAAAACCAGAAGCTGGCTAAAGGTCTTTTCAGTTGCAGTTCAGAACAGTTATAGAGATACCTTTTCCTTATCCTGGCTCTTGACTGTAAATTGCAACAGGACGATCTATACCATCTGCTCTTGCCTGTCCCGTAGTTTTGATTGTAAGTTCTAGCAAGGACTGTTCATACCATCTGTCTCTGTCTGTTTCAGTATGTCACAAAATAGAAAGCAATCCCTGTAGTACATAAAAAAAGTATTCACGCCTCCACCATGTGGAAAGCAAGGAGAAAAAACAATTCATAACAGTCAGAAGAGAACTTCATAGGGGCCCTGGCTTAATATGAAAATAGTGTTATGAACCATAACAGGTTCTTAATGCAATATTGTATTATTCCTGAAATGATAAGGTAGAGCATAAACACTGTATTATATTTTTCATAGCTACAGATACACATGCATTTTCAAGTAAAATAGATGGTATTTCGCAAGGCATGCAGTCACTCAACCTTATACTCAAACTTTGATTTCAATTTACCACCCTATATGTTTTAAAATTATTACACTTAGATTGTGTGTTATCTCTAAGAGATTCACCTATCAACAAGATTCTGTTGTAGTCATGTATGTATATATCTGTATATATCTGTAAACCACAGGCGCGGATTAACTCTTTTTTTCTTCTGTTTTGTTCTATCTGTGTCATCACAAGATTGGGGAAATCTTGTGTGATAATCTGCTGCCCCCACCCATCTCCTAAGTTATAGTGACCTATCCGCTATATTTGTTTATTTTCATCCTTTTTTCCCCACTAGGTTGCCCTATTTTCTTAAAGTTGATGATTTTAGAGAGAAATACACTATATATATTAATGATGTATTTAACAACTTTGATGTAAATGATTTTTTACAATATAGAAGAACCTCTAATTATTGTTGAGAATTTACAAGAGCTATTAAAAGAACTAGAAATAGCATTAACAAAAGAAATGAAATTGAGATGGGAGATAGCCACCCTTACTAAATATATTGATGACAAAATAACACCAAGAGGCCTTAGACTTTTCAAAACGCCAACATCAGACAATACCAACTTTATGGGTGAATGGTATGATCACCTAGAAATTTGTACGTTTGGACTAATGAGAAGTCTTGTTAAAGTAAAAACTGAAAAATTAACTATCCTTGATATTAAGATTAATTCTCTAAAGGAACAACTCACCCCATACGGAGACACTAAATAATTTTTGGATTCAACATCAAATATAAAGAAAACAGTTGGAAAAAAATTGAGATTGAAACCAAAAAAATTAAAGTTAATAAATATAATAGGGACAAGTATGACCAGGCCCACAACCAGGTACAATCTTATAACACTAACAAAACACACAATAGAAAATATTTTTAAAATTGGAGAAATGTTCAAACCACAAACAGATTTAATCACAAAAACACTTATGATGCCAATACACTGTCACACACTTTTTTCCGTAAACGTTTACCTAGCCAAAATTTTCAACAGAGAAAAGATTGCTTAACAAGAGTAAAACGTCCTCCACTATACATAAATCACAAACACTATTCACCAAAAACATATTCACCAAAAAGACATTCACCACGTAGACATTATTCACCAAATAATAGGTACAGCCAAGCATTTGGATAATAGGAAGAATCCCTATGAGAGACAAAGAAAGGTTGTATTCCCAAATGATAAAATACACTTTACCACACATGAAACTACTAGAGTAAATAGATCACACAATTACAAAAACCCCAAAACAATAGAAAAAGTCAGTTGTCATGCAAATTAAGTTGTCTCACCTCTCGTTGTAAGACCTACAGACACACTTACAATCAAGTCTCTCCAAAATTAAGAGATAATCATGATAGCAATTATGCACGGGAGAAACGAAAAGAGAGAACACATAATAAAACATTAAGCAGACAAGATAATGAGAAACCCAGTGCATCAGAAGATCCAATTAGAAATAACAGATACCATATATTGTCTTTTTTCAGAACAGTTTGACGAGACCTCTTTTTTAGAGATCCCGTCGAACAGAGAGAGACAATTGGATCCTCTATCCCTCACACCTGCATAAAACTCCAAGAAGAAATCAAAAAAGGAAGGTTTTAAATAATACTGAAAATACTAATCAAGAAAATACCAGTATTTTTAATCTATCAAAAAGAGTTTTAAAAAAGAAAACGGAACTGAATGTTTTAAGAAAAGGGCTAAAATTTGCCCCTACTAATCTTTTAATCCTTTCTTAGCATACACTGACATAAATAAGTGTGTGAGCACTGCCACTTTAAAACTTTACTTTATAAGTAAAAATAACAAATATATGAAAGAAATTATACATAATACTAAAAAAGAAGAACTAAATATAAAACAAAAACTTTTTTTTAAAAGGAAATCTACTTTTTATCAATCTTATTTTAAATCTAGAGCTTTGGAAATTTTTGGAAAAAGGTTCTTAAAGATATTGATAAATAGAAAAAAAATTCACAATAACTATAATTTTAACAGAAGAGAAAGAGAAGCTATAAAAACTTTACAAAATGATTAGACTATAATAATTAAACCGGCCAATAAAGGTGGTGGCTTAGTTATTTTATCTAAAGAATCTTGTGAAAATAAAGCATATAGACAGCTTAATGATACTAACAACTATATAAAATTAGATAAAGGTCCTATCTCTAATATTAAAATCAAACTAACCAAACTCCTTGATAAAGGAAAACAATTAAATATTTTAAATCAACAGGAATTCAATTATCTTAATGTTTTATATCCAAAAATATCAGTTATATATTTTTTACCGAAAATACAAAAAGATGTTAATAACCCTCCCGGGAGACCTATTGTCTCCGGCATTGGGTCTATTTTATCTAATCTCTCGGAGTACCTAGACATAATACTACAACCATATGTCAAAAAAGTCAGATCATATCTGAGAGATACAATAGATCTTATAAATAAATTTAACAATATAAGATGAAATAATAATTATTGCCACATTACATGCGATGTGCAGTCACTTTATACCATCATTCCACATGATAAGGGCAGTACCGCTGTTAAAAATATCTTAGAGAGACACAATGACATACACCAAATAAAAAACATTTTATTATAGAGGCTATAGAACTCATTCTACAAAACAATTATTTTTGGTTTAGAGAATCTTTTTATCGCCAGAATACTGGTACAGCGATGGGCACCAGGTTTGCACCCAGCTATGCCAATCTCTTCATGGCAGAATGGGAAGAGCTGTCTGTCTGGAGGGGGCATGGCTGGGTGAACAACCTGGTGTCCTATTTTAGATATATTGATGGTCGTCTTTTCATATGGAACGGCAGCATCTCAGAAGCACAAGATTTTATAAGTTCTATTAACAACAATAATAATGGCATTAATCTCACAGCTAATTTTAATAATACAGAAATCCCTTTTTTAGATTTATATATATATCTATATATATACATATGTATATATATATATAAAAGATAACAAGATTCATACTAAGACCCATTTTAAAAAGTTCATACTAATAATGTTATAGATTTAAAAAGCTGCCCTAACAAACTATGGCTTGACAGCATCCCCAAAAGTCAAATTTTAAGGTTGAGTAGAAATTATCGGAACTATCTATGTTCCAAAAACAAGCACTTACTATAAAAGAAAAGTTTATACAAAAAGGATACAATCCAGATACTCTTAATGCTATTATAGAAACTGTAAAGACAGAAAGAAGAAACCTTTTTATACCAAAAAAATGTAAATAAAAAAGTTGGAACTTATTTTAATTTACCAATAATTCTGGACTATAATTATGAAAATGTATATAATAAACGAATCCTCAAAAAACACTGGCATATTTTAAAAGAAGACAACAAGTAATATTATTCCCAAAAATCCCAAAGTTATAAAGTTGTTTTTATTGGAGTGCCAAATCTAAAAATGAAATTAACAAAAAATTATACACACTCTAAATGTACAACACAAAAATCTTTTTTTAACGATATTTAAGGCATCTATAGATGTAGCTTGTAAAAAAACAAAGAAAATAGAAAAGCACAAACTAAGTTTTAAATCAAACAATACTGTGACGAAAGTAACCTCATCACTGGCTTTTGGAGGGGACTGTTTGCCAGCCTCCTACCTTGTGATCATGGCCCTGTGACAAACTGAACCTCGTCAAGGGTTCGTGGAGGGGGCTGCTGGCCAGTCTATTGCCTCAGGACTATGGGCCTGCAATATACCTTGCCCAATACACTTTAAAAGGCTCTGTTCATGTGAAGTATGTACTTTTGTACTCCAGACAGAGAGATCGACCGTTAGCCCTAATTTTCTGGAACTGTTTTGGGCAGGGGACCATGTGCACGGTGGGTCAAAAATAAGACTTCCAGGAAATTCCTGAACCCCTGCTCTGATCTGGATGATTTTTGAATATGTTGTTTACCCAGACCAGTACTATCAGGGGATGTAAGATGGGGATATGGGGATATGTTGTGTTTTGGGGTACTTTGGGGTTTTTGTAAAATATGTGTTTTTTATGCTTGGGGATAATTACGTTAATTCATTATCTACCTTAATTGTATCACAGACAGAGGGGAGGGATTGTGTGCTGTACGTGGGAGTGTCAGGCATTGTTAAATTGTTTCTACTGGTCTGTACAATTTGTGTCGTGTGTCCCATCAGGTCCAGTGGGTGTTCCTCTGGCTTGAAAAGTTGTATAAAAATCCAACCTTTACCATTAAACAGGTCATCTTGCACCTACATGCAGTTTCCGGTCATGTTTGGGGGATTGGAGAACTACACTCTGGGGATTGCTATAATCACTATACTCCCCTGAGTATAATCACTAAGCCCTTGTAAGAGCTGTTCCTGCTTGACTCTCTAGAGCGAGAGAGGTTCACCCACTGGAACCTGGAGCCTTGTCGTAGGTCCAGGGTGGGTAAGAGATGTCGAGACCCCAACCAAGCTGCGGCGGTTCGTGGGGTTTATGGTGGTTATGGTGTTCCAGTGCAGAGCTTATTGTACTCGCCAGTACTAGGAAGCAGCGATTGACGGAGGTACCCGGTCGGGGTGCAGTCGGTCTGTCACATTCAAACAAAGTATATAACATAAAAAAATGTATAACTTGTAATACAAAAAATACTATATATATATTAGAATGCCCGAGCGGCCTCCAGTATATCGACAGAACAATTAGACCACTAAAAATTAGAATAGGTGAACATTGCTGCAATATACATAAAGGTTATAAGAATCACTTAGTTTCTTCACTTTTGAATACACATCATAATAATGATCCTGGCCAACTAACTTTTATAGGAATAGCTACTTTATGAAATCATTGGAGAGGCGGGGATTTAATAAAAATGTTAGGAAAAAAGAAATGGAATGGGTCTATTATCTTAATACTTTACACCCACATGGTCTCAATGCAGACTTTGATCTGTCTAATTTCTTATAAATTTTTTATCATCCCTATATATCTCCCTACATTTCTACCCATTTTATATGTTTTTAGGTTTATTACCCTTTTTACTACACTCCCTATAATTCTGTGTATGTATTAGTATATATTTTTGTATTAGCGCTTTATATCTCTCCTTGTATGCCATAATTAATTATGTTAATATCCTTCCTTCCGCCCAATACCTTTCTAAGTACCAGGACTTTGACACATGCGCACAAATCTTGTGGGATGCACATGCGCTTTGAGTATGTAACTGTACGCCTCCTCCCGACATGTGCGGTGACCTGATGTCATCGCACATGCGCAGTATTACCGATCAATCACGGATAAATTATGGCCACTGGAAACAACTCACCTGATACCTGGATAGGCAGATATCCTTACTGGATTTACGTGCGGTCTGCTGGAAGAACCAACCACAGACCCGTTACTACATAAACACCACCTCTGACTGATATTTGAATACCCAAAGCATTGTAGGAAACCAATCAGAATTTTTTTACCATATGTTAACTATTATTATTATTAAGATTGTATGTATATAAACTTTACCTGTCTGAGAGTTAGGTCACACTTCTGATGAAACCCTGTGGTGAAACGCGTTAAGTGTGCTTTGACCCATTTTGGATTTTATAATATATGATATATAGCTTTTTTGTTTAATAAAGTTTACCCTTTTAAATTTAAATTTTATTTGAATTTATTCGGTATTTGCTTTTTAATCTCTTTGGCTTCCTGAATTTTACTACACTTCCTGTCCTGCATATCCTAAGTGGGGATTGTACCATCAACCAGTGGCGGATCCAGAGCCTGATCTCGGGAGGGGCACTTGTAGATTATTTAATTAAATAATCCAGGCACAATAACCACTACAGCTCAGTGTAGTAGTTATGGTGTCAGTAGTGCCAGGATTCGACCCCAGAGTAAGTAGTCATACCGTTTAAGAACAGTTTGACAACTTACCTGGGGTCTGCTGGGATATAGGGTATAGGAGCAGTGGTGTGTGTTAAGGGTGAAGTGTGTGAGTGCGGCAGTGTATGTCAGGGTTGTAGTGTGTGTGTTAGGGGCAGTGTATGTATGGGGGCACTGTGTGTGTTTTTGGGGCAGTGTGTGTATGGGGGACAATGTGTGTATGGGGACAGTGTTTGTGGGGCAGTGTGTGTATGGGGGGCAGTGTGTGTATGGGGACAGTGTTTGTGGGGCAGTGTGTGTATGGGGACAGTGTTTGTGGGGCAGTGTGTGTATGGGGACAGTGTGGGGCAGTGTGTATGGGGCACTGTTTGTGGGGAAGTGTGTGTATGGGGGCAGTGTTTGTGGGGCAGTGTGTGTAATGGGGGGGCAGTGTGTGTGTGTGTGTAATGGGGG